>JARHVA010005318.1:800000-817500 GCA_037957365.1 Torreya grandis
TAAGATAAGATCTATAGAGAGGCCACTCCCAACCATATAAATTTGAGTTTAATGGGATTTATATATTGAGGGTTATCCCTATCAATAGTGGATTCACAATGAGATATATATATTATTCACTAAAATATATATAGATGGGGTAGGGGGCTCAGGTCAAATAGCCTATATATGTATCTAGGGGCACCATATCATGGTAAATCTCTAGTTGGGTTTGCCGATGTTCTATCCCTACTTCCCTCTAGATAGACATATGTGGTAAATCACTCAACCCACTCACTCTATAGATAAGGCAATGATTGAACTCAACATATGATCAGCCAAATGATCGAACTCAACATATGACCAACTAGATTATTCACTCAATTTGCCCCATAGAGATTTTTTTCCTATCTAATATATATATATATATATATATATATATATATATATATATATATATATATATATGGGTTTATATTGGTCTTAACAGATATAACAGGTGAAGTAGTTTATACATGTAAAATGTCCTCCTATTATATACATAAACTGAGTGGGGATGAAAAATAAACCCCTCTCAAAGATATATAAGGGCCCTAGATAGACATAGGGGCCCTTTCCCCTCTCCTAGTAAATCAAATTACCAACCAACTTTGATCCCTCATATGTACCTTCATATTGCATAGATAGATATCCATAATTTATATATCAAGGGAGCATAGTGAATAATATCTAAACATCTAATAAACTCTATCTTTATACTTTTGTGGGTGGATATGATCTATATGTAGGGCCACAAAACAAGATTAATGATTAACCAACCAATATAAATATATGCATATCTTTGATTTTAAGTCTATCTATCTATATATAGCCTCAAATAGACCAACTCTCTCTAAGATATCAACCAACTCTCTCTAAGTTGACAATACCAACTCTCTCTAGAGTCTAAGCTAGTAGATAGATATCAGGGCTTATCTATATATAGGTAGGGTGCCTATTGAATTGAAATGAATGGATAACAACATAAATGAGAAGTGGATTGGTACTAAGCACTGACGTCCCCCAACTTTGAATTTTTTTCAAAGGTTATACACCCTTTGAAAAAGGCTATATGCCCCTTTTTTAATTTTTTAATCTTAGACTTATGTCTGATCATAAAGGGCGTATGCCCTTTGAACTTTAAAAAGGGTGTACCCCTTTACAAAGAGAGTGCATCCTTTTCAAATCTATAAGGGCATACACCCTTATTTTTTTCCCATTGAATACTACATTTTTAAAAACCCATGGCTTTTTTTACAGGTTTTAAGGAGTTTTTTGCATTTCCCTTCTCTCCATTTTCTCATAAACCATGTACATGCTTCATATTTTCATCCTACTAATGGGATTCAACATTTTGGTTGCTATCTTAGGTATGTTTGTTTTTAAATTTAAATGTTTACATTTGTATTTTTATTTATTTATACACATAGGGTTTTTAAATTAGATCACATTAGATTATCTTGTATTGCATTAATTAAACCTATATTTTTATAATTATAGATACATAATTAAATGATGGATCCATTAGATGAAGAAATGTAGAACAACACCCTAAACAATTTGATTTTATATAAGAAGAAGTTAAATTATATGAAGAATACAATGCAAAACATCAAAAATTACAAATAATTATCAATGGTTTGTGTCACTTCTTAGCTGATAGTTTACACATTTCATTTGCCAATATACTAGAGACTATTTTTAATGAAGTGGGAAATGTAACTTTTCAACTTGATGCAATGATGCATGAAGAGAGGTCTTGAAACAATTTTAATTTGATAAATTATCATATGAATATGTTAAGATAAAAAATAAAAAATAATATGTTTCTTCTTTGTTTATTAATCCTAAAACCAACCAAACACCACCAATGAATTGAAAACATATTATTATTGATTGGTGTGTTCATAAGTGGATAAAAAATAAATTTTGGTATAGGTGGTTGATGGTGTTTGATGAGCCTCAATGAAACAATAATGAGGTTCTATTATACTTTTTGATAAAACTCTATGATGATTTTTTGATGCTATAAATTCCAAATTATTTTTATATGAAGGCCTCCCAAGGTAGGGGAGGTGGGTCTTCATTTGATAGATCTGGTGCCAAGCAAGACCAAAACTTTCCTAACTAACTTCATAAAAATAGAAGGATGATAACACATGCTTTAAAAAATTTCATTGTATCATAAAAATATACACCCTTGGGGTGGTTATGAGTCTGACACAAGCTATGATTGACCATAGTGTGCATACATTTAAGACTTCTGCTCAGCTGGTAGTGGAATCGGTGGTAGTGGTAGTGGTACTAATAGTTTTAGTGGTATTTGTATTGGTGCTAGAGTCACTCCTCCTTATAATAATGCTAGATTTCTTATGCATTATCATGCATCATATTGGAAGAAGTGTACAAGACACTTATTCATGTGTGATAAACACAAACTACATTTTTAGAGACTAAACCTACCTTTGTGTAGTCTATTAGTACCCAATAATTTATGTTGTATATAGTTGATTCAACATCTCAATACACAATTAATTCTCATTATATTAAATCTATAGCTACATCAGTACCTTACAACACCAGGATGCCTAAGTGTATTCTTTTTATAGTTCTTTCAAGACCTCAGGAGACTTACATGTTAGAGCATACATCACTTGTAGATGCTTTAGCAATGCATGATAGTAGCATGCCAAACACTATTCTAGTTGTAGTGCCTTCACCAACTCCTCTCAAGACATGTCAACCTATTTTGGAGGATTTATCTACTTCACCATATGTATTTGATACATAGGTTTAATTTTAATTATAGTTTTTTTATGTTTGTAAAATAATATTAAGTTTATTTTATAGTATGTGTTTACTTAATTAATTTATTTATTTGATATATTTTTTTATGTATTTCTTGTTAGATGATTAGAAATATTTTGGGTAGCTCATTGGGCCTTAACTCTATTTTAGAGGCCACAATTGGCACTGGTGTACCATATACTCAAGTTTAGAAACTTCCAAATTACATATTTATTCATGTATTTTTATTATCCCCTAAACGAAAAACTATGTTTTAAGATATATATTATAGTCATAGATATTTTATCATGCTTATTAGATTCACACATTAATTTATTAATGTTATATATGATAAAGGATGATATAAGCACCCCTCATGGATGATAAGAGGGTTTGCCTGATGTTGGAGTTACATCTGAGGATCCACTATCTCTAGATCAGGTCATGATTTAGAGATGGAGACTAGTGAGAACACATAGTAAAATTGATTTTAGCTTTACCCAATGATATTATATGTCATATTTACATAAATGTATGCACATATAGATCTAAATATATTTGTATCGTCCATAGGTTTCTCCATCACTAGTGTATACATGGTCTCAAAACCCTAGATAGCCATTTAGATGGAATACAGTGAGAATAGAATCATTTTTCAAAATTTTATTCTTGTAAAAATTATCATTTTCAATATATAATTTTAATGCATTAAATTTTATATTTCATATGTTGTGTGGACATGATAATTCTTAGAGGTTATGGATAAAGTATTTGATGACTAACATGCGAAGAGGAGAGTGTCTCCTTGTATTAAGGCATCCAACACCCTTGGCTCTACATCTATGTCAACAAATTATAATTTATTTAGAGACAATGAGGAGCATGAGAGATAGTTATTATGCTAAAGGTTTAGTTATAGGCATAATCAATTTTTTATGGTAATATGGCCCACATTGTATGCCTATATGGCACATTTTATATATGTACATGTTATGGTCTACATTTTTTATCGATATATATCCTATTAATTATGTTGAATTATGACATAGAACTTTGTATATACACATATATTTATTTGATAAATAAGTTTCCTTTACCTTTGCATATTTTCTATTATGATCATTGAATGTTTACACATATTATTTGTTAGTGATCATTATTACTTCATATGGAGATTTAAAAAAATACACATTTTGCTCTAAGTTAGGTGCTTCATCATTATGTATATTTTATATTTACATGTGATATTTATTATATACTTGTTTTAGTTACATTTCATTACATATTGATTTAGACTTATGATGTAAGTAGACTTGTGATCAATATCAAGGATGTAAATATTAGGAGTTCTACTAGATCATAGTTTTATGAGGTCTAGGAGGGTTTATATGATCAATAAAAAGTGATGATTGTCATTAATCCCTTCATTTAATCAATTTGATATATTGATGTCATTTAAATCAGGGGTGGTGTCCAAATCTATTGCAATAAGGCTTATGGTTGTAGGTATTAAAAATATGATTAGGGGGTTTGTTATATTTATAAATATATAATCTAATTTCTCTTAGAAAGTATTTTTTGATGCAATAAATAAACTCAATTACATAATTAAAAAACTATGTAATCTAATATGTTGAAATAAACACACTGACTAGAATAAACACACTTGCTAGAAATAAATGCACCTGCTAGAAATAAACACACTCACAAGAAATAAACACACTTGTTGGAAATAATCACAAGTTCTGGAAATAAATAAAATTGTTAGAAATAAGCACATTTTCTGGAAATAAACATAATCACTAAAATATGAAATCAACTTTTAGAAGATAACTTTCTGTAGGTTTTTAATTCTATTTATAATTATTGTTGTAAACATGAAATGGATTACTTAAAATTATAAATACATAAAATACCATATAAAATATATTCCTAATTATTGAGGAGATTGGGCCATTGATCACCTTGGGAATATGAATGAATGAATACTCAGTACTTGGAAATTGGAGCTTTATTCATTAATCAAAATAGATTACATAAATGCAAAAGTAACTATATTGAGATATTAACTGAATACATTATCTATTTCTCAAAATATTTTTCTGTCTCTTCATCAAAATATGAAGATACACTTATATAATGTTGTAACAGAAGATCCCTAGATCTTAGTAATCAATCTCCTCTTATCAAGATAAATCTCCTAATTTCAGTGGTTCTTCAAAATAGACATTTAACATTGTAGAATAAGATAATCCATTGATTACAAAATCCACTACATATATACTAAGAATGGCTACATATATCTACATTATCAATTTACTTATTCAAGATTATGGACATATTTACATACATAGATATATATAGAAAGTCTATTTAGATATTTACTATTATTAGTAGTTTTATAAATAGTAAGTGACCAAAAGAATATAAAAGTGTATGTTTTACATGATCAAAAGCTAGACTAGAAGAGTCCAAAGTGATTCTAGTGAAATATAAAGAAGTATAGTGGGTTTGAAGCAATTTGGTGGAGTCTAAAACAATTTGGTGGAGTCCAAAGTAATTCCATGGCAACTTATGACATAGTTTGAAGCAACTTTGTAGTAACTTCTTTCAAGAAACTTAAATGATTGAAGAAGTCCATAATGAAGATACTAAGCTGGGTGGAATACTTTGATGAATGAAATTGGTTCATTGAATGAGTCTATGGCTACAGACTGGGTGAGTCTGAATCTACTAGATAAGTTCGAGAAACAAACTATGAGAGTCCATAGCTTTTGAAAAAGTTTGAAGTTTGGTCCAAAAAAGACTATAGGTCACCATAAGATCAACAAAAAGGTATTTACTCTTTATAGACAATTGTACATTTGTATATACACAAAATGGATCAACTAAACATGCAAAGAGTTAGAATTAAATGGTAGAGTTAATCATTTAGGCTTTAGTTACATTAAGTAAGATAAAGCACCCTATTTAGTACACTAATATTAGGTACGAGCCTAAGATATTTTCATTGCTTATTCTAGAGGAGAAATAATGGAATAAGAACAAGGATAATTGATAGTAATAATGAGCCATACTTTAGACTCATCATTTACTCCATGATTTATCTTTTATAAGTCATTTTTATAAAATTAGTTATTATTTGTTCCTTCATAATTATAAATTTTTGCTTGTAAACACTGGCTGAGATCATATATGTCAAATTCATCATCCCAGTGATTGTCTTGGGGACTATTGAAGCTATTCACACCATATGTTGCCAATTTTTAAATTTTTCCTCTGTTTGAGGACCCCATATGTGTCGGGGTGGAATGGGAGTCAAAATAAGTGGTGGCTAGAATCTCATTCCAACCCAAATTATTTATCCTCTTGAATTAAAAACATCCAAAATCATATCATTGACCACATGTGCCCTTTTTAAGTTCCATCTTAGATTAGTTAAAGACATCACCTCTCTTCTTTTTAAAGAAATTTTCAAGGTATCACAATGTTTGATACTAGTTGTAAAGACATTATCAAAAAAATTTCTGGTATACAAATCAAAGGAGTCACTATTGTTATACAAAGCTTGTAAGTAATAATCTTTAATGTTTGGATTCATTAGATAGGCAGTTTTGAAATTTATTAATAAATTCTTGGCACTAGTAAAAGTAGGTATAATACACATCCCCCTAGTTGTGGATTTTTCCATATATACTTCATGTCTATATTTCCAAGCTATTTGATTTTTAGAAGTATAAAGAAGAGATATAAGTTAAACTTCTCCTACATATATATTGACCATGAATTTACTGTAATCTCCCAAAATAAAATTACATAAATAAAACTCACATAACAAATCTTGTTGTTTGGAATCGAGTCCTAAAATATGTTTAAAAACATGGGAGGATATTCAATGTTGTGGGGTAAAAAACATACATTTCTCAATAACTGCCATCTAAAAAATTATTCATTTAAATATAGGTTATAATAAGGAGAAGGAGATCTGCAAACTATGAGACTTTCACCTATCTGACATGCATTATGTAGGTTTTCTTGAACCCTTTTATTCTACAATTTTTTTTGCTCCAAATTTTCTTTCAGGGTATATTTTTCCTTTTCTAAAACTCTATTTTGTTCTTTGAGTTCCTTAAAATCACAACATACTTGATTCCATTTATCTTGATAATTCACATGAGAAATAATGGTTTGACAAACTTTTTCTAGTGAAGGGTTAGAAGAAGATGGAGTTTTCATCTAAGAATTTTGAAGTTGTTATTTTATCAAAAAAAATTCTTCCTCTAATTCAGTGATGTAAATCCAAGAATTGACCATTTACTCATCAAAATGAGTTATTTATTTCTCAAGCTCTTTATTCCTAGTCATGTGATTTAAAGATTTGTCTTTAAAATTATCTAATCCTTGAACCAAAGAAAAGTTGAGTGAATCCTTATGTTGTAACTGAGCCAGAAGATTGACAATATCCATCGCTTGTTGCTTGATGATGACCTCAGCTTTTGCAATGGAAAGATAAGCTACAATATTGGGTCTTCAATTAAGCTAGATGATTGTTATTATTCAGATACCATTATACCTTCTCCTTTATCTAATAATGGTCTTGCTTTAGGATTTGAAGAGGATAGAAAATATTATGTTTCTTATATTGTAATATCTTTTATGAGTATGTTTTCTTTTTAATAATCTGATTTAGTAGGAATATCTAATGGGATATATTTTTCATCAAGGATTGTAGTTGATGATTTAAGAATATTTGGTATAATGGCTTCTTCTTAAGGAACTACTATTAAGTTAGGTAAATCTATTCTGATAGTTTCTTTAGTAGGAACTATTTCTACTACCTTAGTAATCTTTATTGTGATGACTTATTTAGTAGGTAATATTGTTATTATTTTTACTGATGTTGGAGAATAAAACATTGGTGAATGTTTGAGGCTACCAAGGTTAGCACCTTCTTTTGTTTCTTCATCATCCTATGCCAGAATTAGTCTTTCACATCTTCTTTTGGTTTGTACAGGGTAACTAGGATCCTTTATAGAAATATCCTTATCGTCTTATGAAGGAAGATCTAGAGATTCAAGATTTGCATAAAAATGTGAAACCCTTCATCTCAGTTTTTGTTTTATGGTAGTCTACTGAGAATTCTAGACAACCACTTGTATGGTTTGTGATCTAATTTGGTGCCTCTCGCTAGGTAAAAGTTTGTTACTTATTTTATCTTGGGCTTGGGTGGTTTTCTAGAGGACTTTGAAACTGATGCTAAAGATTGATTGAACCTATTACTCTAAAAAGTATTTTGTGATGTTTTTTTTTCAAATAAAATGATGCTAAATGATTAAATGGATAAGACCATGTTGTCAGAGAGGGGCTGATCTATTAGTACACTGAATCTGATTGGCTCCATACAAGAATAAGGGAAGGTTAACCTGATGTTGATTTTTCAATTGCCCATATTTAAGGTGAAGAATGAAACATATTACTTCACACCACAAAATTTTATATTGCCATTCACACATGACATATTTCATTACCCATAAAGAAATAGACTTTTAGGGTTAAGGTAGGGTTTCTCTACTAATCCCTTTTACTTTTTTGTGATGGTTTTAAACACATGTAATAGACAAATGTTCATTTCCATTGAATTGGGTAATTAACTCAAAAAAGTGTTTTTCCAAATATTCTCTTACCTTATTCAATAATTCCCAAAATTTCACTAATGACTAAGCTAGAAACTAGAATGCAGATACCTCACATTGTAGTGGAGTCTTCTTTTAGATTAGAAATAAATTCTTGTACTAGATCTTCATCATATATTTTAATTTTTTGCAAAAATGATAACCAATTAACCTTTTTAAAAACTACCATAGAGATATCATTTGCCATTATTTCAAATACATTCACAGGTTTAGAACATTTCTTATGGTCCATGGTCACTCTAGTAAATTACTAAAAACTAGGAGATTAGGAGGTGCAACAATCAATGCAAATGAAAACAATAGCGTGCAAATGAAAATATAATCAAGTGAATAAAATGGATATTTGGATTGATGGCTTCTAACATGATACAAAGCAATCATCACATATAGTGTAATTTAAATTAAGCTATATTTGGAAAAGATTTGATGTAATTCCATACTCATGAGACTTGTGTGCCATCAATTTTGGCAGCTTATTCAGAACATTTTAGAGTGATTCAATAGACGGTTGCATCCATGAATAAAGGTGATATAACATTCTATTTCCTTTCATGCCATTTCACTCATGATTTCTCTATATGACTAAATGTCATTTATTTTTCTTACATGTCTTCTTACTTATGACTTTTTGATGTCATCAAATGATTTTGGTTGGTATTTACTTTGATGATCTTTAAGACATCTTATTTCCAATTATCCTCTTAAACATAAACATATAGGAATCAAAAGACTCATATTAACCTAATGTAGATAAATAAAATTCTTTACTTACCAAATCATACTCTTAAGCTTCATTCATTTTTTTTCCACCTGATTCCAACACAAAGCAAATGCATAAATTAGTCTTTATAGAAATATATAAAAAAAAATGCTATAGTGATTTGATTATCTAGAATAACTGATCAAATTTTAATATTTTTTCATATTTTTAGATTTTTTTGGTATTTTGCCCTTGACCAGCCATTTTTGGTTTTCAAATCAAGGTTTTATATTCAATGCATGACCAACCAACAAGCTAGTTTTTTGATCAACATTGTTAATAACATCCTAAAAAGATTATTATTATTATTATTATTATTATTATTATTATTATTATATATTTTTAGAAGAAAGAAGACTAAGAAATGATCTCCTTCTTTTATTTTATATTATACCATCATGAAGTTGTTAGCATGAAATAATTAGGTCCTTTCATGAAAACTACCTCATGTCTAATGTTTTGAACAAGTTATTCTTTATTGACAGGTTTATAGTACAATTTGAGTCATTGTCTATTAACCAGTAAAGTTTTCTAGTTTCCATTTATTGGTAATAATTGCATTGCTCCATTCCTAAATATGTCTTATATTTGATATGGATTTAACCATCTTGTCCTCAACTTGACTTTGAATTGCTTAAATTTGGAATCAAACAAAAGTGCCTAATCTCTTTTTTGAATCCTCCTTGCTATGATGTGGGAATCATGCCACATTTTCCTTTGATGTTGCATCATCTCTATTTATTGCAAGGCTTTTATACTCATCTCATAAATTTCATTTAATTGAACAATTTTTTTGCTATGCGTTATCCAAATCAATACCTATTTCCATTACTATTTTTAAAGTTTGTAATTCAAATTCAATGGAAAGTAAAACATTCTTACCATATACTAACTCATAGGGTGAGAATCTAGTGGTTGTATTTAAGGTAGTGTTGTAGGCCTATACTTCCTATGGTATTCTAGATACCTAATCTTTTCTATTGCTACTGGCTCTCTTGGTTATAATATTCTCCAACTCTCTATTAGTAACTTCTAATTGGCCATTGAAATATGGATGGTAAGGAGAGGATTCCCTATCATGGACTAGGTAGACCTCCATAAAATGTTTAATCATATTAGACATGAATTGTGGCCCTTAATCTGAAACTATCTCTCTAGGTGCACCAAACCATTGCATGATATTAAAATATAGAAAAATTGTCATTGCTCTTCTCTAACAAAGGTCAAGGCCTTAACTTTAGCTCATTTTAGTGACATAATATGTACATACTAAAAGATATTCTTTTTCTTGAGATGGAGGATATATAGGACCAAAAAAATATTCCACATTTTTCAAATGGTTCCACTACTATTTGAGGATGAAGAAAAAACTCTATTGATAATGTAGGTTGTCCCATCCTTTGGCATGTGTCACATTATCTGATATACTTCTTTACTTATCTATAAATGGAAGGCCAATAATATTCTACTCCTAAGATATTATGTATGGTTCATTTTTTTGAATAATATCCTCCTCTTAATTCATCATGGCAAGATCTAATGATATCATATGTTTCATTATCTGCTACACACCTATGAAATACATGATTAGGTCCACATTTAAATAAAATGTTGTTAATCTATTTGAAAGAAAAACTTTCTTTGATTAAATATTTTCTTTCTTTTTGATTAAAATGAGAATGAAAATTTCATGTTGCTAAGTAGTTGGCTATGTCAGCAAACAATGGGGATTCTGTTGAAACAACAAACAATTATTCATCTGGAAAGCTATCCTCAATTGGTTTTTCATTACCTGCATTATGTATTCTAGATATTATGTATTATAGATAAAAATTCTACAATAACATTAAATTTCCCAAGTTTATCAATAATGGTTATGTCAAATTAATGCAAATGTAACGACCATATTATGATTGTTCCTCCTACTATAGGTTTATTCATAAGATACCTTATGCCTAAATGATCTGTTAAATGAAGACTTTATAACCTGTAATATAGTGTATGAATTTGTTGATGGCATAAATTACAGTAAGGAATTATTTTTCTTTGATTGTATAATTCCTTTTATTTGGTGTGAGGTTCTTAATGATATAATAAATGGCATACATATGTTCATTCTCATCTTTCTGTTATAAGACTGCTCCCATTGTAAAATTAGAAGCATCAATGTAAATGTGAAAGGGTTTTTCCCAATTATGTGCTCTTAATACTGGTGCATAACTCAATTTTTATTTGATAGATTCAAAAGGTTTTTAACAATCCTTACTCCATATAAATTCATTGTCCTTTTCCAACAAAGTGAACATAGGAGCAACAATTTTACTGAAGTCTTCTATAAAGCATCTATAAAAACCAACATGACATAAAAATCTCTTGATATCAATTTAATTCTATGTCATAGGTAGATTAGAAATTATTTCAATTTTATTAGGATCCAATTAGATTCTTTTGGCAAAGATGTGGTGTCCTAATACTATGTCGTGATCCATCATCATCATGCATTTCTCATGGCTTAATAATAATTGGTGTTATTCACATCTAGTTAAGACCTTATCAAGTTGTGTAGGGACTCATCAAATGTATCTCCATAAATGGTGAATTCATTCATACATATTTCCATGTAATCATTAGTTAAATCAAAGAATATAGCTAGAATTACTCATTTAAAAGTAGATGGGGCATTACAAAGACCAAATGGTAAGACTCTATAAGCAAATGTACCTGGCTAGGTGAATGTGGTTTTGTCTTGATCTTCAAATGCCACAGTTATCTAATTGTACCCAATAAATCCATCCAAGAAGGAAAAGTATTTCTTTTCTTCTAGATTATCAAAAATTTGATCAATTAAAAGAAGAGGAAAATAATCCTTCATAGTGGCTTTGTTTAGCTCTTGATAATCCACACACACTCTCCATTTCCATTTTTTTGGTACAATTAGTAGTGGGGAAACCCATTGGATATCTGAAATTAGGGTAAATGAATCCTACATGTAATTAATTTTTCAATTTTAGTTTTTACTATATCCCTTAATGCTAGATTTATTCATCTTTATGGTTGTCTAGATCATTTATCCTGACTTGTACAAATGTGATAGGTACACACACTAAGATTAATTCCTCTCATATTTTTATAATCCCAAGAAAATTCTTTGGTATGTTTCTTAAGGATATCAAAAAAATTGACTTCTTGATCATGGGTTAACCAGAGATTGATGTTCAATGTTTTTCCTAGTAGTACCATAATCTGTTTAGTGTTAGGATGGAAATATTCTAATTGTTTAAATTCAATCATCAAATAATTGAGAGGACATGTATGTGGTAATAATAGATGAAATATAGTTAAAATTTTCACAAATCCATCTCCTAGAGGAATGATTCTAGCTAATGTACAATGAAATGTAGTTATAAAATTATTTGTTATGTTTTCTACCCAACTCCAAATACATCCTTAAAATGGTTTATGGTCATATGTTGAATGTTTAAGTATTGAGTTTTTAGTAACAAGGCTATTAGATTTCATATCTAAGATATTGATAAAGTCCATCACAAAGAATTAGATAGAGTCCATAGCAGACAAACTAGTAGAGTCTGAAGCAAATCAACTAATAGAGTCTGAAGTAGATCAACTGACAAAGTTTGAAGTGGATCGACTAACAGAGTTTGAAGTGAATTAATTGATAGAATGTGAAGCTAGGCTCATGAGGTTAGTGGTTTCTTCCAAATCCTATACTAACTAATCATTTAATTCTTGTATTTGTCCCTATATAGTTATCATGGCCAAGGATGAGAGACTATTCTTATTTTTTCTGGTTCATCTACCTAAAGTATTTCATTATAATCTAGTGATGGTTTTGTAGGAGGATATAAAGATATATTTTTTTTCTTTTAGACCATTTGAAATAGTCATGTCTCCTAATCTATAATCAATTAGTGTTATTATAGTAGCTAAACAAGGTCTTCCTTAAATGAGGGGTATCTTAACTTCTTAGTTTTAAGTTGAAACACCATAAAATATATTGGATATTTACATAATTCAATCATTACAACCACATCTTCTATAATACCTTCTTGCTTAGTGACTGACTGATCAATCATTTGTAAAATGGTGGAGGTAGGTTGCATTCCCATAATAGATAGTGTTTGGAGGGTTTTAGTTGTCATCACATTGATTGTTGCACCCAAATTTACTAGAAAATTGGGTATTTATTTCTTCTATATGGTAATTGTTATGACTAGACTTCTTAGGTCTGCATATTTAGGTAACATTAATTTTCTTGCTAAAAGATCAGTAAGTATACCATCTACATGTATGGATTTTTGGTATTGTTTCTTTCTTCTAGGTGTTTTGATACATAGGATTCTAATAAATCTATTTAATCATGGAATATCCCTAATGGCATATAATAAGGGTACTTCAATGTTTAATTTTCTTAATTCCTGAATCAAATCAGATGCTTTCTTGGTTTCAATCTCCTTTAGTCTATTAGGAAAAGGAATAGGTGGAGGAATAGTAATATGTTCCTCTCATTTTTTTGATACTTTTTCAAGTTCCTCTATCCTGAGTATGGATTGATGTGTATATATTTTTGGCTTTTCATTGGGCAATTCATAAATAGTGATAGGAAGTTCTCAAACTATTATTCCTAATTTTAGTTGAATGTTTGTAAGTTTAATAGCTTCTACATTCATGGTTTATCCTTATTCATTTACATATATAGGATTTGATGGTTTATTCTTGGAGTTAGCCATTAGTTAGTAGGAAATTGAGACTGATTAACTTGTTCTGGATGTTTATCTATAGAAGGTGCCATCAAAGCTTACTATGGTGGAAACCTTCTATGGGGGTTAAACTATGGATTAACATTCAACTTTGTATTTTCTCATTGTTGTGATTGTGGTTGGGGTATCCATGATTATTGGGGCATTATCTATTCTTTATTAACCCATTGTGATTGTACTTGTACTGACATTGGTTGAGGTTCTTGAGTAATCCAAAGTGTCATGTATGGATTAATTGGATTTCATGGACCAAACGGACTTTGGGTTTGATTTTGTGGAAATAGATTTTATCTCTAAACATAATTTAGCTCTACTATAGGCTGTGTATTTTGTTTCAACTAATTTTTAAAAATATAAATATGACTAAAATAGTTTGTGTCATGTTATTTGCTATCATGTATCCCACATATTTGTGTTTTAAATAAAGGACAATCTCTAAGAGCATGTTTCAATTTACATTTTAGAAAATAGATGGTTTAAGGTTTGGTGGTGGAATTAGCTTTTGCTTAAAATCCATCTAATGTAGTAATTATCTAGACCAAAATGTTAGTTATTAGATTGATAAATTTTTCCATTAGTTGACTTACTTCATTATATTTGCCAACTTTTCCTTTCCTGAAACTTGGTTTTATTCTAGAATAATTAATACATAGATCTAAAATATGATAGCATGTTAATTTGAAAATATCTCTTTTTCCTATTAGATTCAAACCATCCTTAGATTCATCATAAAATCCCTAAATAAAAACCATTTTTACTACCTCTTATGTCAGTAGATAACCACTACATTTGTGGGGAAATATAAATCTATCTAGATAATCTTCTAGACTTTCTTCTTCATTCTATTTGATCTTAAAGAAATTTTCTTTTATGTCCCTTACTCTATAATAATTTTGGTATTTATAGATAAATTTATTTTCCATGTCTCTCTATGTATTGATAGATTCATTCGGAAGGCCCATGAACCATCTCATGATTGCCTCCTTAAGTGTAGAAGGGAATAGTTTGAGTTTCTGACTGTCAGTTAAGTAATCATAATTTTGGCTTATAATTTTGAATTCAAATAGGAATTAATATGTATCTTATAAATATTTACTCCTAAAATTTGTTAGAATTGATGGTGATATGTTTTTCATTGAGGATTGATCTATTGGATCTATGACTATAGGAAAATAAAAGGTTCTATCCTATTGTAATTGCATTCTATTTTCTTCAAGATTTTCTTAGTTCCTTGGTTATCATCAATGGTTTCTATTTCTTCTCAACCAATATTAGAGATATAATTTTTTTTTCTTGATATTTTAAGGATTGAGGTCTAGGACCTACTATTCCATAGAAAGGATCCTCAAGATTAATTCTTCCTATAGGAGAAGATCTCTCAAATGTGAGTCTTCTTATAGGATTTTTTTGTGAGGATGATCCTGATTTTGGTGATTATTCTAAATGATATTCAAGTGTTTTTCTTATAATTTCAGATCTCTCAGTTAAAACTTGTATTCTTTCCTCTTTTGGTCCTAATTCAGGATCTTTAGAGATGACCCTTCTTTTAGCGTATTTAGGTTGGTTCATAAATTGTTTTTGTGATTTTTTATTGGGTTGTCAATGCTTTTGAATTTTTATTGTAGACCAGTAAGGATTACCTTACTAACATCTATAGTCCCTAGCAACAACACAAAAAATAATGGGTGTCAATAATCCCTTCATTTAATCAAGTTGAGTTGTTGATGTCATTTAAACTAGGCATGATATCCAAAGTTATTTTTACCAAGGCTTATGGTTATAGGTATTATAGATATGATTGAGGTGTTTATTGTATTTATAAATATATAATCTAATATATCCTATAAATTATTTGATTATGCAATAAAGAAACTCAATTTCATAATTAAAACACTCTGAAATCTAATCTACTAAAATAAACACACTACTTGGAATAAACACGCTTGTTAGAAATAAACACACTTGCTAGAAATAAGCACACTTGTTGGAAATAAACACACATGATGGAAATAAACACAATTGATGAAAATAAACACATATTTTGGAAATAAACACACTTGCTATAAATAAACACAATTTCTAGAAATAAACACAATTACTGAAATCTGAACTCAGCTTTTAGAATATAACTTCTTCCAGGTTTTAAAGTATATTTATAATTACTATTGTAAACATGAAAAGAATTAATGGAAATTGTAAATACATAAATACCACATAAAATATGTTCTTTATTCTTGAGGAGAGTGGGCCCTTGCTCACCTTGGGAACATGAATGAAAGAAGACTCAGTAGTTAGAAATTAGAGCTTTCTTCATTAATTAAAATAGATTACATAAATGCAATAGTAACTATGTTGGGATGTTAACTAAATATATTATCTATTTTTCCATTTATTTATGTCCACCTAGTCATCAAATTATGAAAAACTACTTATATAATGCTATAATAGAAGATCCCTACACATTGGTAGTCAATCTCCTCTTATTAAGATAAATCTCCTAGTTTTTGTGGTTCTTCAAAATAGACATTTGACATTCTTGAATAGGAAGATCTATAAATTACAAAATCCACTGCATATCTACTAAGAATGACTACATAGATCTACTAGATAAATTTACTTATTCAAGACTATGGACATATTTATATGGACAGATATATATAGAAAGTCTACTTATAGCCTCACAATTTTTAGTAGTTCTATAAATAGTAAGTGACCAAAACAATCTTCAAGTGTAAATATTTATTTTTACATGCTCAACATCTAGACTAAAAGAGTCCAGAGTGATTCTGTCAAATTTTGAAGTAATTTGGTGGAGTCTAAAGTAATCTGGTTGAGTCTAAAGTAATCTGGAAGAGTCTAAATGAAATCCATCATAACTTCTGACAGAGTCTAAAGCAACTTCATAAAAACTTATTTTAATAAAACTAAATTATTTAATAATTCCATAATGAGGCTACTAAGCTAGATGGAATGATTTGAAAAATGAAATTGGTTCTTTAAATGAGTCTGTGAATACGGACTGGGTGAGTCTGAAGCTACTGGACAAGTCCAAAATAACAAAATGTGAGAGTCCAAAGCTTCTAAACAAGTCTTAATGTTGGTCCATAAAATACTATAGGTCACCATAAGATCAACAAAATGATATTTATTCCTTATAGACAATTGTACATCTATATATGGACAAAATTGAGGGACTAAACATGCAAAGAGTTAGAATTATATACCAAAATTTGTCATTTAAACTTTAGGTACATTGAGAAAGATAAATCACCCTATTCATTGCACTAAGATTAGATAAAATCATAAGATCCTTGCATTTAATAGTTTAGAGGAGAGATAATAGAAGAAGAACAAGGATAATTGATAGTAATAATGAGCCATATTTTGGACTCATCAAGAAGCCTTGGAATGCTTAATTTATCTTTGAAAATGTCAATTTATCATTGTAAATAGTTTCCTTCCAA
>JARHVA010005318.1:822500-845000 GCA_037957365.1 Torreya grandis
AATGATTCTCTCCCTCCACACTACAGTAATGTACTTGGATACTACACTTGAGATTATCAAGGATATAATAATTAGAGTGACTCAAGCTCCATGGAACATTATATCCATCATTATATTTATATGGAAGCATCATGCCTATTGGAAATGTAATTGATTAATTATTGTAAATTAACAATAGTGGCTGTATTATTGTACCAATTGTGGCTAGATTTTTATATGATTACTTTGCTTATGCAATTATGATATGTTACATATGATGCTAGTGATTAGAAACTATTATTGTTACTTGTTTACTTATGTTTAATATGTTTAGTTTATATGTTAAGGTCACTAATTAGATTCTTGTGGTGTAATCTAATAAAAGAATAATTGTTGTGTAAATATATATATTTTTTAAATACTACATTATTATAGTAAATCCCTAGAGATGTTATAAATTTGTTGTGAAATTATTCATTGAAGTTCCATTAGGCCTTACTAGGACTACTAGTAACAAAAGGCTAGTTTTAAATAACTTGGTCTTCTAAGACAAATTTAAGACAAATATGCCTTGGTTCAGTTCATTCAAGATATATGGAACTTCTCCAAGTGATCTAAAATTTTAACTTGATGATTATCTAATGAAAACTCAAGAAGAGCTTTGTAGTGTTTAAAGCCTTCACTAGCCTTGTCAAGTCAAGGTATAGATTGAATGAAAGAAGATGTTTGTAAATTATTTGAAACCTTGTTTTAATTTGTATACGGTGTTAATAAGCCTTTGAAATTTTATGCATGATCAAATTGAATTTATATTCTTGAAAGAGTACATAGTTCAAGAAAAAGTCTAGAGAAAGTTCACATTGTTGAAGAGTAGCCATTGAAAAAGTTGAATCAATTGACATAGTAACTTATCCATAAATTTATTTAATCTTATAAATAATATTATGAGTTCATTAAAAATCACTTTTAAATATTTTGAGGTTAGTATTTTCCATTTTTTGAAAAATCCTATAAGAAACCTTGCAATGGAGATTTTTTGAAGGAGTTATAAGCTAAATGTAGACTAAAGGTGATAGGTTTACTGCATCAATTTTTATCCCAATAAATGAACCATATATGTGAGCACATTTTAATGGGTGTTTTAAATCTATAATGACCATTATCTAGTCTCTATTAGGCCTCGAGAGTGAATGTTGTAGTTGATCGAATGTATCCCTTAAGAGAATCTTAGTATCCCTAAGTGTGAAAACTAAGCGAACTTAAGTCACACATTTTACGAGAACCATGAGAGATAGATATGATCCATCATATAATAGAATTTCATGGATGATTCCTCTAAGAAACCCCAAGAGGATTCTCTTTTACTCAACATGAATGAGATGCGGCAACAAGTTTTTTCTTGCTCTCTTGAAGGGTCAAAAGTTAGTCAAGTGGGGGGGTAAATATTCTAACTCATTATCCCAATATATGAATTGTCTATGTAGTTACATTTAGATTGGTGTTTTAATGATATAATGACTATTATTTAGTCTTTGTTAGGCCCTAGAATCAAAATTTATAGTTGATCAAGTGCATCCCTTAAGAGAATCTTAGCGTCTCTGAGTGTGCAAATTATATGAACTTCAATCATTCATTACAGGATAATCATGAGGGATAGAGATTATATGTCAAATCCTAAACTTGAATGGATGATTCCTCCATAAAACACCATGAGGATTCTCTCTACCTTGATGTGAGCAAGACGTGACAATGAGTTTTCTCTTGCAACCAAATCTCTCTTAAAAGGCTAAAAATTGGTCAGTGGGGGTATATATTCTGACTCGTTAGCCCAATCAATGAACCATATATGTGATCAAATATATATGGGTGTTTTAAGGCTAAAATGGTCATTTTTTAGTCTCCATTGGGCCCTAGGAGTGAAAGTTACACTTGATCATATGTATCTCTCAAAAGAATCTTAGCATCCCTGAGTGTGTAATATGAGTGAACTTTTGTCACACATTGAAGAACTGTGAGGAATAAAGACAATCCATCAGTTCCTAAACTTTCATGAATAAGTCCTCTAAGAAACTCTAAGAGGATTTTATCTAGTCATACATGATCAAGATGTGGAAACAATTTTTATTTCATAACTAAATCTCTCTTAAAGATACAAAATTTGGTTAGTCTGAGGTGTATATTCTAGATCATTATCCCAATAGATTAACTGTCTATGAGGGCACATCTATATTGGTTTTTTAGCATATAATTTCCATTTTTTTTCATCTCCATTAGCCCCCAAGAGTGAGAGTTACATTTGATTAGATACATCCTTTAAGAGAATCTTAACATCCCTAAGTGTACAAACTGAGCAAACTTCGATTGCATGTTATAAGAGGACCATGAGAGATAGAGATAAGTTTTTAAATAATAAACTTAAATGGATGGGTCCTATAAAAATCCCAAGATGACTTTCTCTAATGTAATGTGAATGATACATGACAATGAGTTTCCTCTCACAGCCAAATATCTCTTAAAGCACCAAAATTTGGTTAGTGAGGGAATATTTTTTAATCATCAGCCCAATCGGTTAACCATCTTTCCAAACATGTTGATAAGGGTGTTTTAAGTCTATATCATCCATTTTCCAATCTTGGTTAGGCCCCAAGAATGAAAGTTGTAGTTGATCGAATGCATCTTTAGCATCCTTGAGTGTGAAAACTGAGCCAAATTCCATCATTCATTGTAAGAGAAAAATGATGGATAAATATGAGCCATAAAATCCCAAAATTTTATGGATGATTCCTCTAATAAACCCTAGGAGGATTCTCTCTAAATCAACATGAGTGAGATGTGGTAATGATTTTTCTCTCATATTCAAATCTCTCTTAAAGGGCCAAAAGTTGGTCAGTGGAGGGCATATATTGTAACTCATTAGAAAAATATATGAACCATACTTATTGAAAAATATAAATGGTAATATTAAGGATATAAAAAATATTATCCAATATCCTTTAGGCCCTGGGAGCAAAAGTTGTAGTTAACTAGACACATTCATTAAGAAAATGTCCTCATCATTGAGTGTGCAAACTGAGCCAAATTCTATCATGTATTATAAGATAACTATGATTAATAGTTATGAGATGTCATATAACACACTTTAATGTATGATTACTTTAATCAACCCTAGTAGGATTCTTTCTAACTCAATTCAACTGAGACACGGTAATGAGTTTTATCTTTTAGCTAATTATATCAAAATAGACCAAAAGTCGGTCAGTGGAGGGCATAAATTTTGAATCATTAGACCAATTTATGAATTGTCTTCATCAACACATTTGGATGGGAATTTTAAGGCTATAATGGTTGATATCCAGTCTCTATCAAGCACTGGGAGTGAAAGTTACAGCTAACCAGATGCATCCCTTATGAGAATCTCCTCATCCTTGAGTGTGAAAACTAAGCCAACTTCCATCATTCATTTAAAGATAACCATGAGGGATAGAGACAATTTTTTAGTTACCACACTTGTATGGGTGAGTATTTTATGTAACTATAGGATTATTCTCTCTAAATTGACGTGAGTGAGACATGACAATATGTTTCTCTCATAGCCAGTTCTCTTATTATTTAGGAGTATTTTTCATCTTTGTCGACACATCTGATCAAGTAAATTTTACTATTTAAAAAAACATTATATGGGTTTGTAGAAGGGAAATCATAGTTTTTGAATATATAATTTTGTTAAAGTTAAATTATTGTTTATAATTATTACTCAATTTTTACACAACATACCTTACTATGGATTATATAGATATTGTTACAAATAATTTTATAACTTTTTCACTATTAGTCAAAATTTTATAAAACTCATACCTGAGCAATCTACACATCATTGGCTATGATTTATAAAAAATGTTGATTTTCATGAAGCTAATGTCAAAAGGTTGTGGTTCTACACTTGCAGTTCTAATTTTACATATTGTTACAAATACTTTTATAACATTTTCACTATTAATAATTCTTTTATAAAACTCATACCTAACCAAACTATTCATAATTTGGCTATGATTTATAAAACAAATTTGATTCTCATGAATTTAATGTCAAAAAGTTATGGTTGTACACTTACAGTTCCAATTTTACAACTATCTTGAATTGTAAAATTATCTTTAAAAATATATTTATTAAAAAATTAATAAAAAATATCTTGACTGATCTTTGTCATTTCATATATACATATATAAAATTTCATACACCAATTCATTCATTTACTAAAAAAAGTTGTGTTCACATGCAGTCTCCATAACTTTTCACAAAAAAGGGTCAAGCCATTGTCATAAACGCATCTATTTCTCACACTTTTATCATCTGGGTATTGAAAAAAATTATATAATTATAAACTAAATTTAAAATCACACAACTCATATTCTTATGTCATTGTCAAATTATTTTTCCAAGTATCTCTGACATTCTCTCCAAATTTAATTACTATAATTTTTTTTTGTTTAAAAAGTGTCGCTTTATACACCTCTTTTATCCCCCATTATTTTGCATCTATCCAGAAGCTAAAGGTACATCCATGATATTTATTTGCCAAGTGTATAATATTGGCGTGCTCTATATTAATAAATAGTGTGTACAATATGTTAGATAATATGTATGTGTATCCAAATTATGTCATAATGACATACAAAATGGGCCTCATTGGCATACAATATAGAAAATATAGATATATAATTTAGGCCTTATAGACATATAAATTGGCATGAGCATTCAAAGTGGACCATATTAACATACAAAACTATCCATATCAATAGACAAACTAGACTACAACTACAAATTCCCCTAACACTATAATTAGCTCTCTTATTGCTTAGTGCCTCCAAATAAATTGATCCTTATCACCAAAGATGTAGAACCTGGGGTGCTAATGTCACATCATGGATAGAAACTCTCCTCTTATCTTATTAAGGATCAAATGTCTATGACACAACCTCAAAAAAAATTGACTACACAACATAAAAACTATAAATAATGCATTAAAATGTTGTATGGAAAATAATAGAGTTACCAAGAACATTTTTTTCAACAAGGTGATTATGGAATCACTACATGACTCCTAAAGGGGTACCTAGGGATATATGACCTAAAATATACTAGTGATGTAAAATCTTATATAAAATACATATAGTGTTAGATATGTGGACACAAATATAAATATGATGTGAAGTATCATTACTTGAAGTTAAAAAATACAATTTTACTATGTGTTATCACTAGTATCTGTGTCTAAATCAGGCGGTGAAGGGGAGATACTATATTTTTGAACACAACTCCAACATCAGTCATAGGTATCTGAGATCCAATTAGGTTATCGACATCATCCCTCATAATTTTTAAAATCAAAAAATGAAAGAGGTAAATTATGAATCAATTAAATTAAACCTATTTTAAGATAACTTTAAGTTATTTCTTCTATATAAAGAGAAATAGATAATATCAAGGAGATGTAATGATAATTATAGTGTTATCATTAGTATTTTTAGTCTATACATGGTATTAATAGTGTGTGCCATCATCTATATGAATAAAAAATGAAATAGATAAATTACATAGCCTATTTAATATAAATTAAAATCATTCCTTCTACATAAAGAGAAGGTGAAAGAGGGATAGAAAGAGAAATAAATAGTGGTCATAATATTGGTGTGTGTGTGTGTGTGTGTGTGTGTGTGTGTGTGTGTGTGTGTGTGTGTGTGTGTGTGTGTGTGTGTGTGTGTGTGTGTGTGTGTGTGTGTGTGTGTGTGTGTGTGTGTGTGTGTGTGTGTGTGTGTGTGTGTGTGCGCGTGTGTGTGTGTGTGTGTGTGTTCACGTGCACATGTGAATACATGCATGTGTGTGTGTGCATGCATTCATGTGCATGTGTGTGTGTGTGTGTGTGTGTGTGTGTGTGTGTGTGTGTGTGTGTGTGTGTGTGTGTGTGTGTGTGTGTGTGTGTGTGTGTGTGTGTGTGTGTGTGTGTGTGTGTGTGTGTGTGTGTGTGTGTGTGTGTGAGAGAGAGAGAGAGAGAGATAATGTAATGTTATATCACTTTCTCTCATATCTTCTTATGTCTCTATCTCTTACAAGAGGAGGACAAGACTAGGCAAGAAAACACACTAAAATTACATGGTGTATACAAAATATTAAAAAAATATAGAAACTTGACAATTTACTTTCACAACTTGAGTGTAGTGTACTTTAGTGCTAATTGGAACCTCAACAACATAATCCAATCTAGGTGGGATACCTAAAATATCAGTTATCATCTATATAAACAAAAAATTAAATAAGTTAAATATTAATCAATTAACTAAACATACTAAAAGATAAACTTATTATTAAGTTACATACATAAATAAATTATAAGTAATTACTCATGTGAATACATATGGTGAAGTAGATAAATCCTACATATATATAGTTATGTCCTAATTTGAGGTGTTGAATTGACTAAAAAATAACATATATTATTAAATACTAGAGTTTAGAGGTGGTGAAGCATCTACATGTGGAATATAATATTGTGTATTATTATCTTAAGGTGTTAAAGAAACTATAGATGACATATATTGTTGTGTATTGGTATCCTGTATAGATTTATGTATAGCCTCTGAGATTGTTCCCATTGGATTTGTAGATGTAACTCTTGTATGTCTAAGCTGAATAGATGGTCTAGTACACTTACTACCACATTATGTGCAATGATGTACAAGAACTATATGATTCATTCTAGTTGTGCCACCATATGAAGCACCAATAATAAGAGGGACACTATTGGATGTGTTATCACCTATATCTTGTGTACAAATTGTAAATGTATACATCCCATTATCAATTATGACCTATGTGAGACCGCTAACTGCCTCAAGGGTTTCCATTTATGTACTATGATGCAAGATTTTGGGGATGAAAATTTATGTTAATTTTCTTTTATTTCTCTATGGGTAGTTTTAATGGAGTACCTGCCTTTGCTATCTTGGGATGTCTTCATGTAGAATACACAGTATTTGTTATATTAAAATTTCATGGTAATTTTTTCTCCAAAATAACAATGGAACCTTATTGGTAATGCATGGAGGCTCATCCAACACCATCTACCATCTATTACAAAACTTTTTTTGATATATGCATTAACACACTAATCAATCCTAATGTATTTATGACTCGGTGGTGTTGGCTCAATGGTTCTAAGCATATGAAACAAAGCACATAATTATTATTTTTTATATCTTTATTTTTAATCTCCTCATATGAAAATTAATAGGAATAATCATGTTTCAATACCTTTCTTTGATGTAACATTACATTGAGTTGGGAAGTAACATTTCCCACTTCGTTATAAATAACTTATAATGTATCAATATGTGAATTATGTGCACTATTTTTTGAAGATTCACACAAAATATTAAATATAATTTCCAACTACTGTCACTTTGAATTATATTATTGATATAATTATGCTTCTTCTATGAAGTTAAAATGATGGGGTTTTCAACAGGGTTTTATTAGAAGTTTTTTCAGGCATTGGTTCCATCAAATCAAGAATCTAAAATTATTAAAATAAACATTTATATTAGGTATTTAAATTATTTCATAAGAGAAATTTAATTTTAATTTTGATACCCCCTTTCCCTATGATTATTATAAAAAAAATGCATCACAAAAAATATTATTAAAACCCCTAAGCATGCCCTAAGTGGAAAAAACAACATACCTTGGATGGTGATGCAAGTATGGAATCTTGGTGGATATGTATGAATATAATAGAATGCATGCCATCTATCTTACTGTCCTCAATTAAGAGCAAATAATGTGAAATTAGAATAAAATGTGGGGTTTGGTCTTTTTATGTATTTTCTATTTTTGGTCTATAAAGGGTGTATGCCCTTTAGGGTCATTACAAACCTATTTATTATATGGGTTGGTGTTTTTTTTTTTTTTTTTTTAAAAGGGTGTTGTTTACTTTTTAAAAGGGCACTAGTCCTTTGTAAGAAATAAAAACATTTACTATAAAATAGCTCTTTTTGTCCGCTAACTTTGTGCATTCACCCATGTCCTTTCTTAGAGATTTACATTGGTGGTTATGTTACACACATTTTATAAATATGAAAATGTTAATATTATATAGGATAGCTTTCACATGATTTATGTGTTAAAAATAATTGTACCAAGTCATTATTGTGATTATTTCATCTATATTTTGTTTATTAATAATTTTATATTTAATAAATATCATAAAAATATGTAATTTTATATTTAATATATATCAATAAAATGTGTATGTTTTGTTATTCACACTCTAAGGTGGCCTTAAAAATGTAAAAATCTAATTTAATTTATGGTAACGAAAAAAGACATGTTTATATAATACATAGTGAATTTTACAACTTTTTATAATTTATTTTATATTTTTTAGGTTTTATTTTATTTAAAATTTCTAATTTCCACATGAATTATATATTCCAAAGTTTATAATGTACTACAATGTTTATATACTCACTTTAAGGAAGTTTATTCTCTAAATTTGGTATAGTATTTTTAAAATTAATTTTTTGGAATTATAACACTACATGTTCAGATAGAAATGTAAGATAAATAGAACTAATGTCAATAAATAAAGATTTAAAACTATGTACATAAACACTCCAAATTTATTATATGGAAATTTGTATTTCCTCAGTGGATTCTTACACTAATACCTCCTTTTATAGGTTAATATAACTTTGGAGGGGAATATGAAATGAACTCCCAACAAGGTCATTCACCTTGTCAAAACAAACCAATCACACTTTTTAAAAAATATACATAATGAAATTGATCATCTCTAATAAAGTATATAAGTTGGACATTAAAGTTTATCGAGGTGGGAAAGCTACTAGTAAATATTCCCTTTGTTACACGTGATGACTCATGTATAAAACTAAAACAACAAATTTTTAAGCTTTAGGAGTGTGAGAAGAAAATTTTGCTTAAATGTTTTTCCCTATGCCACTGATTCTATATATGTTTTGCATGACGGAAGATGGTAATAATCAAAGCTCTCTCTTTGGTCCAAGGTAAAATGTGGATGCATGTATGTTTCACCCTTTTGAACCCTAATATTTTTTTATAGTACAAAAGGAAGCACAAAAGCATAAATTATAGAATTGTAACTAATTAAATGGAAAGTAACCAATAGAGAGCTTAACAATTGTAACATTTCTCTCACCCCAAATTCATTGTTCACCTCTACCTCATATAAATATAATAAATTTAGCTTTACTTTTATAGATAGGAGGACTACTTCAACCCTCATAAATCTTTATGTATATTAATTAGGAGTATCAAGAAGATCATTGCAAGGATGTCAATTATGACTACATTGCAAGGTCATTGTAAGATCTAAATGATTCCACTAATATTTTGGGTTTGTAAAGAAGGTCAATGTAAGACTTTTAATTATATCTAGATGTCTCAATATATAATTTATTTTAATTGGTAGGTGAAATTTTCATGTGGAATAGGGATAATTGATTTAAATCCTAAATCTTGAAAGTATATTATGTTTGTCACCACTGCCACTGCATGAATAAATAACATACGTCTGTTAACAAATTTAGTGTTATAATATTTACAATTAAGTTTAAATTCATTATATGGAAAATAGTTTACTTTACATGTACACTTTAATATATTTTTCAATTCTTAATGCTAATTATTTATATTTAAACCACTTCAAAATTTAAAAAAACTACCACTGATTTCATTTTCTAGAATTAATAATTATTTTTTAATGTGTCCCTAATATATGTATAATCACGCCCTACATAAAAAAAATGAATGTAGAAAATGAGAAGGAAACAAACATGCCAATAGATAATTAGACCTAGTATAATAAGAGGATGAAAAGCCAACTTGCGACAAATACAATGACAACATGGAGGACAAAGATAAACCCAAAAAAAAGATGGAGGTTAAAGATCTCTCTATGTGATGTAATTTTTTCAACTTATCATGTGATTCCCTAGAGAAAGACAAAGAGGACTCGTTATAAAATTATTCTTAGGATAATGATATCTTTTTTTAACAAACAAATTGTGATGATGATGATGATGATGATGATGATGATGATGATGATGATGATGATGATGATGATGATGATGATGATGATGATGATGATGATGATGATGATGACGACGATGACGATGACGATGACGATGACGATGACGATGATGATGACGATGACGATGATGATGATGATGATGATGATGATGATGATGATGCATGTATGTATCACCCTTTTGAACCTTCATCTTTTTTTTAAGTAAAAAACCAAGCACAAAATCATAACTTATAGAACTGTAACTAATTAATTGGAAAGTAACTGATAAAGAGCTTTACAATTGTAATATTTCTCTCACACCCCATATTCATTGTTCTCCTCTACCTCCTATAAAAATAAGAGATTTAGCTTTACTTTTATAGATAGGTGGATTACTTCAACCCTCAGAAATATTTATGTAGATTAATAAGTAGTGTCGGCAAGATCATCAAAAGAATCTCAACTACATGACTACATCACAATGTCGTTGAAAGATCTAGTTGATTCCATTAATATATTGGGTTTGTAAATAAGGTCATTGTAAGAATCTTAATTATGGTTAGATGTCTCGATATGTAATCTATTTTGATTGGTAGGTGACTTTTCAATTGGATTAGGGCTAATTGATTTAAACCCTAAATCATGAATCTTGCAAATATATTATGGTTATCACCAATAACACTGTATGAATAAAGAATATGGGTCAGTCAACAAGCTCAGCGTTACAATAACTTTAATTAGGTTGAAAATCATGATATGGAAAATATTTTACTCTATAGGTGCACTTCAGTACAGTTTTTGAAGTCGCAATGCCAATCTTTTATATTTGAACCACTTCAAAGTTAAAAACACTAGGTCACTTATTTCAGTTTATAGAATTAGTAGTTATTTTGTAAAGCATCCTTAATCTTTGTAGAATAATGCCCTACATAAAGCAAATGGATGTAGAAAATGCGAAGGAAAAAAAAACATGCCAACAGAGAATTAGACCTAGTATAATAAGGGGCTAAAAAGCCAACTTGCGATAAATACAATGATAACATGGAGGACAAAGATAACAAAAAATAGATGGAGGATGAAGATCTCTCTATTTGACTTAACTTGTGTAACTTATCATGTGACTCCCTAGAGGAAGACAAAAAAGACAGCTGAAAAAATCATTCTTAAGATGATGATATATTTAAAAAGTACACAAATTGTGACGATGATGATAATGATGATATCTTTTTTAGACACACAAGTTGTAACTTGTTACATTACTGTAATCATATTCTCTTTCATTATTTTTATTAACATTTTATTTATTTATTTTTATTAATTTTATTTACATTTTTTATTTTTTATCAAATTAATTAAAATGTGTATGGTATAATTAATTTTTTATTTATGAAATAAATTTGAAAATATTAAATACTCATATAAACATAAAGACTTAATTTTTAAAGAGTCGAAAAATTAGTATTATATTCATATATATATATACCTATATGAACATAAAAAATTTATTTGTAAAAAATAAAAAAATTAAAATTATATTAAATAATTTATTTAAAAAAAAGTTTTATAATAAA
The DNA here is from genome assembly GCA_037957365.1 of Torreya grandis. Taxonomy (NCBI): domain Eukaryota; kingdom Viridiplantae; phylum Streptophyta; class Pinopsida; order Cupressales; family Taxaceae; genus Torreya; species Torreya grandis. The sequence goes on from JARHVA010005318.1 coordinate 834,156, forward strand.
TTATAAATATTAAAAAGAAAACAGTTATTCTTCATTGATCTTTGTGTACGTCTCCACTTGATGTGCATATTTCCTCACCGAAAAACCAAGACTTATCCGAATGTATGTATCTTTTAGCTTAGGAAAATGATACCCTCTACAACATAATGGTAACACTGGGCGAACAACTTGAAAAATGATACGTACCTTCCCTCACAAAAAAACTAACCTGTACAACATGATCTCAACACGGCAAACAACTAGAAAAATGATGCCTACCCTGTTTCTAGTCTTCCTTATTCTCCCCCACCAAGGAAAATATTAGTCTGTACAACGGAATTTCTTTGGTTTTGTCTTTTGTCTTGCCACTGTGTTAAGTCGGTGTGGGTCACTGAGGTTCTGTCAATGCCGTATGTTTTAAAACTTTGCCGTGTGTTAAGTCGGCGTGGGACCACAGTGTCAGTGTCTTTTCATTGACGGTTCCACAGTGTCAGTGTCTATAGAAAATAGAGTGCAGACAATTAAACTAATTACGGGAGGTGTAATGATGTCCACAACAACATATCCGTCATTTAGCTTAAGATACCTACCATTTTTCAACACCGAAAATGATACCTACCATTTTTCTAATCTTTGTTATTCTCCTTCACGAAGAAAAATATCAGGGAAGGAACCTGTATTTTATTACAACGTAATTTCTTTGGTTTTATATTTTATCTTGTGATTGTGTTCAGTGGGTGCGGGCCACGGAGATACGTTAAGAGACAGAGAGAGGTTCTGTCAATGCCGTGTGTCATTGGACGCTTTTGGAAAATAAATAATGTTCACAAACTGTTCAACGTTCAGCAATAATTTAAAGGCAAGGTTTGACTTTCTTATTTGAAAGAGAATGTGATATCCAATTTGAAAATGAAATACATTTCGTCAATAAATTTATTAAAATATTCATTTGTTTTTGAAAATGGGTTTTAACATTATTTCAATAAAGTTAAATTTATCGTTTCAGATTATTATTATTTTTAAAATTATACATAAATTGAAGTTCAAAATTCTAATAGGTGCATGGGCCTATTTTGTAGGTTTTAATATAAAGTTTTGTTTTGATTTAAAATTAAGGGATGGATGCAAAATTGTGTGTAAATCTTTAGAGATTTGATTTTCCTCTCTAGAATGTTAACAATTTAATATAGATTAATAGAAATCATGCATGATAGATAATATTCGATACAAATAATTATGGACAAGGTTCTAATTACTATTACATTACGTAATATTGCATTCCCAATTAGTAATATAAAGCTAAATTTTGTTGTTTTTAATTGATTTATTAAAAGTTAAAAGTGATAAAATAGAGATAGAAGCATTTTGGGATAGTATAGTTCTAGATAAGAACTATAAATTTTTTGGCATGATCAACATAGTTCTTGGTTAGATTAAAAAAATACATATGAAAATTATTAGTACTAAAAAATACTTCTAGGAAAAATGACAAATACTGTTAAAACATAATTTTATTTCTAAAACATACAAATTTTCAATGAAAATACTTGATTTTTATCTTGAATAACTATGACACATGCCTCCATACACATGAGGGAGTTCTAACATTGACAAGAATTCTAGAGCATATAGAAACTAGGGTTAGAGGAAGCAAACTAGGTGCATTTGGATGTAGTCTACTTAGGCCATGTTGCATGCCTACCTACAATGTGATATGACTTAGTTGTGTTGACCACATTAGTAGAGTGGTGAAACAAAAATACATTTACTTTCTAGCTACTAACTAGTGAGATGACAATCACTTTAAAGGATGTCTCAAGGATATTGAAGATCCCTGTTAGATCAATGCAAGTCAAATTAGATGGACTCATGTAATTGGAAAAGTATAGATGCCACATGTTGGTTGGGGCCACAAGGGGAAAGGATGTTGAAAAGGGGTCCTATAGGGATATATTATGAAGAGAAATGCACTATGATTGCATAAATATGATCATGTTGGTGATCAACTTTATCGATGTGGACATATGAGGCATATCATGCACCTATGGCCTTTAAGAAGAGATAGAAAGCATGGATATGGAAACAAAAATATAACACACACACACACACACACACACACACACACACACACACACACACACACACACACACACAGATATATATATATATATATATATATATATATATATATATATATATATATATATATATATATATATATATATATATATATATATATATATATATATATATATATATATATATTCACCAGTGAAACATGAGAGAATAGACTTGTGACCAACACACTCCTATAGGTCTAGGCATATGATCACCTAGCAGTGCTTAGGCCTAACAGCATATTTTTTTCCATAAATAATAAAGATATACCATATGCATGGAGACAAGTAATATTATGATCCAGAACTTAGAAGCTTTGGTTGAAAGATAATTCAAGAAACAAAAACAACACAATTGTAATAATTCTATCTCTGAGAAGAGATGTTTCATTGATCAAATTTGCAGATCCAAACATATGCATATCTCTGAGAAGATATGTCTAATTTCCTTTTTAGGTTAAATCTTCATTTATATACATTTTAATGATAGGAGGAGGATGTGAAAGGTCACCAATCTTGAGGGAGATTAAGTGGTTCGACTTCCATGATTCACGATAATACAGAATTCAAGGAATTGCTATTTTTAGAAACTTATTATTTTTAGACTGCACTACTAAAATTTAAAATTGGGTCACTTCCATTTGATTTTTGGGAGTCAAAACTCACCGAGTGGAGCTCTTACCATCTCAACATGTTCCCCTCATTCTTAGCTTTCCAACAGTTCAAATGGGGAATCAAACAAAGATATGGTGCAAAACTTATGGCTCCCAAAAGTTTTGCCACCAATTCCGGTAGAATCGTCACCCGAATTTTCACTTGAAATATTTTTTGGATCATTCCTCCCTCCTTGATAAAAAATGGTCCCCATTTCATCAAGATTTATCATCAAGTGTGACAATTGTGTTTTGATTTGATTCTTGATGCATACTTGGAATGGACTGTGTTGTTCCCAAAATCAGCTACGCTCATTTTTGGAACAACCCCTACGAAACTTGTATGTTTCATGTTTTCTCTCTAAGTTCATTTTTTGAGGAAAGATTTTGTTGTTCTCGCATTTGATCTACTGGCCTCATTCGAAGTTCGTGATATTCCCTTAATTGCATTTTTCCAAAAACATGAAAATCGTTACAATCTCGATGCAACCATAGGACAAAGTTATCATTTCCCAGAGTCAGTGTTTCCTGGCATTTCCATGCAAGGGTGGCATTTTATGCCACCACTGCATTTGCTTTGCATCTTCCATGCAAAGGCAGCATTTTTTGCCGCCCTTGTATCCGTCATGCAAGAGCGACAATTTTTGCCGCCCTTGCATCTTTTGGTCTCTTCCATGTAGGAGCGGCAAATTTTGCCACCCATGCATCCCCGTTTCCTCTCCTCCAGGTGCAAGGGTGGTGATTTTTTCCGCCCTTACACATTTTTCTTCTTCAACATGCGTCGGTGGTAATTTTTGCCGCCGACATACTTTCTCCCTAATGTGCACAGGTGGCAATTTTTGCCACTTATGCATAAGAACTTCTCCAATATGCAAGGGCAGAAATTTTTGCCACCCCTACATACCTTCTCCCATTTTTCCTAACTCTAGAAAATTTTCATTTTTTCTTTTTTTCTGCCCCTGATCCCCTTTTCTTCCGCTTTTCAACCTGCTCTAGCCTCAGCATTTTCAAGCGCATTTCCTTAGTCATGATCACTCAAATGTGTAGTTTTTTCAGATTGCTAAATTTTTCCCTGATTGCACAATCATGATTCTTACTGAAATTTCTCTAAAGGATCCCTCTTCATCGATGTCTTTTCAACAAAAGTTCTTCTAGATCACTGAAGTTTCTCTGAAGAAGTTGAAGACAATGAAGTACGAATATCAAGGTGTTTTTTCTAATCACCTCAGTTGCTTCTAGTGATGATGACATTAAGGATATAGAGATTGGGCATGTGGTATGGTTGAGTTCATAGAAAGAACTAAATCAAGCAATCCCAGCCATGAAATGAAGAAGATTGGAAATAAAGATTGAAGCTGTTCTTCCATGATTTATTCAAAATAGACTTTGTAATTGACTTGGGACATTTTCATGTGTACTTTTGTAATATATAATTACATGTGAAAAATTTGGAAAATATCCCAAAGTCAATGATGACTCATCTTTGACTAAGATATTTTTATATTTTAATCTTTTTAATTTTGAAGGTTTCTCCCTATATATAGAGGGAACCTCTTTTGTAAATGTATCTCTGATAATTGAGAGCAAAAACTCTGTAGAAATTGAGACACTTCTTGAGACTTTGTACTCAACTTATAAATCACATTTCATCGAATGAATGAGAAACAGGTTTATTTCAGACTTTGTGTTGAATAATTTGTGTTATTTAGGAAATGGTTCTTATGTCCTATTTCCTGATAATCTCTTATCTATTTGATTTAATAAGCAAAGTGTGTGTGTTGATATTATCTGAGGACATTTATAAAAGATAGAAGAAAGACTTTGAGCTACTTTTATCTTGGTGATCCTTTTATCCTTTGTATTTTTAGGTGAAAACTTTGTGCTTCATTTCACTCTACGGTTATGCATATTCCAAATCGGCGAAGGAGACAACGAAAGACTTTGTGCTTACGTAGGTTTCTTTGTTAACTTTGTTACCTACTTCAGGGGATTTTTTGCTCTATGCTTGATATCATTCCTAAAAAAAGAGGAATGTTCTTAGCCAGTGACCAATATTTTTCTCTCTTGTTCCTTGGACATCATCTTTGAAAAAAGAGAGGTGGACGCTGTTATACTACCCCAAGTATTATTTTTTGCTTCCTTATATATATACATATAGCATATTAGTATTCATAGGGAACCTCCCCTTGATGAGAGGAGAGATTTACCTCATCTAGATGTGGTAAACCCACACTTTTTGTGGCGTAAATCTCCTTGTGCTATGGTTGATATACTCATTTTGTCATCAATTAGTTGACGACAAAATATTCACCCAATAGCTTTTTGGCAACTTCGTTGGGGAAGAGCACGTAGTTTGAAGTCTCAAACTTCAAACTGAAGCAGATCCTATTCGTTTCCATTTTTTATTCTACAATCTAGCAACTCCACATTATACCAAAGGCCAAAAATCCCAAGGTGTTGTTGACCCTACTTTTGAGTTGGTGCAACAGATTAATTTCGAGTTGTTTCCTCCACAACCTCACCTTAGACAAACTAGGAGTCTTCCTCCTAGCCCTACCAGGCCACCAACACAAAATGGAGCTTCTTTTTCTGCTACTGGCTGAGCTTTACCTATCCAAGCTCCACCTGGATTAGTGATCCCACTTTTGCATAATCAAATCATGGCTCAAGGCCCCTAGGGTAATTCTTTCGGGCCACTAAATTTGACTCCACCTCCGCATGATCTTCTACACAGTTTAAGGAAGAATTTTCCCAAATTCTTTGGTGATGAGAAGGTTCATCCTGATGAACACATTGCAGCTTTCAGCATAGGCTATGGTGTCATAGGTGTGGAATTCAAAGACATAGTGGTCAGGTTGTTCATAGAGACACTACAAGGCACTGCTGCAGATTGGTTCTACCACTTGTAGACTAGATCAATGACTAATTGGGACACCTTGAAAGACAAATTTAAAGCCAGATTGGAAGCCTGCAGAAGATGCACATGCCTTGCTAGCCCAGCTCACTCAGATGAAGAAAGAGCCTCATGAGCCTATGAGGGATTTTATTGATAGGTTTGATAAGCTGAGGCACAGAATTCCCATGGTCACCCAGCTGATGCCTCAAAACCTCAAATGCTTCTTCATCAATTCATAGTTGCCTGAAGTAGGTTTATTGCTGAGATGGGCCAGACACATAGACCTTACTGCTGCTCAAAACTTGACTACTAAGGTAAAAGATGACCTTATCTTGGTAGGAAAGATAAGGAGAGACCCTAATAAAGGTAAATCCTCTTCATCTTCTGAGTATTCACCCGTAGTCACCACTGACCTGATGGTACAAAAGCTAGCAAATGAAATGCTGGCTCTTAGAAAGCAAATGGCCCAAGTTATGTCTGCTTCTCCTAATTGAGATATGCCCAAGAGGACATTCCAAAATCAGGCGTACCAAGGCAATGCTGCCAAGAAGTAGGGACAGCAAAATCACCTTCCTCCTCCACAGAGGAACCTCACCCTTGAAGCACCTGCAAACAACTCAACAGTTGGATACCTTGAAGTTAAAGTGGATTTCTCACTCCAGACTGAACTGAGTCCTAAAGATGATGTTAATCTCTTCACTGAGGATGAAAAAGAATTAACTGGCGACTCCCATATTAGTTTCCTGAACTATCAAGATTAACCTAGAAGTGAAGGCAATGCAGCTAAAGGATCATATGATGTATTCACCCAGTCTAAGAATCAATCAACTTAACAAGTTGATAAGGAGAAAGCAAAGGAGTGACCTCAACCAGTAGTTTCAATTGATAAGCGGGGATCCACTCTTCCTTTCCAGCCAAAGGACCTGGTGGTTTCAAGAAAAGTAAGTACCCCAAACGCCCCTATGCCTTCTACTTCAATTCCGCAGTCTAGTCCTCCCCCTTTCAAAAATCAAAAGGATGAATTTTGGTCCTCTTCTCCTAGCTCATTCTAGACATTTGATATCATTGACCATATTAAGAGAACCAAAATTCAAATGTCTAAATTTGAATTTCTACAGTCCCATCCCAAGCAATTAGACAGACTGGTTCAATGCGTTAAAAACCAGAACATCCCTATTGAATGAGCAATTCCCAAAGTAACACATGATGCTACCAAAAATGCACCCACCAGGAACAACCTTGTCACCACTCCCCCTACTGCTCCTGAACCTTTCTATGTTTTCCTGTTGATAAATGGTCACCAGCTCAACAATTACATCATTGATTCTGGGGCTTCAGACAATGGCATGCCTACTAAAGTGGTAGAATCTCTGGGTCTCACACTAACCAAGACATTTGGGAGATGTTTCTCCATGGAGAACAAACAAGTGCCACTATTAGGGCAAATTAAAGATGCCCAATTTGCATTTTCTACCTTTCCAGACAAGTGAATCAAGATGACTATCCTAGTGGCTGACATCCCATCATCATATGGCATCCTTCTTGGGCAAAACTTCTGCAAGGATGTTGGGGGGAATTAAGCATGGACTTGCCTCATGCAAGAATACCTGTGAAAGGTGTAATGCAGAGGTTACTTCCTAAGAAGGAGGCAAAATACATTGTCACTCAGACATCAAGGCCTGAAGCTCAAATTTTGTTTGAGTCTTTAGGCAGGGGTAATTTTTTTCTATCTATTGAAGACATTCATGTTTTAGCAGATGAAAATCTTGTAGGTGATGATCTAGGAATTGGTTTAGATGGAACAACACCAAGTATGCCTGATAGTGTTAATGATTGGTAGGTGTTGAATGAGAACAATCAAATCATGTGCTGGACTAAACCAGAAGAGCAAAGAAATTTGGTAATGGACCATGTTGCTGCACATCAAAATTAGGAAAAGGAACTTTTTGCCATGAGAGCAAAGATTCATGGTTTTTGGATTAAAATCCAAGTCTTTCTATGGGGCAAGAGGAGAAAACCAAAGGGAGGACATATAAAATTGGTTTCCTAGTGGAGAGTTCCATTCACCCATCACCGATTCTAGGGAGAAAATGGCTTCTTACTAGTTTATCAGGCCATAGTGCCATTTTCACTACCTCTCAGGGGGTAGCATCTGAAGTACTTCAATTCTTGAAGCAACAAATAAGATCATTTTTGCATATGTACATTTGTATAGTCTTTAGTTCTTGTTTGTGCCTTTCCTTTTCATTTTCATTTTTGGCACCTTGTTTTCTTGATGGTTAGCACGACTCCGTAGCCCAATGGCTTGGATGAAGGCACTTAGAGACTAGTTTCTACTCCCGTTGATCAGTTCAATCAATGAAATTTCCTAATAGGAGCCAGCTATTGTTCACAAAATTAGCTACGCTCATTTTTGGAACAACCCCTATGAAACTTGTCCATTTCATGTTTTCACTCTAAGTTTATTTTTTGAGGCAAGTTTTTATTGTTCTCATGTTTGCTCTACTGGCCTCATTTGAAGTTCATGACATTCCCTTAATTGCATTTTTCCAAAGATGTGAAAACCATTACAATCTTGATGCAACCATAGGACAAAGTTTTCATTTCCTAGAGTCAGTGTTTCTTAGCGTTTTCATGCAAGGGCGACATTTTTTGCTGCCACTGCATTTGCTTTGCATCTTCCATGCAAAGGCAGCACTTTTTGCCACCCTTGCATCCATCATGCAAGAGCGGCAAATTTTACTGCCCATGCATCCCCATTTCCTCTCCTCCAAGTGCAAGGGCGGTGATTTTTGCTGCCCTTACACATTCTTTTTCTTCAACATGCTTCGGTGGCTATTTTTGCCACTGACATACTTTCTCCCTGATGTGGACAGGTGGCAATTTTTACCGCCTATGCACAAGAACTTCTCTAATATGCAAGGGCGGCAATTTTTGCCGCCCCTACATACCTTCTCCCCATCTTTCCTAACTCTAGAAATTTTTATTTTTCCTTTTTTTCATGCTCGGTCCCCTTTTCTTCTGTTTTCCAACCTGCTCTCGCCTCATCCTTTTCAAGCACGTTTCCCTAGTCATGATCACACAAATGTGTAGTTTTATCATATTGCTAAATTTTTCCCTGATTGCACAATCATGATTCTTACTATAGTTTCTCTAAAGGATCCCTCTTCATTGACGTCTTTTCAACAAAAGTTCTTCTAGATCACTGAAGTTTCTCTGAAGAAGTTGAAGACAATGAAGTATAAGTATCAAGGTATTTTTCCAATCACATCAGTTGATTCTAATGATGATGACATTAAGGATATAGAGATTGGGCACATGGATATGGCCGAGTTCATAGAAAGAACCAAATCAAGCAACCTAGCCATGAAATGAAGAAGATTGGAAATAAAGATTGAAGCTATTCTTCCATGCTTTATTCAAAATGCACTTTGTAATTGACTTGGGACACTTTCACATGTACTTTTGTAATATGTAATTACATGTGAAAAATTTAGAAAATATCTCAAAGTCAATGATGACTCATCTTTGACTAAGATATTTTTATATTTTAATCTTTTTAATTTTGAAGGTTTCTCCCTATATATAGAGGGAACCTCTTTTGTAAATGTATCTCTGATAATTGAGAGCAAAAACTCTGTAGAAATTGAGACACTTCTTGAGACTTTGTACTCAACTTATAAATCACATTTCATCGAATGAATGAGAAACAGGTTTATTTCAGACTTTGTGTTGAATAATTTGTGTTATTTAGGAAATGGTTCTTATGTCCTATTTCCTGATAATCTCTTATCTATTTGATTTAATAAGCAAAGTGTGTGTGTTGATATTATCTGAGGACATTTATAAAAGATAGAAGAAAGACTTTGAGCTACTTTTATCTTGGTGATCCTTTTATCCTTTGTAGTTTTAGGTGAAGACTTTGTGCTTCGTTTCACTCTACGGTTACACGTATTCTGAATCAGTGAAGGTGACAACGAAAGACTTTGTGCTTACGTAGGTTTCTTTGTTACCTACTTCAAGGGATTTTCTACTCTATGCTTGATATCATTCCTGAAAAAAGAGGAATGTTCTTAGCCAGTGACCAAGATTTCTCTCTCTTGTTCCTTGGACATCATCTCTAAAAAAAGAGAGGTGGATGTTGTTATACTACCCCGAGTATTATTTTTTGCTTACTTATATATATATATACATATAGCATATTAGTATTCATAGGGAACCTCCCCTTGATGAGAGGAGAGATTTACCTCATCTAGATGTGGTAAACCCACACTTTTTGTGGCATAAATCTCCTTGTAATGTGGTTGATATACCCATTTTGTCATCAGTTAGTTGATGATAAAATATTCACCCAATAGACTGTGCTTTGTAGAGTTGTGTTGGGCCTAATGGTTTACCATTTCTATCAGACCATTAGTCTATGGATGGAAGGCCATAAAATTCCTCAACATGGTATCTATTTACTTTTGTTGTTGTGTTGTTTGTGTAGTCAGGGCTCCAACATTGGCCCTTTTGGATTTCTATGGCTTGACCACCATGAGAATAAATTTCTTGGCACTAATAAGGGAAACAAATATATAAGGTGGTACCTATGGTACCCTATAGCACCATGTTCTAAGAGTGAGGGTGATACTTTGAGTTCTTGATTCATTGATGCCATGTCGATCATACATGAATGGCTGACCAAAGAGTACATCACAAACATCCAGATTGACCACGTCACATAAGACCTCATCTTGGAAAGGTTTTATTGCATATGAGAGAAGACATTGGTGGGTGACATGGAGGTTTCTCTTTGGACTCAACCATCCAATACTATATGGATTTGGGTGAGGCTTCATGGAAAGATTTAAGCTTTTCACAACATTGGCAGAGATTAAATTCTTTTGACTCCCACTATCAATAATGAAATTTAAATGCTTAGCTTTCACCCATAACTTAGAGTGAAACAACCTTTCCTTGTCATCTAGCCTCTCCCCATGGGTCTATGATAAAGTAATGATGTCATTAGGCTTAACATCTACAATCTCTTCTTCATCCTCTTCGACTGTAGGGTGTGTTTAAGGCAGAGCAGTAGATATTGAGGATTGTGACTCAAAAAGTAGGGACTTGATGGCTCGACATTCTTCTTTAGAGTGAGTTACAGATTTGTGGTAATCATACCATTTTCCATTCTTCCCTTCCTTTTGCTTCCAATTTT
>JARHVA010005318.1:852500-855000 GCA_037957365.1 Torreya grandis
TAAATACTGAAAATACCTTCTTTCAGTATCAGTAATTTGTTGCTACAAAAACATTTTCTCAGATACCATGTAAGCAGGAGTAGCTAAATATTTTTCTTTCAAATGTTGTAAATGTTGAGTAAGACTCAAAGAATTAGGGTAATGACTAGACATCATATTGATCTGAAATCCTATTTTTGAATCATAATCTGATGATTCTGAATCTGACTGATTTCTAAGTCATTCATATTTACCTAATTTTCTATATCTGAGACTGACTCTAGTTCCCATGCAATATCAGACTCATACTGTATTTCTTCATCAGAGAGTAAAACATATTCATCTTCATCCAGATTTCTGCTCTGAAGAAAATTAACCTTTTTTGAGTTTTTCTCTTTGTTCTTCTGAGGACATTTACTAGCATAATGATTACCATTGCATAAGAAACACTTTACAGAAGATTTTTGAAAACCATGGTTTCTTTTTCTAAATATCTTTTTCTTCTTAAACAGACGTCCCTTAAACTTTCTCTGTTTAAACCAATTATACTTCTGATTAAAACCAGACCTTGAAACTGAACATTTACACACATGTTTTCCTTCTTTTTTCTTTTTTCTTTGATATTTACTATACTGATTCACATCTGTACAATCAAATTGATCAAACAAAGAACTGCAAAACTTAACACCAATCTGTTTATGGAATAACATAGTTTCTTTGTGTGCTTTCCTTTCTATACATAGTTTTTCATTAATAGATCTAATATTCTAATTTATTCTACCAAAAGACATAGTAGACAAATCACTACCCATAGCAGCTTTATACTTATCAACAAAATATCTTGGAAAAGATTCTATATATCTGATCTTATAGGCAAGATTAAACATTTCTCCTGAAGCATATAACAGGTTATCCATATGACACATGTATTCATCAATTCTAGTCATATCACACAACTGAGCTCTTAAAAATTTAGACTTATTGGATTCTCTTTCATTATCTATCATACCCACAAATTCTAAATATAAGGCCTGACACAAAGCTGGCACTAGTTCTGAGTGATGCATAATGGTAGTTTGAAACTGTATATCACATGCATCCCACCAGTCTTTTATATTGTCTATAAATACATTAACTATTTGTTGGGTAATAGTAAGAGGATCCTTTTTGAGTCCAAACATTTGTACACTAGCCCATGACAACATAGCATGTATCATTTCTTTTCTTCTAGTAGGAGACTCACAATTGAACTTCCAGAAGAATGGCTGGAGGTTTAATGTTCTAATCTATCCTTCTAATGGAGGCCTAGAAGATTCACCTTCTTCAAAGTAGCTTTGCTTTTCAACCTCTTCTATTTTAGCCATGCCTATTTGAAATGCTTTATCTAAAAGACTATCTGAATCTGATTTCTGTTTAGCCTTGCTTTTTATTATTTCTTCCTTCTGTATATTGGCTACATTTGACCAACTCAAAGGATCATATACAGAGGTTGGAGTAACCAGATGTCCTAAAGGATTCTGGGATGAAGTATTAGATATCTTTTGGAGGATATCTAAGAGCAAAGCAGTATGATGCTGTTGATTTACCACTTCTCTAGTCAGGCTATCAATATTAATAGATGTTTTAGAGGAGACCTTGTCAACCTTGGCTTCTATAGGTGATATTTCACATTTCATCTCATCTTGGCTTTGAACAATATTGCCAGTATTTTGAATAACCTCATCAAGCTTTTGTTTGGCTTCAGTATGTTGCTACTTTATAGTACTAACTTCTTGATCTATCTTTTGAACTATCTGATTTTTGTAGACAACAGTATTTGAATCTAAAGTCTTAAGGGCTTTAGTTATATCTCCTTTTTGATACATTTCTATACTCTTTAGCATAGTGGAGACTTGATCTAAACTTGACTGGATACTAGAGATTTTTGACTTCAGGCATTTTGTAGCAATATTATTCCAATTCATAAGCCTAACCTCAATGGGTTGTTCCAGAATCTTATCTGAAGTTCTGACATAGTACATTTGTGTACAGGTCTTTTCATCTAGAGAATATTGATTAAAGTCAGTAGACTTGGGAAACCCTTTCTTAGTGTATGACTCATCTCTTAGAGGAGTCTTCCATGTATGTCCATCATCTGAATGATATGTTCCTTCCATATGAACCCTTTTGGCTTGTGCCAACAACTGCTTATTTCTTTCAAAGAGTCTATGAATCTCTTTGTCTCTTTGGGTCATATGAATAACAACATGACTAGGCTTAGTCAGAATGTTCTTGCAATCCAAAAAATAATATGAATCAATTTGTGGATCATGGACTTTCTGATTGTGAGAACATGGAGGAGTTATAAAGGAGGATGAAGTAGGGTTATCAAATCTAATGACAGACTTATTTGTTAAGTCTTTAACAGAGGTGGCCATTGATAAAGATCTAGGAGGTTACTAGATGAAATCAGTATCTACTATCCATTTTCAAGGAAAATTCAAGTCTGACCATGATATAGCTTTAGTTGGCAAGATTTGAC
>JARHVA010005318.1:860000-1242993 GCA_037957365.1 Torreya grandis
CATGCCACAAGTAGTTGAGAGTCAGGAAAGGACATTTGGTAAATGTAAGATTATCATACATCATCTTAGTGGAATATTATTATAAGGACAGGTTGTTTAACCATTCAATATTATCATATATATCACTCTCCTCATCAAAAATAATAGCATTGTGAATAGAGTTAAGGACCTTAGAAAGAAGGCTTAAGGACCTTTTATGAGAAGAAGGAATGTGAAACTTATTGTAAATCTAAACCTAGGAAGCCCAACCATCGTGTAAAAATATATCCTTGAGATTATTAAGGCCCTTTGAGTACCAAACATAGGTAGATCATCCCCTAATCAAACTTAGAGTCCATCTATTAATAGAAATATTCCACCAAATTGACCCATAACACTAACACCAAAACTGAAGCAATTGAATATATAATGCACGGACACAAGGTGCTTAACTGATTCCCAGTATTTCCATATAGAATTAAAAATAGGATACCTTTCCACCTTGATAGAGAAAGAACCAACGATAAATTAGACATGTGCAACCCTTTCCAATTTAGTTTACCTTTAGGGAAACCTCTGGCAATGGTATTTCTGATCAACACTTTCCATAGATCATCTCCATTCAGAGATCTAACAATCCATTAAAAAACCAAAGTAATACCTTGAATATGAAGATATTTCAACCCCAAACCACCAATCTTCTGAGGGACAAAACAAAATTTCTAGGTCATCACATGTATTTTTCTAATACCTCTACCATCAGACCACATAAAATTCCTTACAATTTTAAGGAGCATGTTAATACGAAATTTACTAAACATATAATAAGAGGCATAATAAATACTATAAAAATAAAGAAATTTTTGGCACACTTGAATATGCCCTGGTAGAGACAAGATATGTCCATGCCATTTAGAAATATTCTTATTGATCTTTTCATACAACCAATCCACATCTTCATAAAGGAAGGAACAAGAGTAATTGGGATAACCAAATATCTAATAAAGTGGTTAGGTCCTTTCCACACCCAACCAAACCCAATAAATCATTTTAGGGACTTCTCATTCTAACCAATCAAATAATACACATGAAGGGAAAATTTAGAACCTAAGGTAGAGCAATAAAAATCAAGCCTAGACTGAACTTGTATCAAATTATACTTTTTAAGTTTAACAAATAAGGAAGTTTCATCCACAAATAAAACATCAATAAGTTCAGAGTTTTCTGGAAAAGAGGGGATTTTATCTTAGGGCCCAATCACAAAACATCTTAGAAGATAATGCAAGGCCTCAATAACAAGGACAAACAAGGTACCAAAGGGAAGCCTTATCTATGTTAGGTGTGAAGTCACTATTCATTACCACTATTCATGGTGATATGCCATGTTGGTGATGTGGATGGTTAGTGATGTGATTGAATAGTGATGTGATAGGGGTCCATGGAGGGTCCCAAATGTGATCAAAGTGATTTGATTAGTGTGGAGCGTAACACTCCACTAGAGGACATGGGTTTTGTCCTGAGTCACATGGATTTGCCTTGGTGTGCAAAAGATAAGGGGTCATGTATGGGTCAAATTTATAAGGGGGCCAAGGATTCATGTGTATAGTTAGAATCAAAAGATGATTGTAACACCTTTTTTATTCTTGTGTTCACATGTGAAGATGAAGACAAGAATTCGTTGTTGTAGATTTACCTCACCTATCTGAGTGGGGTGCAATTTTTAGAATCACAAGGGGTGGATTCAATCTTATCTAAATTGGATCATCCACTTTATTGACCCTTGGTTATGAATACAAGAAGAACACTATTAAGTGTTTGGACTCACTTGTGGATGTGGGGCATAGGTTTTAGATCCACATGGTGGTGGCACATGTTCTTGTCTAATGGAGGATCAAATTTGATGACTTTTTCACATAGATACAAACATCTTTGAAGATCACATGACACCCCACTCAAGTGTGGAAAATTTGTGGGTTCACATGTTGTTACACACTCTCTCTCTTCTTTCTCTCATTGTAAATGTTATTAATATCATGATTTCTCTTTATATTTGTCATCCAGTTAATGGATCCATGTAAGTTTGTGCTTGCATGATTTGAGGTTGGAGCTTGAAGGCTATGTTATACTTGGTTTACAACCTAAATTCTTCAGGTGTAAGTATTGAGTGCTTATATTTAAGCACTATAAGGAGTTTCTTGAGGATCTGTTGTAGAGGAGAGAAATTGTTAAAGTAATGAAGCCTAGAAGCTGCCATTTCCCCATGGTTTTTTCCTTGCACATTGTAATGTTTTACATGTAATCTCTTGTGTAATGTGTTCTCTTTTATATCATGATTTTTTAACTTGTTTTTCTAAATTATTACTTTCATGGTAGTATATAGCTTATTGATCCTAACATGTAGTATCATAGATTTTATTCATAGTAATCAGTATCAAAGATTTGGTTTAGAAGTTGACATGTTGGTACCAGGAGCCATGCCTATATCATAACAATTGGTATCATAACCTTGGTGAAAAATTCCATTTGTGAGTGTTTTCTATTGTTGGCTAGTTTGTGCAAGTGGAAGCTAATGTGACAAGAGGAGAAACCAATTTGAAGATGAGAAAAAACATTTTATGGTAGGTATCTCTCTATGTATCAAGGTGGAGGATCTCTTGGTTAAGATCTTATTCACTTCATGATGCTGAGGAGAATCCTATAGATGAGTGGAGGAGAAAGATAAAAAAATACTTTACTAGACAAGTCAATAGCCTATATAGTGTTCATATTGTTTAATAAGCAATTGTACAGCTTGAAGAGCAAGCTAACTTATTTTGGAGGAGGTTGACAACAAGGCATGATCTTGTTGTGGTTTTTGGTAACAAATATGAATGGATGTGTGATGTGGTATCTTATTGACCATGTTTTTTTATCCAAGATGTTGTAGATAATAAAATCCATGCCAAGATGTTATACTTTATTATTGTTATCCCATCCTTAGATGGATCACTTTTGGATAATGGTGAAAGGTTAGAGCTTGTAAGGCATAGAAGCTTAGCTCACCTAGATTTTTGGGTTGTAAAAATAATTCATGTTTAGGTAGCTAGATCTTGTAAGGCTTATATGAGAGCATGGCTCACCTAGTTTGTATGTAAGCATGGAGATCTTTGAGGTTAGAGGTTAGAGCCTCAATTGTTATGTTAGCTTGGCTCACTTGGTTGGAGCTTGGAGGCTTGTTAACCCATCTCATGGATATGGAGGTTTATGCTTTGGAGATCATCTTGGATGCTATGGATGTTAGCATTGTAAGAGTTGTACATTTAATCTTGGAGGTTAGAACATGGAAGGCTTGGTTATAATCTTTATTCAATTGAGTGATTAGATGTTATCATTGAAAGGATTTTTTGAGAGAATTTATTATTGTAGAAGGGATTTGATGATGAATATGAAGTTTGGATGTTGCCTTTGCCCTATGATTTTTCCCTTGCTGGTTTAGCAAGGTTTTCCATGTAATCTCTTGTGTAATGTGTTCCCTTTTTTCTATTGATTGTGAATTTTTTTTCCATTATTTAATTAAATTTTAATATATATATCATTGATCCTAACATGTATTATCATACATATTTTATTCCTAACAATTGGTATTAGAGCCTTGGTGAAAAACTCCATTTATGAGTGTTTTCTATTATTGGCTAGTTTGTGTAAGTGGAAGATACTATGACAGGAGGAGAGACCAAGTTGAATATGAAAAAAAATGTTTTATGGTAGGTATTTTCCTTTGGAGCAAGGTGGAGGATCTCTTAGTGAAGATCTTTTTCTCTTCATGTTGATGAGGAGAATCCCATAGATGAATGGAAGAGAAAGCTAAAAAAAGCTTTGCCAAATGAGTCAACATCCTACATAGCATTATTGTTTTTCAAGAAAAAATTGTACAACTTGAGGAGCAATTCAGTCTCCTTTGGAGGAGGTTGAGAACAAGGCATAACCTTGTTGTGGTTTTTGGTAACAAAAATAAAGGAGTGTATGATGTGGTATCTTAATGAAAACATGTTGTTAGCCAAGATGTTGTAGATAAAAAAATCCATGAAAAGGAAGGAGGTAAAAAGAAACCTAAATTTGTACCTATTTTGAAGTAGTTGAGGATGAGGAAGATGAAGATCTAGATGAACAAGTGAGACCTAGTGTTCTCAGAAGAAAAAGGCCATGTGTTTGGACATGTGGTAGATCAGTAATGCATTTTGGATGAATTTTTTAGGCTCAAAAACTTGGTAGGTACATTAGTGTAATAATTAGTGTGAAGACTTCCTTGGAGCTATAATTGGTCCACTTGTGTCATGTTTGGCATGGTTGGTATTTGAAGGCTAAATTTAGAATAACAAATAAGACTTGGTGCTCCCCAAAGGAGATGACTAGTGTTGACCATATAACTAAGGGGTTGGAGTGTTGTGCATATGGTTATGGTATTATCTAGGTAGACCAATATATGAAGTAACACTAGATAAACATGAGTTAGTGTTTGGAAACATTTGGTAGAGCAAGATGCATTTCTGATGCAAGTTTAAAAACTCAATAGGTGCAATGATGCATTGAGTAACATGATAAATTCCTAGGAGATGTGATAGGTATAATGATATTATTCCATGTTGATACCTTGGTGCCTATGTGGAAAATTCTAGTTTTGACTTTTTTAATATCTTCTCTCATTACTACTATCAAAAGTTCTATGTGCACTGGTTACTATTCAAGGAGTTGGAGCAGTGTGATTCCTATATGGTGATCTATCTTAGGGAGAGATACATAGATGAGGAAAAAGAGTTATTGGTTTTCATATTGAAGAAATCATTATACGATTTTCCATCAAACATGTTGAGGGAGTATAGAATATTCAATACCTTCATGGAGAGCCAAAGGGTTTAGCAAAAGTTGTTGCTATGTTTTGTTGACATGGTGGATACAAGCACCAACATGATCACTATTGTGAAGGCTTAGTTAACTAAGATGTGATGAAGGTGATAGGAGGAGAAAACTAAGGATGGAGATGCATAATGATGATAAAGCAAGGAAGTATCCCACTTCTTTCATTTTGAGTTATGTTCCAAAGAGTGTCTTAGAGGAGGAGGAGACATGTTTTATCCTATGTATTGGATTCATAAGGAGTAAGAAGCCTCATAATTCCATGGTGAGCACTAAATTGGATATTTCCAAGTAGTGGAAGTTTTCTTTAGTTCATGGAAGAATATCTATTCGAGGTTTGGTCTATGGATAAATGAAGAGTCACTTCAGGTGATATAATTTTCTATGAAGGAGCAGATGTTGACAAAGTCAATTAGGGAAAATAATTATTATTAGTGCAAGAAAACTTCTACTGGGTTTGTGTCAAGGCATTAGTGGGCATAGATGGGTAGCTGGTTGCAGAATACTCATGTGTGGTAAAATCCTTTGTATATTAACTTCAAGAGGGAGTATGTTATGTGTGAAGTCAATATTCACAAATAACTATTCATAGTTGTTATTCATATCCACTATTCATGGTGATATGGCATGTTGGTGGTGTGAATGGTTAATGATGTGGCTAATTGGTGAGGTGGCAAGGGCCTATGGAGGGTCCCAAGTGTGATCAAGATGATGTGATAGGTGTGGGGTATATCACTCCACTAGAGGACATGGGTTTTGTCCTAGGTGAGTCTCATGGGTTTGTCTTAGTGTGCAAATTACAAGGGGTCATTTATGGGTTGAATTTGTAAGGGGCCCTAGGTTTTGCATGTCTAGTTAGAGTCAAAAGGTGATTGTAACACTTTTTAAACTCTTATTTTCACATGTGAAAATGAAGACAAGAATGAACTATTGCAGAGTGACTCAGCTATGTGAGTGGGGTGTAATTTTTGGAGTCACATGGGGTGGCTTGGATCTTGTCTAAATTTGATCATCCACTTTTTTGACCCTTGGTGATGAAGACAAGAATAACACATTATTAAGTGTTTGGACTCACTTGTGGAAGTGGGATGTAGGTTTTGGAGCCAAATGGTGGCGGCAATAGTTCTTGTCTAATGGAGGATCAAATTTGATTAATTTTACACATAGAGACAAATAAATTTGAATATCACATGACACCCCACTCAAATGTGGAAAATCTCTGGGGTCACATGTCTCTCTCTCTCTCTCTCTCTCTCTCTCTCTCTCTCTCTCTCTCTCTCTCTCTCTCTCTCTCTCTCTCTCTCTCTCTCTGTGTGTGTGTGTGTGTGTGTGTGTGTGTGTGTGTGTGTGTGTGTGTGTGTGTGTGTGTGTGTGTGTGTGTGTGTGTGTGTGTGTGTGTGTGTGTGTGTGTGTGTGTGTATTTGTCATCCAGTTAGTGGATCCATGTAAGCATTTTCTTGCATGATTTGAGGTTAGAGTCTAGAGGCTAGTTATGCTTGGTTCACAACTCAAATGCTTTAGGTTTAAGCATTGAGTTCTTGGTTTTTAGCACTGCAAGGAGTTGCTTGATGATCTATTGTAAAAGAGTGGAATTATTGAAGTAATGAAGTCTCCAAGCTGCCATTTTCCATGTGGTTTTTTCCTTTCACATTGTAGGGTTTTACATGTAATCTCTTTTGTAATGTGTTCCCTTTTGTATCTTTATTTTTTAGCTTGTTTTCTGCATTATTTACTTGCACGGTAGGATATAGCTTATTGATCCTAACATGCAGTATTAGAGATTTTATTACTAATAGTCATATGTATTTTGAAGTCAAACAAGATTAGATTAGATTAGATTAGATTATGTAAAATATATCTTCCTTCAACAAAACATTTTTGAGTCTCAAAAACAATAAAGGGAAGAAAAGAGGAGAGCCTCATAGCTAAAATTTTAGAAAAAATATTTTATGAGACATTAAGGAGGGTGATAGGCATCCAATTTTTTACTTTAGTGTGATCTCCTTATTTAGGGATGAGCTAAATAACCCATATGTTAATATCAATCCCTAAAGAGACTACCTCAAGGACTCTATTTACATGGAGAGGCATTCCTGAGAAATCCCATCTTTATTTTCCTTGTAAAATTTAGAAAGAAACCCATCAACCTTGAGTGCCTTATCATTTTTAAGAGAGTCAATAATAGACTTAAAATCATCGAAGGATATTTCACTATCAAGAAATACAATAAGTTCTTGGGAGATTTTTCTAGGAATACACTTGGCACAAAGCTCTCTACTTTTAACAACCATTGATTCTGCATCATCAAAGAGAAATAGATTTGATTAGATGAAAAAAATTCATCTTCATCTCCTTAGGATCATGAGACAAGAAGCCACCACATTCAATCATTTAAATATTTTGCTTAGAGCTATTGGCCATGAGGAGCTTGACTAAAAATTTAGACCCTTTGTCCCCAAGCTTAAGCCAACTCAACCTAGAAAAATTTGGGGTGCCCCTGGAGATGAAGGCTTGATGATATCTATGTTGATGCTTAAGCAATTAAAGATTAACCAAAATCTTATCATTACTAGGGTCATTTTGAATAGAAAATTCTACAGAGATCAACTTTTCTTGGGAATTTAAAGCCACTTTCATTATTTTCATGGATTTAAACTGACCAAATCTTCTATTAAATCTCTTGAAAAGGTCCATACAAGAGTTTCACCCATCAATAATATTTGAATAATCCAAAGTCACTTTGATAATATACTAGGAAGTAAGAAATCCATCTCTAAAGTCAACATCCTGAAGGTTAGAAACATTGAATTTATACATCCCCTTCTAGTTTAAGGATTTATCATTCCCAAATTCATTCATAGAAACCTCAATCTTAATTAGATGATGATCAAAAATGGTAAAAGGGATAACCTTGACAAGGTTAGAGCTAGCCTATTGCTAAATGGAAAAAATCCCTTATTCAAATAGAATATGTCAAGCCTAGATTATAACCTCTTATTATTATGTTGGTTATTACACCAAGTAAACTA
Source organism: Torreya grandis (assembly GCA_037957365.1). Lineage (NCBI taxonomy): Eukaryota > Viridiplantae > Streptophyta > Pinopsida > Cupressales > Taxaceae > Torreya > Torreya grandis. The sequence continues at coordinate 867,902 of JARHVA010005318.1, forward strand.
GATGCCTTTTATTTTCCTTTTTTAATTTTGTAGGGGGTTAACCAACTTATGTATCCTTTTAAGCTTAGACTAGAAAAAAGCATGTTTCCCTTCCAAAGTACTGGATCCCCACCCTACTTTTCCTCTTTCTTCTCAACCATGTTAAAATCGCCCCTAAGAATATACGGGATATCTTTAAGGTTATAGGAAATCCAATTCCATAGCTCTGACCTATCCCTATAGTAATTTGGGGCATAAACATTACAAAGTACAAAACACTGACAATCTTTTTCTATTATAATCCAAACAACTTTTTGACAAGGAGACAAGCCATGAATTAATACAAACTCAGCCCATTCCAAAGACACAAGCATGGAATCACCCCCTCTACCTTTAGGATGATCATTTTAAAAGTGGGGCACCCATTGCAAACTAAAATTAAGTACATAGTCAAGATTAAACCCAACTACTTTAGCTTCTTGTAAAAAAAATCAATATCATCTCTTGACTACCTAAATTTTTTGACAATGGGCTTGTGGTCTGGGGACTCAAGACCCCTCACATTCCTACTAATACCCTTCATAAATAAATAACAGAGGGTGGGAATTCTTAGGCAAACCTAAGAGATTAACCCCTCCCTTATTCTAATAAATTCTCACAAAGTAAGGAAGAACTTTGTTTTCTTTAGCATTAAGCTTTAAAACATCATCTTAGGAATGAATCTCTATTTTAGGCTTTTTGATTGTATCCCCAAACATAGGGATAAGGAACCAACCATATTTAGGCCATTTTTGAGCCTTTTAGAACCTCCTTTAACCTTCTTAGGAGGCAATATGTTCACATCAAAAATACCCTAGGGGGCAGGGTCCATTTGATTACCAAGATTCAAACCCTTAGAAACTAGCTTAGGGGAGACTACCATGTGGGAAACAACATCATGACACTATTGCAAAAAATTAGTCACCAAGGTGTTAGGGGTATAGGAAACCAATTTAGGGGGATTGGCCCTAATGACAATGTATTCTTCTAAAAACCTATCTTCAGAAAATGGAAGAACTTCCTTTTGAACATCACCACCCTCAACTTGAATTAAGCACTCAGTGTCTAGAACACCCAAACTAAACTCTATCATTAATTCAGAGGTAGAGGTAGGAGGGATAACTATAGACTATTGTTCTATTTAATAGGTTATATTTGATAGATCATCTAAATTCTTATCCACATGAAGCTTCTCTAAAAACACCCCGCCTAGGCCAAAAAGGGATGCACTGGCACATATGAATGCTAGGGTATTAATATATCTCATAACAACATTCTTAGTGTAACCAAGAGAACAACCACTAAGAGAAAAAACTTTATGGGGTAATGCGATTGTCTGCACTTTTATTTTAATCACATTCACATCCTTATTGAGGAATATGCAATTTTTATTGAGATGACCATTTTTTTTACAAAAAATATGGCATTAAGGCCACCCAAAACCTTAATAAAGCACAAAAAATCATCTCCTTTAAGGTAAAATACCAAGTTTTCAAGAAAAAACTACAAGGTTTTTATAGATATTAATACCCTAGCATTCATATGTGCTAGTGATCTCCTAGTGTCCTCCATTCTTAATACATATCCTAGGGGATTGAGAACTTGCAATAAAAAATTTCAAAGATGAACAAGAACAGTTTCAATATCAACCCACCATGGAGTCATTTTAAAGGATAAATCCTCACTATCAATTGAGGGTTCCATAAGATGGATTTAAACATTTATTGGCTAGCCAAAATTCCATAGGGATTTACTAATGACTCTTCTTTGCATGTTCAACATTTTAAAAAGAACCATTAAACCTATTTCTTAAACATTCTACAAAAAGTAACACAGATACCCAATTTTTCTGCCACACTAAATTAATCCAATTATCAAAAAATTACTCGAGCATAACATATTTTGGTTTGGGCACATAAATAAAATCTTGACATTCTTAAGTTGAGTTTATTTAGACTAAAAATCTAGAGCCATCAATTCATCAGGGCACAAAGAAAGGGTCTTTCTTAGGCAATATGGCTTACCAATTTCTACTAAGTGATGGTCATCGGGGCTATAACTAATTGGGTCTCTGCTTCAAATGATGAAAAGGGATCCATCTAAATGTTTTAGTGCTTCCTCCTAGTATATAACTTTGCTAAAAAGATTATTTCTTGAAAATGGTTTATCCTCCTACTTATGTCCCAACTCTTTTAAAATATTCTTCAAAGAGAAATCTTTATTATTTGCCAAGGTACCCAAGGGGTCATTAATGTATCCATCCTTCAAAATATCAATGTCATGCATAGTGGCATCTCTCTCGTCCACCCCCATATATATGTACAATGAATACATAAGAAACTAGCTTTTCCAATAATGACACATAGTTCAAAGATAGACAGGCAAGCGACCAACACAAGCAATAAAGAAAATTAAGAAAGGAAATAGAGATATAAAAAATACCTGCCAAAATTAAGAATAAAACAGAAAGCTACCCAGCCAGATTTGAAATAAAAGACATTTAAAGACCAAGGTAGCAAAGGTGGCCATGGTTGCAAATTATCAATAGCTATGGTTTGAATATCATCAATGGAGGATGATTATTCATCTTCCACTTTCATATATCCAAGTCCCAATATTTCATTATTTGAAAACAAATATATTAATAACTTTGCACACACTATTATATCTATCTCTCCTCTATACAAAATCAAATCCTTTATTAATATTGTGTAGAATTATAGTAAAAGATAGAATGAGGATACATAAGTTCATAAAGAATACATACTCAAAACATAAATAATTCAATGATTTGTATTAGATAGATATCCATATGCTCTTACACATGCCAAGTACATATAGGCTTCAAAGAGAACATGACTCTTTTCCTTCTTGACATTTTGTTTCCTCTTCTATTCATTATGAAGTAAATGTTCAAAATTATATATTTTACATTGAATTACATGAACATATGCATTATAAAAACTATGAAAAACTTTGCATCTAATGCACATAAAATATCCTACAAATACTTACATTATATAATTCAAATATAAGTAGTTTTCTCATCCTGAGACAAAGCCACTAACAAAGTATAGAGGCTCTAAAATAGAATTATAAGATTGGAGTTTATTTGAGTTGAATTTCTTGAGAAATACAAAGAAGTTATGGTTACCATTCTGCTCAAAGCTTCACTTATCACTTATTGTGCATTACTTAGCCACCCTTTCAATTTTTAAACTAAGTAGAATACCAACTTACCATCCTTTATGGGTTTTCAATAGGCTAGAATAATCAAGAGGGCACCCTTTATGGGTTTTTAACCTTCTTGGTCCTACTTCCAAATATTTATTACATCAAAAACTATTGTTGAAATCAAAATTGAGAAAAATTGTGCGATCTTATTGCCTTACTATAAAGGTGGTATCACAATATTGGTCATCACATGTGTTACTTAGGTCATCTATGCAGAAGTTATCACTATTTCAAAAGAAGATGTAAAAATGTGTACTCATAGATCCTACTATTGGGTTGGATAAGTGGGAGGGAGTTATAATTGTTGTTATAACACTCTTCTTATGTTGTAGTGTCTTGGTGAGTTCCATTAGGAAAATGTAATTTGGCACATTTTGGATATCCTAGACCAAACTTAAGATATTGGCTGAATATGTTTTTTAGATAGTCTAATTTTATAATGCATCTCTTTCCATGTTAAAGAGCATTCAAAGTTGTACTATGATTTGAATAATCCATTGAACATCCTCATAACTCACAACTGCAATGATTTAATTATGGGTTAAAACATGGTTCTATATATCCATTATTATTTTCTCCAGTCAATCCACAATGTTGCCTTATAACCTCTATGAATCTACTTCACATAATTTTAAACTTATAGGCTATCAACTGGCTCATTACATTGTCCATGTAAATCAGTTAATTCTATAGGGTAGTATTCATTTCAACCACTGATGGTTTCTCCTCATTACTACTTTTAATGTGTTGACCTTTGATATATCATTATTGATTTCATCCAAGGCTTCCTAAAGAAGGTCTTTCCATTCAAGCAACTAGCATGAAATTTGCTTCTCCTTTGAAATAACTAAACATGTGACGTTATTACATTCTTCCAAAACTCAAATATAGAATCAAATTCACCAAAAATATTTTTCACTTGTGTTCTTATCTGCCCAATGTGTTGTATTGTTGACCACTCCTATGCAAGTTTAGTAAAGAGGGCCATGAATTCAACTAACTCATACATCATTTAGACACTTAGAAATTGTTGTATTAAAGTAGACTAATTGTAATCAATTGTTTTCATGGCCTTTATGATGCATTCCTTCAGCGCAACATTTTTTTGTCACAACTTCTCATTTTCCTATTGGATATGATTGGTTGTTTATGTGATAGAGGTGTGAAATTAAGTAGTACCCTAAATTTTATTATCAAGAGTGAGATATATAGTATATAGGGTAACCTATTGAGGTCTAATTATCAGATTGAGTTATGTTACTAGTGTCAAAGGTGATATTGGTGGTTGTTTAATATGTCCCACAATAAAGGGAAAGTTTGTGCAAAATTTGATTTGAGCCTAAATGTCTAACCACTAGGACCCTTTAGTATCTTCTTAACCATGTGAACCTTATTTTTTATCCAAACCTTTTTGTTGTGACTTATGATCTTGTGTTACTTGGGATGATGATAGTTATGTTTGGCCATAATTTATGTGTATGACCTAAGTGTTTTTGGCCACCTTCTATTTTCACTATTCTTATCTTTGTTTCTTTTCAACCTCTATGTGTTCCTTTTCCTCCTATTCTTCCTTTCTCTTTTTTTATTACTTATGCTTGTATTTTTTATATTTTATGGCTATATATTTTGCTACTTTTTATTATTCTTAAATAGCCTATTAGATATTATCCTCTTACTTGCATAATTATTCCTTCCATTTTTTAGCCTTATCCTTAATGGCTTTATCTTCCTCTACTTGTGACTTTTTGTGTCTGAGGTTTGGTGTTATTCTATCTACCCCTAAGTCTACATTTGTTTTAGGTGATATTATCAATGGGTTTGATAAACCCATGATTACTCCTCTTACACACTTATATTCATATTTTTTCCAATGAATAGGCATGCTAGAGTACCTTATATAAAGGTGGTATAATAGGGGGAAAAAATCTACTTGTAAGTGAGGAAGATATAGGTGTGGATTGTGTAGGAGATGCTGGTGTGATTTTTGGGTGAGACTATGAAGGGTTTGGTTATTTGGCACACCATTCTTATGATTAACAAGTGGTGGAATTAAAATTTTATTTTTTCACTCCTATGACTAGGTTTCCATTGTTATAAATTATTGTTAGGCATCCTTAGTTATGACTTCCACCACTTTAAATGTTTGCATTTTTTATGAAACCCATAGGTGTAGTCATATAGTTATTTTTGTGTGAGGTTATCTTACCAATGGACTAAAAATAATAGATTCAAACTTTGATTCATCCTCACTTCTTTCAACAATAAAGGTTGAAAATGGGTCTTGCAACTTACACTTATCCCTTTTTTCTTGTTATCATGTTACATTTGGCTCCTATGTAGTAGTGGTCACTTATGTTTGAGATTAAGAACCCAATTGATCTTCCTTAATTAGGGATTATAATATATCCTTCATATGTTCTTATATTAAGATTGTGTCCAATCTAATAGATTCTAGAGGAGGTAGAATTTTAACTAAAAGAAAGAAAATAAATTTGTTGTGAACATGGCATGTTTGAATTCCCTTTAAAAATAAAAATTATTTCTCTTCCTACTCATCACAAGTTTCATTCTTAACATCATAATTGAACACATTGTATACCTCCTCTGATGTGACCCCTAAAGGTTTGACGTAATACTCAACTACAATGGTGGGCATCCTCAAATCACTCAACCATGGCATTGATTTTTGGGTCCTCTTTTGTGGTGAAATATTTGGATACATTGTAGGTGCCTTGAAATTTTTTGTGTCCACTGGGATGAAGAGGAATATGGTTATGGTTATTCTTGATTTTGGGCCTATGGTTGATATTATGGACACTTGGCCCTTAGTGGCATAAATTGTAATGGTTGAGTGTTGTTTAAAAATAATCTCTTTTAGAAGATTGATTTGTATTTTTCATCCTAAATATCTATAATTAATATCAATGGAATCATGGGTGTTTTCTCAAAATCATGAATTATTATCTACACTCCATAACAAAACTTGTTAACATTTGAGATAGCCCTGATATACTCCATGACATCCTTAGGAATGCATGTATTTACAATGATTATTTCCTAAATTTGAAGTAGTCATCATGTGAACTTATGGATGTGTCGATATTTTTATCCAGTCCTTATCCAGTCCCAATTTAGAAATGTAATTTATGGATAATCCTCCACATCAACTATTATATGACCCTCAAGTGTTGTCTACTACATGGAACAATGTAGAGTACCAAGAATTGGTACCAAAATGACTGAGTTATTTTGAAAAGTAGTTTCTTTGCATTTTTTATAATTTACATGGCAAGGAAATCATAATAGTTTAAATCATCATCAAGTCTCACCATGTAATGCATAAAATTACCATGCCCCTTGATACCTACTTTGCACCCTTCATAGTGTCCTAGTCTCAAAGCAGTTATTGATCAATTAGATGTAGCTCCATTATTAGATAATTTCCAATGACTAAGGCTTTTCATGATGAGATAGTGTTGTATCATGTATCACATTATACATGGACTAAATTTTTCAATGGATCCATATGTATGATAAGTGTCATTATATATATCATTTTTCATACTCATAATGGAGATTATGTGTCATTTTCTTATCGATTGGCCTTTTCATGTACAAACAATATAGTAAAATACTAAGCCTTGATCATCAATTTATATATAGCACAAAAACTTCAAGTCAATCATATTAAATTTTATGTTTACTCTCAATTGATTGTCAATTAGGTTACAAATCATTATCAAACAAAATAAGAACATCTGAGTCCATTCAAATAAATGGTAGACAAAATGAAAGAAACATTTGAAACACTTGTTATGGAAAGCATCCCATGTAAGGATACTCTTCATGAGGATGAAATGGTTGGTTCATCATCATTAATACCCATGTATTTTAATGATGATTACATCAATTTTATGATATGAATGATATACACCACAAGGCCTAATATCGAGGTGTGTGGTAGACAACTAAGTTATGGCTATGTAGAGTAAATACATAGTGCAATATTTAGGTGGAATAAATAAAACACATTTAATGGATCATAAGTATTATCTTATAGTAAATGCAAATTATTTTCATTAATGGAAAATATGTAAAATAATATAGAGTATAATTTCAATAGTGTATGTGTATTGACTAGATGCATAGAGGAAGCTAAAAGATGTTATGACTATGTGTGAAAATGACATACTTATTTAAACCATATGCATATGTTATATGTATACAACATAAGTATAGAATAATAGTCATAACTACTATTTATTTAACAAGGAAGATTCATGTGGTAGGTTGATCCTATGAGATGTGGTAGTTGGTAATGGTTTGAACATTGAATGTCTAGGTTGTCAACTATTTGAATTTGAATATGGGATCTCCTTTTGGTGTAAATGGTAGTAGGATCACTTAGATCATGTGTCTGGGTTGACATGTCCATGAGTGGATGCCATTGAGGTGCAAAAAATTGTAAGTCATAAAGGGCATAGAAGTCAATGATGCATGCATGACTGTATGGATCATAGGTGCAGGACTTGGCATAGGAGTGTGAGGCATGCAAGAAATCTAGTTCACTATAGTCAATGAATAACTTCAAGACTTACCATGGGACTATGAGGCATAAAGTGCACAAAATTCAACTAGTGAGAATAATATTTAGCATGTAAGTACACTCTTTGGGGTACATAAGCTATGATCTGGGGTGATTGGTGCATAAGAATATTTGAACTACTATAGGATTGATACAAATTATTGAGCACAAGATGCATGAAAATAAAAACACATGGTTGGGTGAGAAGTGTGAGTTATATGTAGTAGAGAAAATGAGGAGTGAGCTTAGCTCTATAAGGGATGCACATAGATCATTCACCCTTTCTTTAAGAGTAATTATATCCATTGCACTGACACACAGTTGTGTAAATTTCACTTGAAGTTACTACAAAATATACCAATTATCTTGATCATCATATTTCCCAACCTTGATGAATCTAAAAATATGACATATGCCATGAAAGGTGTGTATGTCTATCACTTCGATAATCTAATCATTTTTTGTGGGGTGTAAGTGTTCAAGATATAAATCAAAAGGATTTGTTCATTATTATTATAAGAAGTAGTGGAATGTAAGTCTTGAGAAGCTATACATTGAAGACTCTGTGCATGCCCAAGTACTGTGATAGATTAAGAATGAAAGATTTCTCACCATTTGTGCACAAAATGATGTAAGGACCATAACACAAAGACTTGATCTTCTAGTGTGGACCTTTGAAGTGATCCTTCTAAAGTTGTAACTAGAATTTGTTGCCAACTTGGAATGCATGAGGTGTGAAATGTGCATTATGGCATTCTTTATACTTTTCTTAGGTACGAGAGAGGATATATTGAACCTATTAGTGAATAGACTAGATGTGCCATAAAAACTTCTCAGCTTCATCTATTTCTTGTTCATGTATACATGACTCAACTCCTAATTATGCATAATAAGATATGTCTAAAAGTGTTGAAGGTTGAAACCAAAGACATGTATGTAATGGACTTTCGCTAATAGATCTATGAAGGGTTCTATTATAGGCATGTTTAATTTAAAATAGATTATCATCCCAAGTGACAGCATGTATGCATTCATACATTTATAGAAGATAAATAAGTGTGTGATTGACCATTTAGTTTTGTACATTTGTTTGAGGATGAAAGGTCATCGATTGATCTAGTTACATACCCATTAAGTCCCACAATTCTTGTCAAAAATGACTCACAAAGCATGGATCTCAGTCAAAGATGATGTATGTTGTTAGCCCAAACTGAACCCAAACATGGTTGAAGAATTATTGCAGGTGCCAATTGTATCAATGTCTTTCTTATATTTGACCATGATGGCCATCTTAGAAAACCTATCTACTACAATGAGCATGGAATCATGTTATCATCCCATCATAGGTATCCCAGTCATGAAATCCATGATGATGGATTCCCATAGTTTGGATGGAATTGAAAAAGGTGTGTAAAATATTAACTTCCTATTTGTGGGCATAGAGATACAAAAAGGAATGCATGACTTGATTTGGTGTTTCATGTCTTTATGCATATTTGGCCTAAAGAAGTGAAACTATAATGCAACTAGAGTTTCTATCACGTCAAATTGTCTTGAGGTTTTGGCATAATACACCTCCCAGATGTGTCATTGGTGAGGTGCATTAGAGGGAACACAAACATGTCTGACCTTGTAAGGAATTTGATCAAATAAGTAGAAATATAATGCTTGTTTACCTTTCATGACGCTAGTCTAAGTCACTATGAAGTCTTGGTCAAATGATTTGAGGGATACCCAATCTATAAAGTTGTGTCCATCCATGTCAAATATTGTGATGAGTGCATGAATTAGCAGTTGGATGAAGTAATCTATTGCCTTGTTATCCTTTCCTTTCTTGTATTTGATCATGATATGGAACTTATATAGGTAAGTTATCCATTTTATATGGCACGCATTTTCCATCTTGTTATGCATTTATAGGAACTGAAGTGGCTTATGGTCTAAATGAACAATCGTGTCCTTCCCAAGAATATAGTGTCATCATTTCTTAATTGATTGAATAATAATATATAGTTATTTATCATAGTTGGATTAACTCTACACCATGTCATTGAGCATCTCTGAGTGGTATGTGACTGAATGTTCATGCTACATGAGCACTGCACTGAGTGCATAGTCAAATACATCAATGTGAATTTAGAAGGTATGCCCAATGTTAGGCATTATGAGAACAAACATTGATTTTTGATGGATTCAAAAGTGAATTGTTGTTAATTAGTTCATTTAAACTTTTATTTGATGCATGTCATCTATCATGTAAATGCCAATCTATTTCCTTCATTATTTCAAAACTAGCATGTAGGTGTCCATTAAGTCTACCTAGACTATAGCATGAGTGTGAGCCTTACTCATTGACACTTTTGATGATTTGAATGATATTGACATGATATAAATGTTCTTATTAACCATATTTAGGCCTTATAAACCTTATATTTTGTCACATATGGCTCATTTACTCCTCAACTCCATGTATAGGCATGTGTGTGTTAATAAAGACAACCTAACTATAGGTTTCATTGGATTGAGTCCTTTTAGGCCAACCTAGTCTTTTCATGATGCCAATGAGTTTGAAAATTCTACTCACCTCTTCATTTTTCATTGGAACTTATCACATTCCCATTCAATCACTACACAATTAGTCTCTTTATCAATCAGGATTATAGTAGGCCTCTGTATGCACATTATTCTCTCTTAGGTGAACATGAAGCTTTCATGTCTGAGGTTTTTTTGCTTGTGACCTATTACTTATTAGATAATTTGTTCCATTTTTGACTTGTAAACAATATATATTTATGATCCTGGTTTTCCTATATTCTTTTGTTCATGCAAAATATAATTTTCCCAACTCACTTGGTCCTCAAATTACTGCACACACTTCAATAGTACATTGTTTGAAGTGATTGTGTGTTTTCATTTGGCAAGGGAAGTTCTATGAGGACTTTGAGGACTCCTTAGAATGGTGACACACCTTTTTAGGACTGACTCAACTATCTATTTCCTCAAGGTACTTGGTCATAGTGAAGATGATGAGAACCCTTGGAGACTAAGCTTGGAACCTTTTGAGATAAACATTTGTGATAGCATATATATATAATTTTGGAAAATAATTGAAATTTAAAATATTATTTATGGATATTAAATATGATAAGAAGATATTTATATGGATTTATAGCTTTCCCATACTCTATATAGACTTGAATCTCTATGGACACATAAAACCCTCTAGTCTCAAATCTACAATTTCACCATTATTGAAGAATGTTCCTCATTTTTGAGCTACACAACCATGAATATGATTGTATATTTATTGAGATAACTTGAGATTTACTATAGGTACTTTCAAAACCTTCCTCCATCAACAATGAGCTCACAACATCACTAAAAATGCCCAACACTGAGCTTGTAGGGTTTAACTAGGGTTTTTGACCTGCTTAACTTGTTATGAATCATGCATGTAAAACATAACACCTTGAACACAAGATTAATGCATGGGAAAATAATGGAATTAGGGTACCCATATTTTTCCAATATCTCATCCTCTTAATTTCTCTCTTATTTGTATCAAGCAACTAAATATGACCATTGTGAGCCTTCTAAGAGCTTAATGGAGTATCTGGTACAATTTTTGGTTTTAAAAGACTCTCTAAAGCCTATCCAAGCATGATTGAACCTTGTTGAATCCATTAAAATGTTCCTTGGTCTTTTGATCTCATTGAAATGCATTTTCTCTCTCTTATTAGCTAAGAATGTTCATTTATAATTATTTACGAGAGTAGTGATTGCACTTTTTGGTTAAAAATATATTCTATAAGTTAATTTCTACCTTAAATTTCATGTTATAAACCTTTTAATAGGTATATACACATTCATATATATGTATCATTATCCTTGAAAACCTTCACATTAGCTTATAATTAGCAAATATTGTCTCATTGTTTGAATATACAATAAGATAAAAGTAGTGAGATATCTTAAACTTATCGAAACTATCTTATTCTTTCTAAAATTGCTTGACAAACAATATGATCGACCTACTAACTTGGTTCATCAATTGATTTAGTTAGATTTATAGCATAGCTGTCTTGGAAGGGTCACCACTTTATCTCCTTGAGTATAGTTCTCCATCAGCTTGATTTCACACTTAGCCTTAACCTTATCAAAACTACCTTAAACAATGCAAAACACCAAATGAAGACTATAAATAATGATAATTTGATGACAAAACAACATGACTTGAGTCAGATACCAACTAGATCATGTTAAATGACCTTGAAAACTACTAAAGAAGACACACTACCTATCATCTTGGATCACTAATGACTAACACATGACTTTCATAATGGCTATCAAGAAAGTTGAGGTTAGATACATCAAAGTTTTGAATGACTCCCATTCATGGTGGCCAAATTTTGGCTAACAATAACAAATAAAAACTGATAAATTTTCCATTTTCTTGAGCTTAGTCAATGACAACCTACAAGTGTACAAAACACAATCACTTATAAGTGAATTCATAGAAGGAATTAGGACATGAGACAAATTAGAATGCCTTATAGACCTTATTTGACAATTTCCCTCAAAGTGTAAATGGATTTGGCTGGTTACTTTTCAAGTTACATGCCTTTTTATATTAAAACCCATGTTTTAGGGTTTACACAGTCAATTTGGAACCTAAAATGTAGAAAAGGATTGTTCATGAAGACTTTTGTCTATTTTTATGATATAACACCTCTAGTATGACTTAAATAATAGTGTATGACTTCTCAAATCATTCAATCAAATTTATGCAATGTGTCACATGTGTAACTAGTGACCATAGAGACTGTAGGTATAAAAAAATTAGAGCAATGTGAAGGTCTCAACAAAACTAACTTGACTTCAAGAGTAGAACCACTTCAATTTTGATTCTATAACAAGATTAACATGAACATATTAATTTCAAACAATTGTGTCTCTTTATTTTGTAGGAAAATCTTTAATACATACAATAATAACATGAACACAATAATTACAAATAATTATGTCTCTTTATTTTGTAATAAACTCACACTTCCTTATTTACATACCTCTTTTTTATATTGTAAACTATTAACAACTCTCTAAATCCTGAGATTTTTGACCTCTTTTATATGTATTGATTATCTTTTTCTTCTCCTCATGTGTAGGTTCAATGCCTATAAGATGAATAAAGTCTTTTCCAAGCTTGGAGAGGCCTAATTTATCCCAAGATTCTCTTCAATTGCCTGATCTTCAAGATAGTAAATACTCAATTTTGAGTAGTTTATTAGTTACATTGAATTTATTTGGTTCTTTAAGATAAACATCACTAGATAAAATTTGTACGACTCTATAAACATTTTATAAGCCCATGACAACTCACCATGGCACTTTTTAATTACAATTATTTATGTATTTACAATAAAATTAATCAAAAATTCAAATTTGACTTTTTAGAGGGAAACTTCCTAGAGACCTAGATTAGCTTCAATCTGACCTCTAATGCTTCAAATAAGACTTGTTATGAATTAATATGAACTTCTAAGGCTCTATGACTCTTGAATCCACCATTTTATCACACTTTCAAAGATGTTCCTACATCAGACTGCCATCCTTAGAAACATTCATGACCTCTTCTTCACGATTTAATGTATTTTTTATATTTAGAATTATTTAAATTAGCTATAAATGTTCTTGAAACATCTTCTTATGCTTCTTTCAAATCATTCTTTCTATCTTAGTTGTTCAAGGCTCCTCCTAGATCCCAAGGTCTAATTGCTTATTGTAGGCTTCTTTCACTTTTACCAGTGCATTCATTCCATTCCATTTAGACACATTTATTTGAAATTTTAAAGTGGGTTCTCTCCAAAGCTTCTCCAAAGACCTAATTTGGAGCAATTTATACTGATATTCCACAAGTATACATCAACATTTTCTTCAGTTTCTTGTATTTCTATATGGTAGGATTGTTTTCAAAAGAAAAGTATCTCCTTCACTCACCCTTGTAATTTTTATCATAAATTTTCCTTTCTCTCTTCTTATTTTACCTTCTTCTACACATAAAACAAACATATCATATAAATAAACTTGTTCATTAGGTATTTGAGACCTATTACTCATCCTTGTACTTTTTATCTTCAATTTTCATTTCTCTCTTCTTATTTTACCTTCCTCTACACATAAAACAAACATATCATATAAATAAACTTGTTCATTAGGTCCTTGAGACCTATTTATTGTCACCAAGATGACTACATAATATATGGAAGTCAAAACAACTTGAAAGAATAACTTCTTCTTGGTATTTTGAATCTCCTTTCCTTATTCATATACATTTTTCATCTAAAACCTACTTATAGTTGTTTCCCATCTCAATCATAGGTTCATCACATCAAATCCTCTTATTGTATCTTGAGATAATCCTTTCATCCTCCTCTTCATGCTACTTATTAAACATTTTTTATTTGCCATTACCTTCCATGGAAATCTCTCTTGTCAAATTTTATTCTTCAATAGACTCTCTTGGAGGAGTTATGCTACTTATTAACAAAAATTCATTATAAATTTCATTAGTTTCCACATTCACATACTCATCAAATGAAACTTGACATTTTAAAGATATATCAATTATCTCAATAGCTGCATCAATTGTTGTATCCTCCTTTTCATCTTCTTTTGGATGTTGTAAAAACTCTTGGATGATGTCATCCACCTCTACTTCTCTTATTTGTAAAATTAACTCTTTTTTTTGTCATCAACACCTTGTAATTACCTTTTGATGCTATTCTCTCTTCTTTTAATGGACAGATTATATGCTTTTCTTCCCTTTCTCAAAAGTATAGGTGTTTTTTTTCCATCATGGAAATATTTTATGTCATGGTACCCTGGCCTACCTGTTAAAATACGACAAACATCCCTTTTTACCACATCACATAATACAATATCTTGATAACTTCTAATCTCTAATTCCATTCTACACTATTTATTCACCAAAGTTTTATGGCCATTTTGTAACAAAGACACTTTGTAAGGAGTATGATGAACTACCTTTTTCAAATTTAGTTTACTAACAATCTCAACAAAGACTAAATTATCAGTACTCTCACTATCAATAATGACTTGACAAAACTTACCATGCACCTTTCATGTATCCCTAAATAAACTTTGTCTTTGTACTTATTTTTCATTTTCCTCTTTTGGCTTGGAAAACACCTTATCCATCAGCAATAATCTTCTGCTTTTAGATTCTTCATTTTTCTTATAATTTCATCATTTTTAGCTTGAAAAATATTATTAGTATGACTTATTTAAGCATATTTTGGGAATTCACATGACTTATGACCAAATTCATGAATTTTATAACATCTACCCCCGATTAAACCTTTCTTAAATTCTTAATATGGTGCCTATCTTTTATATAGATGATCTCCTCTTGAAATTTGAGATTGATTTCAAGGGGTGATATCTTTTTCTTCATAAATATGGATGATATCACCATGTTACCTCTTGTTCTTGAAGTAACTACTTTATCTTTTGTTATTCTACTCAACATTTCTTACACTTTTAGTGCAAACTAATAATGTTCTTCCATTGTTCTAGGAGATAAAAGTGTGATTTCATCCTAAATACTAAATTTTTAACCATTGACATACCTGGATATTTTTCCTATGTCCTCTTAAATTTGAACTACTCTTATATGGTCAGTCTATAGAATTATTCACTATAATCTTTAATTGACAAACCTCTTTGTTTCAAATTCTCAAGTCTTTTGAAAAAGTTAGTCTGATAATCTCTAGGCATAAACTTACCTCTGAGTTTAGCCACCAACATGTCCCATGGCATAATATTTTGCTTACCTCTCTCTACTATATTATTTTGTACTACATCCCACCATAGTGATGCGTGCCCTCTTAGCCTTATCATAACAAACTTCATTATTTTATCCTCATTCACATTATCATAATCAAAATACTTGTCTAGAACATTTATCCAATCTATCAATTCTTCTACATTAAGATGTCCATCATACATGGGAACATCAAATTGAGATGTGAAACTTATCTTCATAAATGATTTTACAAATCTTTCTTTTGTACTTTCTTTCTCATTTGATGCTGATGTGTCTTCTTGTGGTTCTTATTCAACATCATCATCATTGATGTAACCTCATGTAATACCACTTCCTTATGACTTTTCCATTCCTTAAAGGCATTATTTGATGTTTTTAAACTCCATCATAATTTATTATTCTATTGATTGCCTTATCTGACCTCTTTCTAAACCCTTAATCTTAAGTGTCATCTATACAAGCTTCTCTTCAGTAGCTTGCTCTTCTCCTTTCTTTAAATCTTCTTCACATGTCTTTATTCCTAAACCTATTTCCTCTTCTTGGGTCACCTTCACTAGAAGTAAAATCAAATTTTTATCTCAAATCTTCTAAGCTTTGATACCACTAGATGCCAAAGTAAGTGGTCCACTTACTCTCTCTCTCTAAAATTGACACCAATACTTTCTCAAACTGCTTATAAACTAGCCTTCTCCTTGTCTTGAATATATCTTATCTATTATAGGAATATATTTTTTAGTATTGGAACTAAAATGCCAATGATATTAATCTATCTATTGACTTTTTAAACCTATGTATTATGATCATAAGACACTTTAATGACCTTAAAATAGGATACTTAGTTCTCAGACTGTAATTTACCTCAAACACAACCCTTATTCAACCCTTAAAAAACTCAAATGTACATTTTAACTACTTAGTTTTTTTTGTGATGAAATATATCCATATATTATTTAAACAAAAATATCAAAATAATATCAAAAAGGATAACAAGGCCAGAAGGTAAAGGATCCATATCATTAGGACCCTAGCCCAAGCTTGACAAGTCATTGCCATCTAGAATAGGCTCCCAATAAATAGCTTAAGCAGTGTCCCTATCATCATCTTCTTGTGTACGAGTGGGTGAAATGGCCAGAGAAAGCCTAGGTAACTTGTCCATCACATCCAATTGGCCTCCAGGTGGCACCCCCCAAGAATCTAGATGTAAAGGAGGCGGAGGATAATCCCAACCATCCTATCTAATGGGGGGAGGAGGAGGCAATTTCCACCCTTGCTACTACGTATGAGGGTTAATACAATGGTATGAGGTGCCACTATAATATTGGCACTGGGAAAAGCTATGATAATGCCTACCATGAGGTAGTAGAGGCACTTTATCATCCAATCTGGGATCCTTGGGTAAAGTAGGTAGAACCTGAGCCATTGCATAAGGAGCATCTCCTTGGTGGGAGAGGAGATCCTAAAGATGCCAAAGATCCATAGCCATTTTATTAACTTGGATTTGAATCTACAAAATAACATTAGAGATGATAGAGGACTTATGTAAAGAAGAAACATTACAATCATCAGAAGCATTATTAAACACAAAATTATTTCTATTTTTCCACATTCAGAAGAGAATTTCCACTCTAAAATTATGCTAGACTCGTGTGTATTTTAAGGGCATCATAGGTTTATCTCCAAGGATGATGTGCTGCCAAAGGAAGAATTTGGGCTAAAAAGACCTGAAAAGATCATGGATCCAAATCCAAACCCATTGATCATTGGAATAGTACCAAAAAATATGAGGAAGCATCTCAAGATGGCCATAGAAATGGAAAATAGGTAGGTAGACTTCAAGTTGGATGAGTCTTCTGCCAATGGGTAAGCCTTGGTGAAGTATACACCAAGAAAAATTAGCAAGCTTGAGCTCCACACAAACCCCCAGATAGTGTTGAAATAAAAAATCCACATATTAATAGATGAGTACATCCTCCAATGGGTGTTAATATTGTCAACCATGGGTAAATGGGGGTTGAGCCATCTATAGCCAACTCAAAGAGTGTAATTACGAAAAGGGGTCTCCACAAACCACTTCTAGTCCTTCCACCATGGGCGAGTGGAGTGGAATGAGATTCTATGGATTGTGGAAGCTAGAAAAACATTCAAAATTTATTGGTAAGACTCTTATTCCATATTATCTAGCCAAAATTTAGCTTTTACCTCCTCCCATGATAGCCAAAAGTGAGATTGCCTAAAGAAGATATCTTAGATGGTATGAATTCCTCTGTAGTAAAGATTGAGAGTGTTGATCCAAGGAACTTATATCAGAGGCACTTCATTGAGAGATAAAATGGGAGACCAATAGAGAGAATGGAAGTTAGTAGATAGCCCACTATGGAAACCAAAGCCATTTCAGAGGATCCATGGCTTAATCTTTTCCCAAACCTTTCAGATACTTTTGGCCATGAAGGAACCTATGATTTAGATGGGAGACTGAATGAAGAGAAAATTGGGGAATATAATCCATTTTTAGGCATTTTTACCCTTTATATGTGTTTTTCTCTCAAACTTCTAGTATCTTTCAAAAAAAATCAACTCAGAACTCAGGGAATAGCTATTTAGATCTTATAGGCCTATTAGGCCTAATTTTATCTTTAGGAGATCAAAGTTTAATATAGACCTTAAAAAAATTTCAAATCACTCTTTCCTAATGTTAATTACTATAACAAAATGATCTTTATCCTCTATGTGGATTTATAGATCCAAATAACACAAAATTTCAATCAAAACCTTTTGTTCTTACTTTATTGATGATAACTTACAACTATGATAGTACTCAATCCTCACGATTGGAATATTTAATTTTTATTTTGAAACAATGGTAATTATAATGAATCAATACTTTTTTGTAAAACTTATATAAGTTTAAGACTCTAATTATATCACCAATTTCTCAAAAAAGTTTACTTAGTCTTAAGGACATTTACAGTATTGCCTATAAGCATGTTTGGAATTGCAAGGGTATTATCCTCTTTGTTTAGCTTCAATATCTTATTAAAGAATTTATAAGATGATTTTATACTATCTCTGAATATGATAAATCAATTTATCTTATTGGTTATTAGGGAATTGGCTTAGTTGAGAATATTGCTCTCTTAGGGTTTATATAGGCCTAAACTACCTTCTTGATTGGTTTTGACTTAAAAAACTCAATAAATGAATTTAAAAACCTACTAATCTTTATTTAATGATATTAAAACACTAAAAAACCTTCAAAAAAAGCTTGGAAATGAATAACAAAGCAAAAAATATCAATTTTCTACTTTCTTGAACTTATTCGATGACAACTTATAGGTGTACAAAACACAGTGACTTATAAGTGAATACACAGAGTGGATTAGGACATGAGACAAATTAAAATTAATTTTTAACCTTTTTAATAAAAATGGGGTAAAAACTTTATTAAACTCAGAAGAAAGATTACAAAACAACAAAAGGCCAAAGCCCCAAGAACCAAAGAAAATCACAGAAAACTACCACCAAAAACCATCACTCCCCAACACCATTTCTATCCTCTCTAAGAATCCTTTCTGGGTTCTGACACACCTCATTGGGAAATAGTGCCCATTCATCCACCTTTCAGCCTTCAATATCCTTAGAAGCCCACTTCGCTAGGCAAGCTGCCGCCCCATTCCATTCCCTTGGAATGTGATCAAAAGACATAGAATCCATAAGCAAACTAATCTGAAATATCTGCTGCACTATCAAGGATAGTTGCCAGCTCACATCATTAATTTTCCTCTCCAAGAGCATATTAATCAAAATTTGTGAATCAGCTTCACACTTCACCCTTCTCCAGCCTAACTCATAAGCTCTCCTCAAGGCATACAGAATAGCAAGTCCTTCCATCCTGTTAACCGTCTGCTCCCCCATGTGGGATGAAAAAATAAAAAAAACAGATCCAGAGGAATCCCTACCAATCCCACCTATCCCAGCTAGGCCAAGATTACCTCTAGAAGAACCATCAGTGTTAATTTTCAAAAAACCCTCAGGAGGGGGCATCCATTTCCCACTCCTCTAAATTTTTTGCTTCCCACATCGACCATGCCTAACGCAAGCAGATGCCAGAGAAATACTCTATATGCCTAACCTTTTAACCAATTCTACGTGTCCCTTCTCTAGAGACAAAATGATTTCACTCTTAGCTTCAACAGTCTCCTGGATCATTCCAATAATTTTGTTCCATACCTGGTGAATCACCAATTTCTCCTCATTAAAAATTTAGTGGTTTCTCTCTAGCCATACTTTCCACAGTAGAAAAATGGGTCCATCATACCACACCTCTTGTAGGAAGTGAGCAGTAGAAGGCAGTCTACCCAATCTTGACCAAAAATCAACCAGGGATGAGGCATGTAAGCACTGACACCTCCACACATTCCACCAAGTGTGCCAAAAATGAAGAGTGAAGGGGCAACTAAAAAATAAATGAGACAACTCCTCCTCCATTCCCTTACACAAGATGCATTGCGAAGGACCAACAAATCCCCTCCATCTAAAAAACTACTCCAAGTCAAGCAGTGATTCCAAGCCAATGTCTAGGTATAACAATTACACTTCGGCCAAGAAAAACTAGTCCAAACTCTTTTCCACCATGGAACTTCCCCTCCTTCATCACATTATTGTGCTATCAATTCCTGATAACCTGACGAGACCATGTATTTCCCCTTGGGGTGAGGGGACCAAGCCAACAAGTCACTCCCCCTGAGTGCATAGCAGTAGTGACCAGCAAGGATGTTATGTAGCTTAGTGCACTCAACCTCCATACCAATAATCAGCCACTCCTCTAGAGCCTTCCATCGCACTTCAATCAACTGGCCAAGAAGAAGGAGAGATTTGTAATAACACACCCTATTCCACCCTGCTTCGCTAAATCTCTGTGTAAAAACAAACAAGTGTGGATACTGAGTAACTAGAGGGGGAAAGCCATCCCAATAATCATGCCAAAATTTCACCTCAATACCCCCTCTGCAAATCTAGAATAGACCTCTCTTGATCAAAGCAGCTCCTTTTTTAGAGTAGCCCAGATCACCGATCCATTTCCTAACAAACTGCACCTAGGGATATCTTTCATAGGGACCCCAAAAAAATACTTATGTGACTAGATCTTGGCCCACACATGATCTTTTTCCTCACACCATCTCCAATACAATTTTATTGCCAAGGCCGTACCCACCAGAACTGACTGCCACAATCCTAGGCCCCAAATTTTTTTGGGCTAAAAACAACCTCCCACCTAATCAGGCTCCACTTCATCGAAGATAGGTTACCTGCCCATAAAAACTACTTTGCCAAGGAATCAAGGTCCTTAACAAAACTCATCGATGCCACTTGGAGCATACACTTGTATAGAGGAACCACCTTCACTACTGACTGGATCAGTTGGACCTGATCAGCAAAGGACAACCACCTATTGGTCTAGTGATTCACCTTAGCCCTAAACTTGTTTAGAATCACCTACCATGATTCCTTGGACTACCTCCTAGCAGATATAGGGATCCCTAGATAAAGTATCAGAAGGCTACCAATTTGGAACTGAAGAATATCAGCCACTCTTCGTTGAATGGGTGGCAGAGTGTTGAAGAAAAAAATGGATGACTTATCCTCATTAATTACCTATCCCATGGCATCTAGGTAAGCATCTAATCCACTACAAATATTGGTAGCCTCCCTCATAGTAGCCATGCCCATCAAAGCCACATCGTCCACAAACTAAAGATGAGAAAGAATCGGAAGGTCACCTCCCCACCTCCATCCCTAAATAACACCTTCACCAGTCTTCTTTCTAATCAGTCACCCAACACCTTCCACCAAAAGTAGAAACAAGTAGGGAGATAATGGATCCCCTTGCTGCAAGCCACGTGAGGCCCCAAAGAGATGTGAGTGCTCCCCATTAACCAAGATAGAAAATGAAATTTAATTCACACCGCTCATTACCCACCTGATCCAATCTTCCTCAAAACCAAAGGCTTCCAAAACCTTTTGGAGAAAGGACCACCACACCTTGTCATATGCCTTGGACATGTCTAGCTTCATAAACATAGCCTTCTCCCTAGACTTGTACATGGAATGGATAGCCTCAGTAGCCACCATAATCCCATCCAAAATCTGATGCCCCTCCACAAAGCTGCTTTACTCCTCTGAGATCAGCACCCCCAGCCATTTTTTTAATCTTTCAGCAATTAGCTTAGATATAATTTTATAGACTACATTGTAGAGGGAAATAGGCCTGAATTGACTTAGGTGATCAACCCCTTCTCTCTTGGGAATGAGAGCCAAAAATGTCAAGTTTAGGACCCGAAGCATTTTCCTGCTATTTTGAGATTCTTGAACCACTGCCAACAAATCTAATTTGATAATTTCCAAAATTTCCTAAAAAAATTCAATCAAAAATC
This sequence comes from Torreya grandis, assembly GCA_037957365.1. Taxonomy (NCBI): domain Eukaryota; kingdom Viridiplantae; phylum Streptophyta; class Pinopsida; order Cupressales; family Taxaceae; genus Torreya; species Torreya grandis. Next base: position 890,016 of record JARHVA010005318.1, read on the forward strand.
CATCTGGGCATGGTGCCTTACCTTTTTTCATCATGAAGACAATATTTTTAAGCTCCTCTATGTTTATTGGATGCATCAACTACTCCTTCATCTCTCAAGAAACTAAATTGGGAATACATGAGAGTATCTTCTCCTCAGTAGCTGCTCCCCTCTATCCTTCTTCTTTGAAGAGAGAAGTGAAATACTGCACAGCTTGATTACAAATATCCCTCATAAAAGAGATAATCTCTCCACTGTCTAACACCAAAGAAGTTATCATATTGCCATGTTGCCTGGCTCTAACCGAGTTGAAGAAGAAAGCTATATTCTTGTCACCCTCCTACAACCACTTGACCCTAGCTTTTTGCTTCCAAAATATTTCCTCCCTCAACTCCCATTCCTCTACCATCTTAACAGCCCTCGCTTCTTCCCTCAGCAAAAATTTGGACAGCCCCTCCTCTCTAATCAATCTAGTAATGTTATTCAACTCCCCTTGCACCTCTTTCTTTTCTTAAAAGATGTTCCCAAAGCTCAGAGTATTCCACCTTTTGAGTTGATACTTCACGAATTGGATAAGCTTGGCAAAAGTATACATTGTTGTACCAATAGCCGGCCTCCCTATTCTCCACCAATCAACAACTCGACCAAATAGATCCTGGTCCCTGAGCCACATGAGTTGAAACTTGAACGGTGGCTTCCTCTACATATGATTTGAAGAAATGTGAAGCTTAATTGGCCAATGGTTCGAGCCTCTCCAATCAAGGATCTCAAAACTCAATGACCATAAACCACCCACCCAGTAACAAGAAGTCATGAATCTATCAATACGCTTAGCAATAAAGTTATCACCCATCCTCCTAGTGTTCCAGGTGAACCACCCATTGCAAGGCTTAATATCCACTAGGTTGAGCTCTGAAATCTTGTCTCGAAGCAAAAAGGAAGATGGTTCTAATCTTGCATTACCTCCCCTTTTTTTTGATAGGTCCAAGATAGCATTAAAGTCACCAGCCATAATCCATGGCAGATAAGAAAAACCCCGATGAACTAAATGGATGTTATTCCAAACAATAAGCTTACCTTGGAAGTCAGTGGGGGCATAGACATTTGAAAGAAGAATGTAATCCCCCAACTCAATGCATAAGGAGACCATAGATAGTGAAGACCTGAAGGTGATCTAAGACACTGGTTAAACCTTACGTGGATTCCAGAGACAAGCCACGCCTCTCATAGAACCCTGTGCCCCTATGCATTGACATAAACCTTGCCTCCATAGCTTAGGTGCAAGACTCATCATATACTCCACTAAAACCTTAGTTTCTTTAAGAAAGAGAATATCCAGATAGTGATTCCTAACCAAATCTCAAATAGCTTTTTGTCTAGGGCCATTGTTCAAACCCCTAACATTCCAAGATATAACAATCATTTTGGAGGAGACAAGAAGTGGGAATCTAAGGTCTTGATCGACCCTGACTCAACCAAATTTTCCCCAATCATCTTTATCCTCTCCATGTCCTTCTTCCTCCCTAATTTAACACTTTTTTCAGAAGCCCCCTTCTTACCATCCTTCTGAATAATTCCTAGGTGAGTAGGAGCCTTGCCTCTCTTCTCCACCTCTATCGCTCCTACTTGTGTGGGGAAAGTTCCAGCCTCAACTTCCTAAACCATATCAGCATTTGATTCAATAGACTTCAGCTCCTCAACCTGCCCATCCATGATCATAGGTAGGATAGCTTCCATAGGAGGCGTTACGTGATCCATGGGAGCAGCTCCGACCATTCTAGACCTTCCCACAAATTGCTCTTCACTAATTAAGCCTGGGTAAATCTCTTGCTAGCCTAATTCATCTAGAACCCCAAACCTATTAACTGAATCCTCCTCTTGACGCTCCATTAGGGACCTCTTATGGCCTCTATTTTGGCTTCAAGTCTTAACCTACACAAAACCTTCAAAATACTTGCCAGCACCCACTCCAACCTTCTTTCCTTTGTCCACACCAATGACGCTACTCAGTTGAGGTGGGGGTGAAGGCTGCTGATCACCCAATTTTGCCTTAGGGCACCTATGCACCAAGTGACCATACTCGTGACACAAGCAACATCTGAACGGGAGTGTCTTATAGTCTAGTTGTTATACCCGTGAGTATGAACCTACACACAGCTCCACTACATCTGACAAAGGTCTACTTAAATCAATTTCCACACAAATTCAGGCAAAGGTCATGATTTTCTTACCTAAAGTTTGTGTGGAAGACCCCACAGGTTTTCCTAGCATTGAAGCTATCATCTAAAGAACATCCTCATAGTAGCATTCAATAGGCATTCTAGGTAACCGTACCCACACTAGAACTCTATTTGGCAGTTCCTCAGTAGGGTTAAATCCAGCATGCCATGGTTTGACAAAGAGCCCAACCTGATTATAAAAATAAGGACCACCCTCAAAAACCCTATTTCTATCAGCCAAGCAAATGAATGTGACCATGAATAAATTATTAGCCATCAGTGTAACCTCCATCTCACCCTCTGGCTCCCACACACGTCTATCCCAATTCTCTAAAAAGGGGAGGGAGATGCACAATCCCAAGAATTTGCAGTATAGTGAATGCTTGGAGTAATACTCCACATCTTTAGCTATCATATCAAATGGGATAACCAACTTTGGTCTCTCCTTACAACACTCTAGGCATCCATTAACCTTGGTAATTTGTGATCCCCCTGCTGAGCTAGTGTCAAATGGCCCTAGAGTCTAGTTGAAATCAGAATTTTCCTACATTCTAGGATCTAGCCCCTGCCTACTACCTCACTGAAACTCCTTTCCATCCTGACCTGAGTCGGCTCCTTCAGAGCCATAGTCACGCCCCTCCTTATCCATGCCTTCCCTTGTGAGACTTCCTTCTACTACCTTCCTCCACCTAACCAACGACTTTACCCTTTGCAATCCAAAGATTTTGCAAAAACAAGCCAAGGCACGCCTACCCTAGCCTGGTAATGAGTTGCAAAACTCGTCCATGCGCACCTTCTTCATCTATCATATAAAATAAAATTAATTTTTAACCTTATTTTAAAACTTTAAAAAATTAATAATGGATTTGGTTGGTTACTTTTGAAGTTACATGCCTTTTATATTAAAACCCCTATTTTAGGGTTTACATAGTCAATTTGGGACTCGAGTGCTACAAAAAGATTTTTCATATAGAATTTTTAATATTTTTATTATATAAAACTTATATTAGGACCTAAAAAACAATATATAACTTCTCAAATTTTTCAATCCAATCCATGCAATGTTTCACACATTTAACTAGAGATTATAGAGACTACAAGTATAAAGAAAATAGAGTAATTTGAAGGTTTCAACAATAAGAAATTGAATTTAAGAGAAGAATAAATAAATTTTATTTATAATCTTTGATTTATACAAGAATAAAATGAACACAATAATTTCAAGCAAATATGTCTCTTTATTTTATAATAAACTCACACGTCCTTATGTATAAACCTCTATTTTGTATTGCAGACTGTTAACAACTCTCTGAGCACTAAGATTTTTGACCCCTTTTATACTTATTGATAACATTTTTCTTCTCCTCCTATACAATTTCAATGTATATCATATGAATAAAGACTTTTACAAGCTTGGAGATGCCTAATTTGGCCCAAGATTCCCTTCAATCGCTTGGTCCTCAAGATAGTAAATACTTTATTTTTAGTAATTTATTAGTTACATTAACTTTGTTTCATTATTTAAGATAAATATCACTGGATAAACTTTGGACGACTCTCTAGACATGTTATAATACCATGAAAACTCACCATGGCACTTCAAAATTATAATTACTTATGTATTTATAAGAAAATCATTCAAAATTTTTAATTTGACTTTTTGGAGGGAAACTTCTTAAAAACTTAGACTAGCTTAAAAATTACCTCTAGTGCCTCAAACAAGGCTTATTATGAATTTACATGACCTTATAAGGCTATATGTCTCTTGACGCCACCATTTTATTAGACTTTCAATGATGTTCTTACATCATTTCTTTACAGAGAAAACATGCCACATTTTCTTCCTTAGAGGGGATTATTATATGAATCACCCTTATAATTTTAGGAGCTTAAAATTCATCTCTATCCCTCATGGTTTCATTATAATATGTGCATAAAGTTTGTTCCATTTTTCTCCTTAAGAACAAAAAGTTTCTATTCAGGGATGCATCCAAACTCCTATAATTTTTGAATCTGACAGTTGATAGAGGAAATGAGAATGTGATTATTTCATTTATACACCTATTCAAACATGTCCTCGAATAATTTTCATTTATTCTGTGTTAATTTCAAAAGTTATATGTTATACTAACCAACTATTAGTCCCTAAAGCCAAATTTCACTTTGAGAGAAAACGTCTCATCATTTATTCCTCATCAAGAGTGGAATAGAATATTATATTGGATTCTCAGATCACTCCCCATTACAAATAAAAGAGTTATAGTTCATTTATACCCCTCATAGTATCACTTCAATATCTCCAAAAAGTTTGTGCCATTTTCCCCTTAAGATCAATAAGTTCCTCTTCACCAATGCATCTGATCACTTACAAGTTTAGAGTCTAAGGGTCGATGGAAGGTAGGATAAGGTCATTATTACATTTTTACACCCATATATACATGTTCCAAAATATGGTTTGATGATTTGGCATGTAGTTCAAAACGTATGAATTATAATGACCAACATTTACTCCCTAAAGCAAGAATTTTTTGTGAGAGAAAACTTGTCACTATTCCCTCCTTGGTGAGATTGGAATGGAATCTTATATGGGGTGCTTAGAGTAAGGAGTTTACATTTTTTCTCTATCCATCATAATTTCACTACAACAATTGTGCAAAGTTTGTTCCATTTTTTCCCTTAAGAATGACTAAATTCACTTTAGGGACGTGCTTGACCACCTAAAAGTTTGGAGTGTAGGGGTCGACAAGGGAAAGACCATAAAATATTTGGATCAGTTTAAAAATAAGAAATACACAAAATAAGTCATTATGTTATTGAACATAATGATAACAAAATATATTTGCAATGAGATCTCCTATAAGTAAAGAGTCATGCCTTATCAAATCTCAACCAACTCCCTATAATTTCTTATATATATTTATCAATAACAAGTTGTACAAAACTCTTGTACAATATTGCACATACACAGGATTTTTTTTTTATCAAACTAATATATCTCTCAAGAAAAACTAATTCTTAACATCCTCTCCTTAATGTGAACATGAAAGAAAAAAATCATAGATTATTCATAAGCTTCTCTCTGAAAACAATCTTTGGACCAAGTACAACACCATCAAGCTATCTCATAACCCTAATAAAAGTATAGTTCCTAAATTGAATTCTCAAGTTCCTAAACCCCTCTCATTAAACTCCTGAATTCTAAAAACTCTCGAATAATTTGTGAAGCAATCTATATTGAGTTTACCTTAGATATCTTCCCATCTTCAAAAAGTAAGTTTCTTAAAATATAGGTATTTCACAAATGTCATCACAATAGAGGTTTATTTTTAAACACCACTCAATAAAATATGAAAATTAAAACAATTACCACTATAGAATAGTGCAGCCCCATTCTTAGTGACTGTCAAGTGGTCATTTTTGACCTCCAACCTTTGTCCACCATAAGTATGTTGTTTATTCAATGAATTTGGCTCTGAAGTTCATTTTCATATCATTTATGTGAACAAATAACCCCCTTTTAAAGTGGATGTTGGGTTCCCCTGATAAACCATATATTTATAAGAAATTTTTTATGAATTTTAATATTGACTTTTTCATGAATTTTAATATTGACACAAAATGTAAACTTATATGACACTAGACACAATTAATTGACACAACTTAAAATAACTCTAAATAGAGAGATAATTGTTTCCTAATGAATTTTCATGTATGACAAATTTAAACAATTACAACTATATTAAAAAAAACATTATTTCTAACCATTGAAATAATAAAAATAAGAACACCTATAACTATTGACAATAATCTACCTATTTAACCTATATACAAGAGACCCAAAATACTAAAAAATACAAATTTAACCTTTAAATGGTGTCGATGGCTTTGCATATCAACTCACACACATCACCATAAATAATCTCCTTGCTGGCCTCCTCAGATTTTATGTTTTTCATAAACCCAAATTTTAGAAATAATTTTCCCATCTTTGTCCCCAGTATGACTGTTATGTTTCTCATCTTCATATTTAGATCGTCGTAATGGATGTTCAAGGAGCATAATCAGTATTGAGGTACATGGCAATGGTGATGACAGAATCTGCAGGTCTGCCTGCTACATATTACACAATAGTGAGTCATGTGGATAGAATGAGGAACAAGAACAAGGTCTACCTGTTATGCTACTGTGTGGTTTTGTTTTTATTGAAGTGTGGGAAATTTTACAAATGACATTGATGCAAGACAATAAATTCCACCATCGATGAGATGCGGCAAAGGTTGTCAAATGAGTACACACGTCAGATTTGAAGCTCACGAAAAAGTTTAAGCAAACTGAAACAATCACACAAACATTTCAGAGATGTTTCACCGTTGATATGAATAAACACAAAGAATGGACACAAAACGTTTGCACACAAAATTGATGCAAACACTGCTTTCACATGGCTAGATCAGAATCACATAAAAAAAAATTGGCCTCATAAATAAACCATAAACATACAAAATAATTCAATACATTATTTACTATAATGACTAAAATATATATATGCAATGAGATCTCCTATAAGAAGGGATTCATGTCTTATCCTAACTAAATATTTATAATTTCTTATCTATCTTTATTAATAATGAGTTGTAAAAAAATTCTCGTAAAATGTTACACATATATATATGACATAATATACTTTTATTAAATTAATATAATTTTCATGAAACACTAATTTCTAATAGATGAGAGGATTCGATGGAAGATAAACCTTTAGTCGGTGTTTAAAACACTTTCACATGAAACTTCAAGAGCTTATGATTCATCTATAGGATTTTAAATCATGTTCCAAAGTTATGTAGTTTTCAAGAGACATGTCACAAATACCATCACAAAAAACTCCTTAAGTTGATCAAGGTATGCTATAATTATACTATTTTTCTAAACATAGTTTCTAAACAACAATCATGAAATCTAAACATTAGTTATCTATTCATTGGCATAACTATGCTATGGCATCTTATTCATTTATGAATAGTTTCAAGATTGATATTGTAATACAACAAAGAAAAATGATATATAAAATTAAATTTGTATATACAAATTATAAAAATGTAAGATTCATATAGATATGTTAGATATTATGTACATGCATATCCAAATTACACCATAATGACATACAAAATGGGTCACATTGGCATATAATATACACATTATAGATATAAAAATTATGTCATTTAGGCATATAAAGTGAGCCACATAAGCATACAAAGTGGACCATATATGCATACAAAAATTTTCATGTTGATATACAAAATAAATTGCACCTACAACTACCCCTAGCACTATAATTAGCTCTCCTACTATTTAATGCCTATAAATAAATTGTTCCTCATCACCATATATGTATAACCTAGGGTGCTAGATGTCTCATTATGATTATAAAAGCTCTTCTTAGCTTATTAAGGATTAAATGTCTATGACACAACCTCAAAAAATTGTTGTGAATGCAGAACATAAAAATTAGAAAACAATGCATTAAAATGGTGTATGGAAAATGATAGAGTTGCCAAGAACAATTTTTTTTAGCAAAGTGATTTTGGACTCACTGCATGCCACCTAAAGGGGTGCCTAGGGCTACTTAACCTCAAATATATCAGTGATGGAAAATCCTATGGAACATACATATAGGGTTAGGGATGTGCATACAAATATAAATATGACATAAAGTATCATTTTTTTTGCGGTAGTTGTGACATCACTAGGCCCCAGGTTGAGTGTGGGACCATTATCAGTATTTAAGTACTAAGTGCCCACAACTTAAATACCACATTATCATGGCACCCCTTGAGTAGGGTAATCCATCAAGAGGTGGGCTACCTTTTATTATAGAATGGGATTTGAACTTGGGTTGCCTATATTTCATACATTCATTTTTACCACTACATCACAACCCGATGGATATGACGTAGAGTATCATTAATTGAAGTTAAAAAAGACAATTTAACTATGTGTTCTCCCACTCTATGTGTATGAATAGAGAGGGGATGGGCATATATTAGATCTTAGTAAATAACATCAATGTCAGTCATAGGTTGTTGTGATCCAAGCAGGGTACCCATAGCATCTCTCATCAACTGTACAAGCAACAAATGATAGAGCTCAATTATGAATCAATCAAAATTATGCCTATTTTATGACAAAATTAAATTATTCCTTCTACATAAAGAGAAATAGATAGCTAAAAATAACTGTAATGCTAACTATATTATTATCATAATATTTTTGTAGTCTAGACATGGTATTAATAGTGTTTGCCATCATCTTTACAAACACAACATTAAATAAAAAATGAGACAACCTATCTAAGATAAATAAAAATTATTCGTTCTTAAAGAGAGAGTGAGAGAGGGATAGATAGAGATAAAAAATAGTGGTAATGAGGTGTGTGTGTGTGTGTGTGTGTGTGTGTGTGTGTGTGTGTGTGTGTGTGTGTGAGAGAGAGAGAGAGAGAGAGAGAGAGAGAGAGAGAGAGAGAGAGAGAGAGAGAGAGAGAGAGAGAGAGAGAGAGAGAGAGAGAGAGAGAGAGAGAGAGAGAGAGAGAGAGAGAGAGAGATGTTCTATCTTTCTATGTCTATATCTCTTCCAAGAGGAGGGTAAGGCCAATAAAGAAACACACTAAAACTATGGTGTATATAAAATATTAAAAATATATAGCAAATTGATAATTTATTTTCACAACTTGAGTTTAGGGTACTATAGTGCTAACTAGATCCTCAACTATAAAATCCAAAGTAGGTGGGAAAACCAAAATAAGTCAAATATTAATCAAATAAGTAAACATATTAAAATATAAACTTAATATTAATTTACATATATAAATAAATTATAATTAATTATTCATTTGGGTATATATGGTGAAGCAGATAACTCTTGCATATCTAGTTTTGTTCTAACTTGAGGTGATGAAGTAATTAAAAATGACATATATTATTATTTACTAGTGTCCTAAGGTACTAAAAGAACTAAATATGGAATATACTATTGTGTATTAATATCTAAAGGTGCTAAAAAAACTATAGATGTCATATACTATTGTGTACTTGTGTCCTATACGTATGTGTGTATATCCTTTATGGGTGTGCCTATTGGATTTACAAATATAATCAACATATGTCTAACCTAAATAGGTGGTCCAATACACTTTCTCCCACATGATGTGAAATGATGTACAATAACTGTATGATTCCTTCTAGTTATGCCACCATGTGAAGCACCAATAGTAGGAGGGACACTACTAGATGTGCCACCACCTATGTCCTATGTACAAATTATCAATGTATACCTCCCATGGTCAATCATGACCTATGTGATCATACTAACAACCTAAATGGTTTTCATCTATGTACTATGATGCAAGAGTTTATTGATGTAAGTATGTCTTATTTTCCTTTTATTTCTCTATGGGTGGTTTTTATGGAAGACCTGACTCTACTACGTTGGGATGATTTCATGTAAAAAAAAGTATTTATTGTAGAAAAAATTCACAATAAAGTTTCTCAAAAAAAATAATGGAACATCATTATTAATTCATTGAGGCTTATCCAACACCATCCACCATCTAACCCAAAAAAATTATAATATCTATGCATGAATACACCAATTAAAGCTAATGTGTCTACAACTCATTGGTGGTGGGTCGATGGTTCTAGGAATATGAAACAAAACACATAATTCTTAGTTTTTATTTTTAATATCCTCATATGACAAGTTATTGGAATAATCATTATTCAATACCTCTCTTTGATGTAGCATTGCATCGAGTTGCAAAGTGATAATTCATTGATAGTTTCTAATGTATCAATAAGTGAATTGTATGCATTTTTGTTTTATGAGTCACAAAATATTAATGATAATCTCCAACTATTGTCACTTTGAATTATACTATTTATATAATTATACTTCTTCTACAAAATTAAAATGTTGGGGGTTTTCATTAGGGTTTTGTTGGAGTTTTTTTCAGGTATTGGTTCCGTCTAATCAAGAATTTAATTTTTTTAAAATAAATATTTATATTAGATAGTTGAAATATTTCAAAAGAAAATTTTAATTTTAATTTTGATGGCCCCTTGCTCTATGATTATTATAGATAAATGCATGATAAAAAATATATCATTACAACCCCTAAGTATGCCATAAGGAACATACCTAGGGCAATGATGCAAGTGTGGAATGTTGGTGGATATGTTTGGATAAGAATAACATGTACACCCTTTATTTTCCTCTCTTGAATTACAAGAAAACAATGTGAAATAAGAACATAATGTGGGGTTTTATCTATTTATGTATTCCTTTTGGGTGTATAAAGGGTGTACACCCTTTAGGATCATTACCAACCCATTTATTATATGTGTTGGTATTTTAAGAAAAATGCATGCATCCTTTGAAAAAAGGCACTAGCCCTCTATAAAAAATGAAAAAAAATCCTATAAATTATCCATTTCATGTCCCCCAACTTTGTGCATTCACCCATGTCCTTTCCAAGAAATTTATGATTGGTAGATGTTACACGTATTTTAGAAATATGAAAATATTAATATTATATATGTTAGCTTTACACATATTTAGATTAATTATACCAAGTCATTCTTGTGATTTTTTTCTCTATATTTTATTTATTAATAATTTTATATTTAACATATATCATTAAATAGTGTTTTTTTATATTTAATATATATCAATAAAATTTGTATGTTTTGTTATGTCATTAAAATATGTTTGTTTTATTATGCACACCTTAAGGTGGCTTTAAAAATGTAAAAATCTAATTTAATTTATGGTAATAAAAAAAACATGTTTATATAATATATAGTGATTTTTTACAAATTTTTATAAGTAATTTTATATTTTTCAAATATTATTTTATTTATAGTTTCAATCTTTATGAATTATGTTTGCCAAAATGTATAATGTACTACCATGTTTATACTCACATTAAGGAAGTTTACTCTCTACATTTAGTATAATATTATTAAACCTAATTTTTTGAATTATAACACTACACATTCAGATAGAAATCTAAGATAAATAGAACCAATACCGATAAGGTAAGATTTAAAACTATGTATGCAAACACTTCAAATTTATTATATTGAAATTTTTATTTTCTTGGTAGCTACCTATACTTATAATTCTTTTTATAAATGAATATATCTAGTCTCTTTGTCCTTTGGAAAGGAATATGCAATGAACTACCAAAGAGGTCATTCACCTTATTCAAAACAAACCAAACACAATTTTTAAATATGTATAATGAAATTGGTCCTCTCTAACAAAGTATAAAAGTTGGCCATTAAATTTTATCGAGGTGGGACTGCTACCAGTAGAAATTCCCTTTGCCACACATGAGAACTCTTGTATAAAGTTAAAACCACAAATTTGTAGGCTTTGGGAGTGAAAAGAAAAGTTTGTTAAAATGTTTTTCCCTATGCCACTAATTCTAGATATATTTTTCATGATGGAAGATGGTATTAATCTCAAATCTCTTTTGTCCAAGGTAAACTTTAGATGCACATGCTTCACCCTTTTGATCCTTCATCTTTTTTCTAGTACAAAAGGAAGCACAAAAACATAACTTATAGAAATGTAACTAATTAATGAAAAGTAACTGGCGGAGAGCTTTATAATTGTAATAATTCTCTCACCCCAAATTCATTGATCTCTTTTGCTTTCTATAAATATAAAGATTCAAAATTACTTTTATATATACCTGTAGATTAATTCAACCCTCACAAATCTTTATGTAGATTAATTAGGAGTGTCACCATGATTATTGCAAGAATCTCAAGTTTGACTACATTGCAAGGTCACTTCAAGATCTAGTCAATTCCATTAGTATTTTAGGTTTGTAAAGAAGGTCATTGTAATAATATTGATTATTGATAGATGTCTTGATATATAATATATTATATTTGGTAGGTGAAATTTTCAAATGGATTAGAGCTAATTGATTCAAACCCTACATCATAAATCCTTTTAGTATATTATGTTTATCACCAATGCCATTACATGAATCAACAATATGGGTCAATCAACAAGCTTAGTGTTTCAAAAATTTCAATTAGGTTGAATATCATGATATATAAATATTTTACTTTATAAGTGCACTTTGGTACATTTTAGCAAGTCTGAATACTAATCGTTTATATTTAAACCATTACGAAGTAAAAAAAAGTACCACTTATTTCATTTTATTGAATTAATAGTTATTTTGTAAAGCATCCCTAATCTTTGCAGAATCATGTCTTGCATAAAACAAATGGAAGTAGAAAACATGGAGGAAAAAAATGCCAATAAATAATTGGACCTAGTATAATAATAGGCTGAAAAGCCATGTTGTGACAAATACAATGACAACATGGAGGATACATATTAAAAAAAAGAGATAGATGATAAAGATCTCTCTATGTGACCTGACTAATGATGATAGAGGCGGAAGAGGACTCCCAAAAAAACTATTGTTTGAATGATGATATCTTTATTAAACATATAAGTTGTAACGATGACGATGACGATGATGATGATATCTTTTTTAAGCACACAAGTTGTAACATGCTACATAATCATAATCATGTTCTATTTCATTAATTTTATTACCATTTTATTTATTTCCTTTTTAATAATTTTATTCACATTTTTTATTTTTCATCAAATGAATTAAAATTTATATTGTATAATTCATTTTTTATTTTCCTAATCATTAAATAAATTTAAAAATATTAAATACATACATAAACATAAAGATTTAATTTTTAAAGATTTAAAAAAGTAGAATTATATTAAATAATTTATTTCAAAAAAAAACTTATTTTCTATTTTTTATTTATTAAATAAATTTTAAAATATTAAATATCTATATAAACATAAAAACTTAATTTTGTAAGGATTGAAAAAATTACAATTCAAATAATTTACTTTAAGAAAAAAAAAAACAAATTATAAATAATTATCCATCCACATTTGTGTATGTATTTTTTAATTTATGAAAATGATGCCTTGAATGACATAATTTCAACACGGAAAAGAATGAATAAAATGACACCTACCCAGTTTCTAGTCTTCTTTATTATCCCTATTTTATCTTGCGATTGTGTGGACACAGACACAGACACAGACTTCTGACTGATCCTGTTCTGTCAATGTTGTATGTTTTAAAACTTTGCGAGTTATTGGCTTCTTTGGAGTCAAAGTATTTTTTCTTCGAGAGTAGGCGCCATGAAAGGCAGACGAACTTTCTCTGTAGAAAATAATCGTGGAACCTGAGCTGTAATTGATGTCCGAAACAACATATCTGCATTTTTCAACACGAAAATTGGTAAGTACAGTCCAATTTTCAATGCCGTGCGTTTTTTAGAATTTGTCAGTCAATGGAGTCTCACTCTTTTACTCCAGCGTTCGAGGCAGGCGCCACGAAAGAGAGACGAATTTTATCTGTGGAAAATAAATCGTGTCCACAGGCTGTTCAACGCTGAGCTCTTCTTTCTTTGCACGAACATATAATTATTTCTACAATGCTATCCAAAAATTGTATTCTGCCTATTTTACAAAGGTGCCATAGTTTTACCCTTTTAATATTGATAAATTGATTTACATTAAATTGTGATGAAATTATTTAATTATTTTTTATTGGATTAAATAATGTATGAATAATATTAATATAAACTTAATTAATTAATTTTAAAATCACAAAGAAATGTATATGTAAAATTTAAAGGTATATTTATTTTATTATGACAGCTAATGACAACAATCAGGGTGGAAGTGATAGAGACATCTACCAAAAATATGTCAATGACTAGAATAGGATGTTGAAAGTATCATTAGTACTATCGACAAATGTCAAAAGCATCACTAATTATGTTAGAGAATATCAAACATGTCTGGATATATTTATTTAGTCGTAATTTTCAATAACCTCGTTTACTTTCCCTGATGTAAATTTGATCAATGACAATAAATATTTCTTATTCTTGTCCTAGATGGGAAGCAATACCATAAATATTAAGGGGTAAAAATACGTTTTGGGATGTGCGATTATCTAGATAATAGAAAAACTATCTTGATAATTTTCGTAACCTTTAACAATAAAAATATTGAAAATAACAAAACTTCATAATTGGGGTAGTTCCAATAACATGCAAACTAGTGTGGTACAATTTTGATGTCCTTTGATAAATGTTGTAATGATTTCTTGATTTAATACTTGTAAGTTCTCAATAGATCCATGTGAACAATAAATGGATTCTATAGATTTTTCTTAGATTTCCAAATTAAACTAGAACAAATTTGCATATTAGCCCCCATACTAACATCAAATGGTCGAAAAGAAAAAAAATGAAAGGATGGGCCACTTGCTCATGAGTCAGAAAGGATCACACCAAGCGTGCAAGAGCGTTATTAATATTCCTAACAGGCTCGAGATTGTTAATAATGCTCCTAACATAGAGCCCTAAGTCGTTGGAAATAGGAAGAGATAATGGGACATCTGAAAGGTATGAGGAAAAGATACAAAGACCATAAGAAGTCGATAAAAGCACTAATACTGCCTAATTTGGAGAAATAATTGACAAGTCTACAAACATAAGAATGTTATTTAACAACCAATAAATGCCCAGGGGACATTTTTAGGTATATAATTTTTTTTCCACCTTGATGTCTATGTGTGTGTGTGCGTGCAAGCACACGCATCCATATCAAAGTTAAAACTAAGACATGGTCTAGATATAAAATTTATGTGCCTCAAGCTCTAGAACAAATCCAATGTACCTAGAAATCTAAAAAAATATTCTTACATTTTCTATACATGCATGGATGAGTTAATAATAATAATAATAATAATAATAATAATAATAATAATAATAATAATAATAATAATAATAATAATAATAATAATAATAATAATAATAATAATAATAATAATCTATTTGAATCTTTAAAAAAGAGGATACAAGATACCTTATTCTAGTAGGAAAAGGAATGGAACCATACACCGTATCAAATTTGGGCCTCCACACTTGTCTAAAGTCCTAAACACTTTTTTAAATATAAAATTTAGTTATATCTTGAATAAAATTTGCCTACAATGTAAAGTACATCCCATTATGATAATAACGATAGTAATGTAAGCATATCCTCTGATGGAAAAAATGAATAAAATGTTTTACCAAATTTTTGATGTAGTGATGCAAATGCATCATAAGCAATTTATCATGCCCATTTTTTATATTAGAAAATAGACATGACTATAACTAATTTACATGTAACCAAACCCAAAGCATGAACAAATATATGAATTCATATCAACATATATACACATATGAAATCCTTGCCCATTGTAATTATTCAAATAGCTGGCGTAGGTCACTGATTACATGATCAAAAACTCAATTAGCTTAGACAAACACTAAGGGATTCGTTAGTTGGCTCACACCCATAGTTACAGCATTATGACATTGTGACGATTATCAAATTTTAACCTCGATGACTATTGACACAATTGGTTTCCATGTGACCACTTTGAGACTACATAATATAACCCTACTAGGGGTCGTGGCCACATCATTTTTCATGATTACAGGACCCCAGATCCAATACTAATCGTTAATCCCATCAAGATTTTGAGATATGAGATGTTACCACATTGTAGTTCCTCTAGCTCTTGGGCCTCAACAACATTTGGGCATTATCCCCAATAGGTTAACCCTCCATAGGTTATGAGTTCTAAGAAGCTACTACATGCTAGCTTCTCGGGCCCTTGGGACCTCAGAGACATTGGGGCCTTAGCCCCAATGGCTTAATCCTCTCAAGGTCCTAAGATTTGGAAAGCTACCATATGGAAGCCTCTTAATCCTTTGAAACCTCAGAGGCATTAGTGGATTAGTTGTAATGGCTCAATCCTCCCAAGGTTCCTAGTTCTATAAAGCTACCACTTGTTAGCTTCTTAGGGCCCTAGAGGTATTAAAGATTTAAACCACCCCACTAAAACTTTCAGCCACTAGAATGATTCCATGTGGCATCACTCAGCCAACTTTTTAAAATCTCAAAAATCATCTAAGGCAAAAAGTTAAAGAAAAATATGGAAACCAGTCAACATAAATTTTGACTAAGGTAAGGAGTCATTCAGAACTTAGTACTCGACAACGGATGAATATGATTAAGAATCCGAAACAAAAAATGGCTTAAGGCGTGAAGTAAATGCCAAAATAGTCAACCTAGTAAATTGAATAAGGTACAATCCAAAGAAAAATAATAAACATCTTAGATGAGTGCAAATATGATAAGGCAAAACTAAATATACATGTTAATGGTCTATCACTATTAATGCAATCCAAATCTAGGCCTACCTTCCTCAGAATGTCTCTACTAAGCTAAAGAAGCTTGTATTCATATTAATCAAATAAAATCGACACTAAACCAATATTATCATTAGTTTATTTGACTAACAAAAGATCATGAGGTAAGCTCAATCTAGCTAAATACTTCTCTTAAAGAGTTGCTCAATCCCATGAGCTGACTAGTCTATTCATTAAAAAGTTACAATTATAGCATTAACACATAGACCCATTCATTCTATTAAAGGTAAGAGACCAAAAAAAAGGATCTATAATAATTAAAATCATAACAATAAGGGTTTTTCTACAAAACCCTTTTATTTCGTTAATCCTTGATTGGGGTGTCTTTTGTCAAACCTAAAGGGCACAAGCCTTGTTATAAATATATAGTAGAGCCAAGCTCTATTAAGATTCTTCTTTTATTATAAAATGGTCTTGTTAAATGAATAGACTATAACATAAAGCTTACTCAAATACCCAATCAATAACTCTTCTACAAGACAATAGTTTATGAAAAACAACCCCAATATATGGATTATATAGACAAGCTATATTTTTATTGCCACTAAAAACCTCACAACTATGTATTTGAGTTCGACTTATAAATGGATAGGTTTGATCAATTAAAACATTTCATAACTAAATATAAAAATGGCACAATGCATATTCCAAGGGGATAATCTTGATAAAGATTTAAGTAAGTTAATCACGTTGTCATTTATTAAAGGAGCCATACATGCCCAAATAACTTCTATTAAATAATGAATCCTTTGAAAGGATATTAATTCATAGAATACACCATCCAATTACATCTTAGTTTATAAAAGAGGTTTCAACAGATAGATAACATAAGTCTACACCCATAACTAGGCCATTTTGCATAAGACTATCTTTCACAAGAATATTACAAGTAGGTTGTCTAATATTTAACATAATAAATACAAGAGGTTTCATCCATATTTTCATAATCATGAGGCACAACTCAAGCCCTGATTCAATAACAGAAGAATGTTCACACTTCATAAGGATTATTGTCTACTCCACAATAACTTCTAGCGATTTGAAGGGGAGCTCACTACCCAACCTTTTATCATCATTAAACTATTTTTCTAGACAACCCTAAGCTCAAGACTCCCACCTTTAATCATTTTTACATCATTAGTAAAGGCAAGGATGGATATATAAGCAAAGGCATCTTATCAAAAGGGAAATACTGTACACCAACCTACAGTTCTATTCTCGATTCTTACCCAAGGAGACTCCTAGTCCTAAATATAAATAAACTAAGCATTTAATGATCTTTCAAGTAAATCTAAGAATTCATAAATATAAAAAATGACCAAGAAAGCTTTCACAACATAAACAAGGCTCGGTGTTTGATTGGATATCAAGAGGATAACTCATTCAAATGATCTCATCCAATAGTAGGAGGGTTAATCAATATACCACCATGCCTCAACATGAGAGGGCTTAAAATATACCACCATGACTTTCATAGGAGTTTTAAGGATTCTATCACCATTCCCAACATGGGAGAGCTTAATAATCTATCTCCATAAACATGAAGCTTATAGACAACCACTACATTATGTCACATCAACATTTATACACTCAAACCAAAAAGCTAAAACAATCTAGTCAACAAGGAGGAACATAATATCTCCAAGGCCCTCAAATGGGGAAATAACTACATGGTGGCCAATGCACAACCATGGCAAGACAATAAAATAGGTAGAATAAATGAAGTTTTCTTATTTTCCTTAAATCAAGAGATCAAATAAGAGCTAGAATCATTTTATCCAAAGGAAATATGTTATAAATGAAGTTATTAAGAAGCCCACCTATTGACTCCAAGACCTCTTGGGTGCTAACCTCAATTAGTGTAAGGCTCAAATCTCTTAACCAACTCTCCCTATTCATTGCACTTCCTAATTTCTTCCCTCTACTTAGTCTATTTATTATAATTGGTAAAAGTCCTCAAAATGGAGATCTTGACTTCTACATAAATTTGTCTTAAAATTAACCCACCTCTCTCTACTTTATAGCCCATTCCTCATTACAGGATGTGCTTTTCCATGTTTAATAAAGGTGCATGGTAGCTATACAAGCTTCTAGGGTTGCTTCCTAGACTCACTCACCTCTTCCTACTTGATTATATACCCAAGCAATAAATGGAAAGATATGCCACTAGACATTTTAGATGTTGGTCTATCCAAATGTAAGATCTTGAGGCAAAGAGATAAGTTTCACCAACCAAGCCTAAAATCTAGCTTCCTAAATATCATGCCAAGTAAGAAAGATATGATGAATGGTATCCTATACAACCAACCAATTACGATTGTTTGAAAAGTATTTATGGTCTAAGTTAACGTTGTTTAGTGATATAACCACGCTTGGTGTAATCTCTTTCCTTCATTATCCCTTACATGTTCCTGCACACTCAATGCACACATAAAATTCTTCTAACCTAGTAGTTGAATATATACAAAATTTAATCAAACATGGTACTTAATCAATTATAATAGACAACATCCAAGGAATACAAGCATCCACATAGATAGATTCATATAACCTTATACACATGCAATTTCTAATTCACAAGCTGAAGACTATGATTCAAACATGATTAAGTAAACATATCACATGTACATAACTATATTACATAGTTCAACACCACATAAAGGAAATGCAAACATTTTAATTTCATAAGTAATAAATCCAAACATGATTGATACTAGGTCTTTTTCATGCTTCCCAACACATGAAAGTCCTTCATATAATCTTTGAATGTTTCAGTTGGACATGACTAATAATATAAATCCGTAATCAAAATTAGATTAGTCATAATCTCATAGTCATATAATGTCAAAGATAATCACTATGAAAAATGGGGCCTTACATCCCCCTTTCCTTATGCAAACTTTTCCCTAGAAGTAACTGAAAGAGGTGAGGGTACCGAATACTCAATGGTACAACATATTCCCAAGTAGTTGTTGATTCATCATATTTTTCCTACTAGACCTTGACCTGATCTAGGTCTCTACCTTGAAGGTTCATTTTCCTATGCATTATAATCCTAATAGGCTCTAAAACCAAAGGTCATTGATCTTGACTTATGGTCTCAATGATCATTGCTTAGTGCTTGGCGTAGTGGTCATCCACTTCTACATAGATTCTTTGTCCTCAACCCACATCACCCATTGTCTGGTCAACATTAAATTCTTCTACCTATTAGAAATTGATGGTCTTAGAGGATAATCACGTTCATAATGATCATGGGATCCATAAATTAAACATTTATCTTTGTGTGGGTCTCACCTTGAATAAATTCTAGTTGATTTTGGATCAACTGATGCTATCAACCCTAATGGTATTATATACACCAACTATTGATTCTATGTATGTTTGGTATATTGATGATCTTTAGGTTTAACATAATCTCATCTCTAGCAGTATCCATCCAACTAGTCTCTACTCTAGTCATGTCTAGAACAGTTACTATTTTATTGCTGCTATTGGGATCCAAAATTAGCCTAGTTTGATCTCCAACCCCCCCTAGGTACAAGATGCACATCTTTTGACCTAGAGTCATGTTATGATTGCATCTTACCCTAAAATATTTCTCAAGCATCCTGAGTCTTGCCTTGAGACTCATTGACCAAGTAGGATTTTTCTTCTATCATTTTTAAGGCTATAGGAGATAAAATGTGTAGTGCACCAACCAACTCCAAATTCAAGCCTCTAATGAACATATTCACTTGGATAGATTCATTCATGTAACCTTTTACATGTCTAATCAAATCTAGAAAATGACACTCATATTGTGTCATTGTACCATTTCCCTATTGAAGGTCATGAAATTTATTCATGCACCTTTTTATGCACATACCTATCTTTTAGATTAAGATACCAACCATTTTTATAGTCTTTGTTATTCTCCTTCACAAATAAAAATATCAAAGAATGTGTATTTAAAACATAGATTATTTGGTTTTTTATTTTATCTTATGATTATGTTACATAAGTGGGTGTAGGCTATTGAGATACGATAAGGGACAAAAAGTGGCCCATTAAGGTTCTATCAATGCCATGTGTTTTTATAACATATCAATCAATTAGTCACTCCAACAAATCCCTCAAGTGAATGTTTCCCTTAATCCATAGGCACAATGTTGTACTTTGGTTTGTCTACTATATGGGTATTTATAATAATAGTTGGTTCCTCCTTATGAGTAGATGTTTTATTTATCACTTTTATATTTATATTTGTATCAATTAAATCTTTAGTTACATAGGTATGAAAGTTATAACATGTTCTTTAAGTCTATCAAAATCATAACATGTGTTGGAATAGTTAGTAGTTGTCCCTATATTTCCTAATTAGGACATGCTAGACATGTTATGGTCTTCTAGGTTATGACAAGACTCTAAATAAGTTAAGATAATTACATAAATCACATCAATAACACTTAAAATGTCATACACATAATTTGATTAAAATAAATATAGTAATAACATCGCACATATTTTTATATTTATCTCTCTTCCATAAAAATCAAATCTTTTATTAAAATCATGCAAAATTATAGTAAAAGATAGAATGAGAATACATAAGTTTGCAAAGAAGATTTAATAAAAACACATAGAGAAGTCATTTACTTATAAATTCAATGATTTGTATAAGAGAGCTAGACATATTCTATTACACATGCTAAGTACATAAAGGATGTTAAGAGAACATGACTCTTTTCCTTCTTGACCTTTAGTTTCCTCTTTTATTCATCATGGGGTAAATGTTCAAAATGATATTTTTTACATTGACTTACATGAACATATAAATTATAAAAACTATGATTTTTTTTCAACTAATACACGTACAAATTCTTAAAAATACATGCAATACTAATTCAAATATAACCAGTTGTCTCATCTTGAGATAAGGCCACTAATAGAGTATAGAGGCTCTAAAACTAAACTATATTATTGGATATTTCCAAATTAAACTAGAACAAATTTACATATATAATTGACTAACTTAATTCAAGTTAAGACCATATTAGCCCCCATACTAACATCAAATGGTCGAAAAGAAAAAAAATGAAAGGATGGGCCACTTGCTCATGAGTCAGAAAGGATCACACCAAGTGTACATGAGCATTATTAATATTCATAGCATGTTCGAGATTGTTAATAATGCTCCTAACATATATCCCCAAGTGGTTTGAAATAGGAAGAGATAATGGGATATATGGAGGGTATGAGGAAAAGATACAAAGACCATAAGAAGTCGATAAAAGCACTAATAATGCCTAATTTGGAGTAATAATTGACAAGTCCACAAACATAATAATGTTATTTAACAACTAATAAATGCCCAAGGGACATTTTTAGGTATATAAAAAAATTTCCACCTTGATGTCTCTCTGTGTGTGTGCTTGCACACACACGCATCCATATCAAAGTTAAAAAAAGACATGGTCTAGATATAAAATTTATGTGCCTCAAGCTCTAGAACAAATCCAATGTACCTATAAATCTAAAAAAAATATTCTTAAATTTTATATACATGCATGGATGAGCACCAAATAATAATAATAATCTATTTGGACCTTGAAAAAAAAGGATAAAATATACCTTATTCTAGAAGGAAAAGGAATGGAACCATACACCCTATCAAATTTGGGCCTCCACACCTGTCTAAAGTCCTAAACACTTTTTTAAATATAAATTTTAGTAATATCTTGAATAAAATTTGTCTACAATTTTAAGTACATCCCCTTATGATAATAATGATAGTAATGTAAGCATATCCTCTATTGGAAAAAAATGAATAAAATGTGTTACCAAAATTTTGATGTAGTGATGCAAATGCATCATAAGCAATTTATCATGCCCATTTTTTATATTAAAAATAAACATGACTATAACTAATTTACATGTAACCAAACCCAAAGCATGAATAAATATACGAATTCATTTCAACATATATACACATATGAAATCCTTTCCCATTGTAATTATTCAAATAGCAGGTGTAGGTCACTGATTACATGATCAAAAACTCAATTAGCTCAGCAAAACACTAAGGGATTCATTCATTGGGTCACACCCATAGTTAAAGTGTTATGACGTTGTGACAACTGCCAAATTTTAACCTCGATGACTATTGACACAATTGGGTGCCACGTGACCACTTTGAGACTACATAATATAACCCTACTAGGGGTCATGGCCACATCACTTGTCATGATTATAGGTCCCCAAATCCAACACTAATCATTAATCCCCTCAGGCTTTTGAGATCTGATATGTTGCCACGTAGTAGCTCCTCAAGCTCTTGGGCCTTAGCAAAATTTGGGCATTATCCCCAATAGGTTAACCCTCCATAGGTTATGATTTCTAGGAAGCTACCACATGCTAGATTCTTGGGCCCTTGGGACTTCAGAGACATTGGGGCCTTAGCCCCAATGGCTTAATCCTCTCGAGGTACTGAGATTTGGGAAGCTACCATATGGAAGACTCTCAAGCCTTTGAAACCTTAGAGGCATTAGTGGATTAGCTCTAATGGCTCAATCCTCCCAAGGTTCCCAATTCTAGAAAGCTACCACTTGTTAGCTTCTCAAGAACCTAGAGGTATTAATGATTTAAACCACCCTACTAAAACTCTTAGCCACTAGAATGATTCCATGTGGCATCATTTGGCCCACTTTTTGAAATCTCAAAAATCAGCTAAGGCAAAAAGTTAAAAAGAAGCCAAAGCAAAATGTGGCTAAGGAAAAATATGGAAACTAGTCAACATAAATTTTGACTAAGGTAAGGAGTCATTCAAAACTTATTACTAGATAATGGATGGATATGATTAAGAATCCAAACCAAAAAATGGCTTAAGGCATGAAGTAAATGCTAAAATAGTCAACCTAGTAAATTGACTAAGGTAAAATCCAAAGAAAAATAAGAAACATCTTAGATGAGTGTGAATAAGATAAGGCAAAACCAAATGTGCATGTTAATGGTCTATCACCATTAATGTAATCCAAATCTAGGCCTACCTTCCTCAGAATGTCTCAACTAAGCTAAAGAAGCTTGTATTCATATTAATCAAATAAAATAGACACTAAACCAATAGTCTCATTAGTTTATTTGACTAACAAAAGATCATGAGGCAAGCTCAATCTAGCTAAATATTTATCTTAAAGAGTTTCTCAATCCTATGAGCCGAGTAGTCTATTCATTAAAAAGTTACAATTATAGCATTAACACATAGACCCATTCATTCTATTAAAGGTAAGAGACCAAATAAAAGGATCTCTAATAAGTAAAAGCACAAAAATAAGGGTTGGTCTACCAAACCCTTTTATTTCATTAGTCCTTGATTAGGGTGACTTTTGTCAAACCTAAAGGGCACAAACCTTGTTATAAATATATAGTAGAGCCAAGCTCTATTAAGATTCTTATTTTATTATAAAATGGTCTTGTTAAATGAATAGACTATAACATAAAGCAATAACTCTTCTACAAGACAATATTTTACGAAAACAACCTCAATATACGGATTATATAGACAAGCTATATTTTTATTCCCACTAAAAACCTCACAACTATGTATTTGAGTTCCACTTATAAATGGATAGGTTTAATCAATTAAAACATTTCATAACTGAATATAAAAAGGGCAAAATGCATATTCCAAGGGCCTAATCTTGACAAAGATTTAAGTAAGTGAATCACGATGTCATTTATTAAAGGAGCCATACAAGGCCAAATAACTTCTCTTACATAATGAATCCTTCCAAAGGATATTCATTCATAAAATACACCATCCAATTACATCTTAGTTTATAAAATAAGTTTCAATAGATAGATAACATAAGTCTACACCCATAACTAGGTCATTTTGCATAAGACTATCTTTCACAAGAATATTACAAGTAGGTTGGCTACTATTAACATAATCAATACAAGAGGTTTCATCCATATTTTCATAAGTACAAGGCATAACTCAAGTCTTGATTCAATAATAGAAGAATTTTCAAACTTCACAAGGATTGTTCTCTACTCCATAGTAACTGCTAGCGATTTGAAGGGGAGCTCACTACCCAACCTTTTGTCATCATTAAAGTATTGTTCTAGACAACTCTAAGCTCGATAATCCCACATTTAATCATGTTTACATCACTAGTAAAATAAAGGATGGATACATGAGCAAACACATCTTATCAAAAAGGAAATATCGTACACCAACCTACAGTTCTATTCTTGGTTCTTACCCAAGGAGACTCCTAGTCCTAAATATAAATAAAATAAGCATTCAATGATCTTTCAAGTAAAGCTAAGCATTCATAAATATAGAAAATGACTAGGAAGCTTTCACAACATAAACAAGGCTCATTGTTTGATTAGATAGCAAGAGGATAACTCATTCAAATTCTCTCATCCAATAGTCATAGGAGGGTCAATCAATATACCACCATGCCTCAACATGAGAGGGATTAAAATCTACCACCATGATGTTCATAGGAGTGTTAAGCTTTCTACCACCATGCTCAACATGGGAGAGCTTAATAATCTATCACCATAAACATGTTGCTCACAGACAACCACTACATTATGTCACATCAACATTTATACACTCAAACCAAAAAGCTGAAATAATCTAGTCAACAAGGAGGAACATAACCTCTCCAAGGCCCTCAAATGGGAAAAGATATAAGTGGTGGCCAATGCACAACCATGGAAAGATAATAAAATAGGTAGAATAAATCAAGTGGTCTTATTTTCCTTACATCAAGAGATCAAATAAGAACTAGAATCATTTTATCCAAAGTAAATATGTTGTAAATGAAGTTTAATAAGAAGCCCACCTATTGACTCCAAGACCTCCTGGGTGCTAACCTCAAGTAGTGTAAGGCTCAACTCTCTTAACCAACTCTTCATATTCATTGCACTTCCTACCTTCTTCCCTCTACTCAATATATTTATTATAATTGGAAAAAGTCCTCAAAATTGAGATCTCGACTTCTACATAAAGATGTCTTAAAATTAACCCACCTCTCTCTACTTTATAACACATTCCTCATTAAGGGATATTATTTTCCATGTTTAATTAAGGTACATGGCAGCTCTACAAGCTTCTAGGGTTACTTCCTAGACTCACTCACCTCTTCCTACTTGATTATATACCTAGGCAATAAATGGAGAGATATGCCACTAGACATTTTAGACATTGGTCTATCTGAATGTAATATCTTGAGGCAAAGAGACAAGTTTCACCAACCAAGATTAAAATCTAGCTTCCTAAATAGCATTCCAAGTAAAAAAAAGATGATGAATGTTATCTTAGACAACCAACTAATTAGGATGGTTTGAAAAGTATTTATGGTCTAAGTTAATTATGTTTAGTGATATAACCATGTTTGGTGTAATCTCTTTCCTTCATTAGCCCTTACATGTTCCTACACACTCGATGCACACATCAAATTCTTATAACATAATATTTGAATATTTACAAAATTTAATCAAACATGGTACTTAATCAATTATAATAGACAACATCCAAGGAATACAAGCATCCACATAGATAGATTCATATAACCTTATACACATGCAATTTCTAATTCACAAGATGAAGACTATGATTCAAACATGATTAAGTAAACATATCACATGTACATAATTAGATTCCATAGTTCAACCCCACATAAAGGAAATGCAAAAATTTTACTTTCATAAGCAATCCAAACATGATTGATAATAGGTCTTTTTCATGCTTCCCAACACATGAAAGTCCTTCATATAATCTTTTCATGTCTCAGTTGGACATGACTAATAATTTAAATTCATAATGAAAATCAGATTAGTCATAATCTCATAGTCATATAATTTCAAAGATAATCACTATAAAAAATGGGGCCTTACATCCCCCTTCCCTAATGCAAACTTTTACCTAGAAGTAACTAAAAGAGGTGAGGGTACCGAACAC
Source organism: Torreya grandis (assembly GCA_037957365.1). NCBI lineage: Eukaryota > Viridiplantae > Streptophyta > Pinopsida > Cupressales > Taxaceae > Torreya > Torreya grandis. Next base: position 916,568 of record JARHVA010005318.1, read on the forward strand.
TCAATGGTACAACATCTTCCCAAGTAGTTGTTGATTCATCATATTTGTCCTACTAGACCTGGACCTGATCTAGGTCTCTACCTTGAAGGGTTATTGTCTTGTGTGTTATAATCCTAACAGGCTCCAAAACTAAAGGTCATCAGTCTCAACCTATGGTCTCAATGATCATTGCTTAGTGCTTGGCCTAGTGGTCATCCACTTATGCATAGATTCTTTATCCTCAACCCACATCACCCATTGTTTGGTCGACATTAAATTCTTCTACCTATTAGAAATTGATGGTCCTAGAGGACAATCATGTGCATAATGATCATGGGATCCATAAATTAAACATTTATCTTTGTGTGGATCTCACTTTGAAGAAATTTTAGTTGATCTTGGATCAACCTTGATGGTCTTATATACACCAACTATTGAGTCTATGTATGTTTAGTCTATTGATTATCTATAGGTTTAACATAATCTCATCTCTAGTAGCATCCATCGAACTAGTCTCTGCTCTAGTCATGTCTAGAATAGTTACTATTTTATTGTTGCTACTGGGATCCAAAATTAGCTTGGTTTGATCTCCAACCTCCCCTAGGTATAAGATGCACATCTTGTGACCTCGAGTCATGTTGTGATTTCATCTTACCCTAAAATATTTCTTAGGCATCCTGATTCTTTCCTTGAGACTCATTGACCAAGTAGGCTTTTTCTACTATCATTTCTAAAGATATGAGAGACAAAATTCATATTGCACCAACCAACTCCAAATTCAAGCCTCTAATAAACCTGTTCACTTGGATAGATTCATTCATGTAACCTTGCACATATCTGATCAAATCTAGAAAATGATACTCATATTGTGTCTTTGTACCATTTCCTTATTGAAGGTCATGAAATATATTCATCCAACTTTTTATGCACACACCTATATTTTAGCTTAAGATACATACCATTTTTATAGTCTTTGTTATTCTCCTTCATGAATAAAAATATCAAGGAACATGTACTTAAAACATAGATTATTTGGTTTTATATTTTATCTTATGATTGTGTTACATAAGTGGGTGCAGGCCATTGAGATACTATAAGGGACAAAAAGTGTCCCATTAAGGTTATATCAATGCCATGTATTTTTATAACTTATCAATCAATTGGCCACTCCAATAAATCCATCAAGTGAATGTTTCTCTTAATCCATAGGCACAATGTTGTACTTTGGTTTGTCTACCATATGGGTATTTATAATATTAATTGATTCCTCCTTATGATTAGATGTTTTATTTATCACTTTTATATTTATATTTATATTAATTATATCTTTAGTTACATAGGTAAGAAAGTTATAACATGTTATTTAAGTCTATCAGAATCATAGCATGTGTTGGAATAGTTAGTAGTTGTCCCTGGATTTCCTAATTAGGACATGTTAGACATGTTATGGTCTTCTAGGTTAAGATGAGAATCTAAATAAGTTAAGCTAATTACATAAATCATATAGATAACACTTAAAATGTCATACACATAATTTGATTAAAATAAATATAGTAATAACATTTCACATATTTTTATATTTATCTCTCTTCCATAAAAATCAAATCCTTTATTAGAATCATGCAAAATTATAGTAAAAGATAGAATGAGAATACATAAGTTTGCAAAGAATAAATAATCAAAACACATAGAGAAGTCAAATACTTAGAAATTCAATTATTTGTATCAGAGACCTAGACATATCCTATTACACATGCTAAGTACATAAAGGCTTTGAAGAGAACATGACTCTTTTCCTCCTTGACCTTTAGTTTCCTCTTTTATTCATTATAGGGTAAATGTTCAAAATGATATTTTTTACATTGACTTACATGAACATATACATTATAAAAACTATGATTTTTTTCATCTAATACACGTACAAATTCCTAAAAATACATGAAATATATAATTCAAATATAAGCAGTTGTCTCATCTCAAGATAAGGCCACTAACAGAGTATAAAGGCTCTAAAACTAAATCTATATTATTGGCACTTTTTTGAGTTGCACTTCATAAGAAGTATGAAGAAGTTATAGTTATCATTATGATCAAAGATTTGTTTATTGGCTTTCACTTCTTATGCATTACTTAGCTACCCTTTCAATTTTTCAATGAAGTAGAGTACCAACCTAACACCATTTCTAAGTTTTTAATAATCTAACATAATTAATAGGCCACCCTTTATGGGTTTTCAACATTATTTGTCCTACTCCCAAATATTATTACATGAAAAAATATTATCAAAATAAAAATTGGCAAAAATTATGGGATCTCGTTACCTTACTATGGAGGTGGCATCACAAGATTTGTTGCCACAAAAATTTCTTAGGTCATCTACACAGAAGTTGTCATTATTGTAAAGGAAGATGTAAAAATTTGTAATCATATGTCTTATTATTGGTTAGATAAGTGAGAGGGAGTTGTTGATACTATTATATCACTATTCTTAGCTAATAGTGTCTTGAACCAATTAAGTAAACATATTAAAATATAAAATTGATATCCTTTACATACACAAATAAATTATAATCAATTACTCATGTGGTGAAGTAGATAAGTCTTGCATATCTAGTTGTGTGGTAACCTAAGGTAAAGAAGTAATTATAAATGGCATATGTTGTTATGTGCTAGTGTCCTAAGGTGCTCAAGAAACTACATATGGAATATACTATTGTGTATTATTGTCTGAAGGTGTTAAAGCACTGTAGATGACATATATTATTACATATTAATGTCTTATATATATATATATATATGTGTGTCAAGTTTATGTAGGTGTGCATATTATATTTTTAGATGTAACCCTTGTATGTATAATTATAATATGTGTTCCAATACACTTCCAATTTTAGACACCCTATTTTGGCCACAAATGGCTTCCAACTAGACTTTAGACTAATTTTTACCAAATAGTACAAATTAAGCCTAGGAATCACTAAATGTCCCAATTTCATCCACAAATTAGACATTATTTTTCATAATCATGTTGAGGCATCCTTATTTTGGATATTTTCATGTATGCAGTAGTAACATCTCATGGATTTATCTCCAGTCACCTTGTGACGTAACAACTAGTAGTTTGGCCTTTAGACACATTAAGCGGGGCATTAGAAAAATTTCTAAAATGCTAAAATGGCTAAGCAGAATGAATCAATTAATTAAACCAAATTAAATTCTTAAGTGAATTTTCCATGTTTAATTAGTGAAAACAAATTTTACAAAAATGAAATTTCAATAAATATGAGGTCATGATGACATCATCATCCTCAAAGTCAAGGAATTAAAATATCTCCCTAATGTGTCTTAAATGTAGAAATGGAGAGCCATGCCTAAGTAATGAGATCTCTCTCCCAAATATTAATTATATGTCCCCTCCTTAACTCAAATAGGGTTAGCCTTAACTAACCTAGGGTTAGTTTGAATTCAATCGTGGTTAATCCTAACCTAACTACACTTGAGTTAAAGTCAACTTTGGAGGCTATAAATACAAGGCCTCACCCATTAGAAAATAAGTTTTTATGTGAAATGTTATTATTCCAAAATATCTCTAAAAAGCTTCAATGATATAATGTTACCATGCCCAAATCAATCCAAGCCAATCCAAGGTGATCAAAATGGAGATGATGCAACAGCATCATTGACAAAAACCTCATTGTCTAGAAGCCAAACAAGCTAACTACCTCCACAAGAAATTTGGAGATACAAATAAGTTCAAAGGGATTTTCTATTTTGTATTTTTAGTTGTGTTTTCATGTGTTCTTGTTATTTATGCTCACCCTAGTACTTAGGCAAGAATTATTTGTTTGTATTAAAAAAAATTATTTTGAATTTTATTCACTAATAAGAGACTAAAAATCCTATTTTCAATCATATGTTACATAATGGCATGCCCAATGGGACCTGCACATCACAAATTTCTTCTCATGGAATTTTAAAACCTCTTTCTAACATTTTTATGCTAAAATTTTGACTTGATGACAAAAAATGTGGAAAATTGAAGCTCACAAACATTACATAGGAAGTTGTGGTTTTGCACCTAGTAGTTATGATATTAATTTATGGAGTTATGATATTGCATATGTGGTTTTGCATGCCAGTTGTGTTAGTACACTATGAAAGTGTGGTTTTGAATCATTAAATTATGCTTTCTTTGATATATTCATTTTTGGCTTCATAAATGCATTATTGACCCTATGAAATGTAGTTTTACACTAACTCATGTGGTTTTGTAGGGTGAAATGCAGTTTTGAAATGAAAATATTGTATTGCCATCGTGATATGCAGTTTTGCACTCCAAAAGTGTGGTATTGCATAACAATTTGTTTTATAGGGAAGTGTGATATTAAAACTAATAAATGTGTTTTGACAATCATGATGTGTGATATTACACTATGTAGTTGCATTATTACCCTCACAAGTTGTAGTATTGCACTATGTAGTTATGGTTTTACACTAACAATCTGTGTTGTAGGTAGATGAAGTTTTGAGTTAATAGTTGCAATTTTACATGAAAGTTGTAGTTTTGCTCTATAAATTTATGGTATTGCATTGTGTAAAAATAATAAAAAACCTAAGAGCTAAATATCAAATGTTATTTTCTCATTAATATTTTAAATTCTAAGCAAAAACCCACTAACACACTTTTACAAGACCCAAAGTCCAAGAAAGGACATTTTTAACACTTTAAAGTTCAAATCACATTTATATTTGGTGCTTTAAAATTGTTTACTTGCTTTGTTTTCATTTTTCAAAGTTCAAAAATCAATAAACAAATCCAAGGGGCTAAATTTCACATCATATTTCATTTGTTGTTTTAAAACTGAACTCAAACTTAGAATAAGTGCTCTTAAGAGATTGTTTATTTTTCATTTTATTGTGTGTTTTTAAAAAATTGACTTAGCATGTATGCTCTCCTCCTATCTCCTTTAGGGAACTTGGGTGACTCAAAAGTGCTTTGTCCTTTGCTTTTGCCACTTAGTCCAAGCATAGAAGGAATGTCTCAAAAGCACGCTCCAAGACCTAAATGACTTAGGTGGTCCTAAAATGATCTTAAGGTCCTATCTTTAGTTTCTTGCATCTTGGCTTGTGGACAAGATTTAATCACCTCCCCATAAGTTCTTTAAGAAAGCTTTGACATAGGATTAACCTCCTAGAATTGTTTCACCCTTGATCCACAGTGGGGTATATAAATCAAGGAATGGATATTGTGATTGCCTGAGGACTGAATCAATAGCCTCTCTGATCATAATGAAAACACAAGTCAAGTTTTTTTAACCAAGGGACTCCACTAAGAAGTATAGTGATACAGTTGTTATGCAAAGGAATAGGCCCTTGCCTGGTAAGTTAGTCAATATGAACTTGATTGACGTGATTGCATCTCTAGTGTTAACCATACTTGGGATCATATAGAAATGTATGAAACTTATAGTTTTAGACAAACCCCACTTATCACAAAAATATTTTCAATGTAGGGTGAGTATCCCAAAGTTCCATGTCACCGTATAAACTCTTGAGAAAATATGGGGCTTAAAAACCCTACTTTTCATGTGCATCTAAATTTTTAGATTATTAAATTATTTCCTCTTAAGAAAGAGCATATAAATGGAATTTGATAGTATAAATCCATCTCGTTAATTTTTAATAATAAGATGATACACTTAGGTGTTTTTGTTGTTTTTCCATTTTAGTTGCATTGTTTTGAGTCAACAACTATCTTTGTTTGTCAAAACGTGTCCAAGTCTTGTTTGTACATCACTCTTTTGTTTAAAGAGGTGTTATGTCATCTCTTTGATGCCACACTTTTCCTTAGTAAATTTTTAAACTTTTATGTGTGTGTCACTTGTTTGAAATGGTATTCGTTACACTATCCATTTCATTCCAAGTATTTGCCTTAGAGTTTTTGAAACAACCATTTTTCATACCTTTTAAGCAATATAGCATCATTACATTTCTCACATTGTTTCAAACTTGTTACCTTGTGTCCAATAAAGTTCAAAACCATGTGTGCCTTTTTGGTCTATGCCTAGTATCATTAGGTCATTCATTTTGGTCTAGTTTATTATCTATTTGAGAAACCAAGTCTTTTAAACCAAGTCCAAAATTAGTCTTCTTAAGTTCAAATTCAAACATTGATTGGTTTATGCCTATGCTTCATCTAATTTTGGCTTAGATATTTACCTTTCACTTTTAAATTGTGAAACTTGGACTAATTACTCGCTTTCTTTGAAGACCTTTTATATTTAGATTTGGGAGGTGTTTTATCTTCCATGTGCCTCACATTCTTTTATCACTTAGAACGAAGGTTGAAACTCTCTCTCTCTAAGCATAATTTTAAGCACAAATAGTTTACATTTGAGTCTTGCTCATCACTTGAGCTTAAATATTTTACTCATCATCCTTATTTTTTCCTACTTGGAATTGATTTTCATAATTAATTTTATGCATATGCCTAAAATCTAATGTCTTTTATCAATGATCAAGTGTGTGTTTGAATTCATATGCCTAGTTTGAGTCTAAGTGCTTCAAATTGATAGATTATTTACATTACCTTTTAGACCTAGTTTTTACCAAGTATAGCTTTGTGCCTTATTTTCAAAGACCTATCAATTACCTTTCCTTTTTTAGACCTAATGTGTTTCAAGTCTAGATTTTATATCATATTTCCAAAAGACCTAACACTTGTCCCTTCCCTTTTTAGACTAGTGTGTTTCAAATCTAGCTTTTGTGTCATGTTTACAAAAGACCTAGCATTTTACCTTTGTTTTTAGACATATTTGTTTTCAAGTATAGCTTTATGTCATGTTCCCAAAGACCTAGAATTTTTACCTTTTAGTTCTTAGACCTAGTCACTTTAAGCCTAGCTTTGTGCTTTGTTCCCAAAGACCTATCAACATTTTCTATTTTTAGACCTATATTAGAGATATTTGAAACACTTTTACGAAGATTGGCATTTAGATTTATCAATTAAATTGATACTTTGTGGGATACATTTGAAATTAGACCTTGAGAACATTTTAGACTAAGTTTATCATTGATTAAATCTTGGAGAATAGCTCCATTCCTAGATGATTCCTAGACTGAGTTTGAATTTTTGACCAAGTTCCTATAACTACTAAGTTTGGACCATTTTCCATTTAGACCATGTTTTAAGAGTTTTTATAACTCTAGACCTCTCTCTTCATGAAAAATTATTCATTAATTTGGATATGTCTAATTACACTTGTAGTGGAACCATGTATAATCTAGGTTACAATAACACGGTCACGAATGATAACTTTGTTTAAGACCCATATGGTAATGATATAATTTGTGAGATGGATTTCTATACTCATTACACTTCTCAATTCAGATAACAAAGATAAAATATGTTAGCCCACTACTTGGTTAATATACCTCTCTATTCAGAGTAAGACCAAGAATAAATGACTCAATATCTATCAAGTGTGTCATCGATTGTATAAAAAGTTAACTAATAACCATACTACATTATTATGTCATCGACATATGATCCAAATGTGTTTGATTATCACTTGATTGAAAACAAGGATGAGGTTTTATTTATATTCATGGAGGTAGGGGACAAGTTTCGATAAAACTTCCCCCATGAAAACCTACCTAGTCTAGTTAGAGTGTAAAGAAATGTATCCTACACCCAAACCATTGAATATACATCTACTATTTACCCTCAAGAGCTCATGTAGATGTCATATAAAGACCTAAATATGCTTGAAAGAGGAAAGGGCCCCATGGAGGACCACTTTGTGCAAATACAACAAGCATATCAGACCTATCTAAACCTAGCACATAATTTTAATGTTATGGCCATATCGAATTCTCCACTTATAGAGTTAACTCCTTCAATAAGATTACTAGTCGATTTGATAGGTCAAGCTAATTGGGGTATAGACCCATTTACCTAAAGCACTTCATTCAGTGATATGTATAATGTCCCATCTATTGAATATGTGGTAATGGCCTCCATGTAAAACAATGTGCCAAATACAATGGATAACATGCAAGTATCTTCCAATCTAGGATAAAGTGGTTTAAATGCACCAAAAAATACTTCACAATAATTTCCTTTAGTTAATACCACGGGTGGTTCACAATAGCAGGGGGAAAGAATATATCCTTCCCAACCACAACAGATCATGCCCAACCCTCAACCAATTGCTTATTCTAGTATATAACAATAGGGGTAAGTAATTAAGTGTCGACTAATGCTTTGCCTCAATAACAAGTGATGAATGTTATCCCACCTCAACAGGTGGTGAATAACATTCCATAATAGTAGTCACAATCTAATTTACCACCACAACATAGGTAGAACACTCTGGTACCTCAATAGGGGGTAAAAATGTTCCACCTCAATAGTTACAAACCAATGTACCTTTATAATCATAATCATTGTCTATTAATAAACATATTTTTATTGGTCAAAGATAATTGTCGAACATCCAACAAGCATCTAGTTCATAATAGGTGTTTGCATAATAAATGGGTACAAATGTCCAATAAGTACATATAAATAAATAATTGCCTCTCACTCAACAAGTGTCAGAGATCTAAAGACAAGGCCTTGGTCAATAACAAGTTCCCTGTATTCAACCATGTTTGACAAGTCAGATGGAAGCCCCTATTCAACCTAGCAGGCATAGTAATTTACCCAAAGCTATATCCTTCCATCGTAACCATAATTCCCTCATACCTAAGCTATTTACTATATCTGAACTAGAACATTTATCAACAATGTGTGAAATATCAACAACCACATCCCAATCCATGGACCCGATTCATTCCATAAACCAACTTTCCCCAACACTCCATACCTTCATTATACCCTAGTCAAGGTAGTCCACCTTTGATTCCCAACCACAACCATAGTTGAATGTACCCTTAAGTTTCTTATCCCAAGAACTATAATAAATGAAGGATGCAATTGCTACCATTCAAACAAGGAAGTAGACCAAGAAATTCAAATTAGATGACAAGTGTTCATACCCTTTCAACATGGAGTATCCTCAGATACCATTGACTCTAGGATATAAACCACTAAATTTTGACAAGTATAAGAGTAAAATAGACCCTGAAGTGCATATAACAAAGTTCTTTGTTGTTTGCCAACAAGTGGATTATAGTGACATTTACCTATTCCTTTTGTTTCCTTAAAGTCTAGTTGGACAGGATTTAGAGTGGTTCCTCAAGTTTCCAAAGAAAATAGTATCTAATTTTGATGATCTTTCAAACAAATTTGTGCAACACTTATCCTATAATCTCAAGTATGAGGTTTCATTATTATAGTTGACTTAGGCTAAGTAGAAATTTAGTGAAAACTTTGTAATCTACCTACAAATATGGATAATGCTTACTAGTCACTTCACCCATAATTTACTTGATAAATAATTGGTCATTGTGTTTACTAAAAAATTGCACAATGAGATATATTAACATTTATATATTCAGTGTGTTCATACCTTCAAAGAGATTATTAATAAAGGATTACATATTTAAAAGGCCCTTATAAACAAATACATTATCAAGTTTACCTCCTCAAATCATAATCAAATCCAAAACCAAGGTGCAGGCCTATGTTAAAGCCCTAACCAAATCCAAGTACAATTGTCAACACTAGCTCAAGTTAGAAACTATGATAAATCTAAACCATACAACCTAAAAATAATGTTGTTGGTAATAGAATAACTGAGTCATACCATGTGCAAATGATAAAAACACCATCAAATCAACATGTGCCATAAATGTAGCTTATTTTGCATCAGTAGCCTATCTAGCAAGTGCATCATATGTTGCAACCTAAACTATCTCCTCAAATATGGAAACCATCACCTTTTCAAACCCCTCCTCCAAAAATAATACCCACTCTTTAAGTCTTTAACGACCTTGGTGATCCCATCGAAGCAGTGTTTGAAGTAATAGAGTAATAAAAATCTTGTCACAAGTATTATTACACTTATTAAACTGAACAAAATTAGTGGGTGCAGGAATATGAGCATAAGCTAGCTATAGATAATATGATTAGTTGGCCAATTATAAATCACTATCCTAAGGGTATATCATATCTAGACTAGTACAAAGAGCATGAGTTTTGTGAATACCATCATGTTTATACACATTCCATATACTATTATGTGAATTTGAAGCACCTTATTGAAAATATGCTAGAAAATGGAGAGATCCAAGTGGATAATAAAACATCTATGTCCAATCATAACCTAGGTATCTACCAAAACCCTTTTCCATAGCATAACAATGTTAATCAATAACATAAAAAATGAAGACAAGAATAATAAAAACAACATCCATGACATTAACAATAATATTATCAGCAATAACAGTTTCAACCAAATGGGAGGAACCAAGGTCAAAATGACCCCAACAACCAATAGAATTGCCATCCAGTTGCACATGAATACAATAAAGTTGTAGGTCATATTATAGGTGGGTATGTTTATACCATTACCATTAATCCTAGACCAAATTCCAATAGAAAAGTGTTGTGTCTTGATTCCTTGCTAAGAAAACTATTTGACTATACATGGATATTTATAGTTGACACATCTAAATTAGTTATATTTTTACTAAGATTGAGCTATATGTTATTATGGGATACTAGGATATTTTTTAGATACATGATGATACATGTTTCTATTATTATGAGTTAGTTGTAGTGTGTGTTTACATTACAAACATGTTGATGTGTTATTTCAGTTATTTTTTATGTTATATGGTTATCATGTTGATATGATCTAACTATCTGCTTGTTGTGAGGTTGATGCAAGAGAACTCATCCCTTAGAGCGTAATGGAGGGAGATCATCATTGGAGAGGGTGACATAGATGGAGAAATTGGAGGATGTCAGAGGATGATAGAGAATTGGTGAGAACCCTTCACACACCATGGTAGTTAGCACATGTTAGAATGCATTAAAAATGATTTGTGCATTGTGTGTTTATTTCTACTTGCTTTGGAAAGTTGATTTCTATTGTTTGCTAGTGTAGTTAAATATCTTACTAAATTTGTGTTATGTAATTGGTACATTTTTTCATTTAATCTATTGGAAACATTATTAACAAAATTAGATTTAAAATATAGATTATTAGTATTTTATGAAATTGTCATTTAATTTACTATAAAATTTGTAGATGTTAATTAATATAATAAAATTATGGATTTCTAAAATTTAGTGTTAAAATAAATAAAAATGAAAAATTACCATGGAAAAAGGAAAAAAGACAATAAAAGAATAAAAAGAAATAAAATGACTAAATTTAATAAAATCAAAAGAATCAAGTATATTAAAAAAATAACTAAAAAAATTAAAACAAGGAAAGGGCTATGCTTATTTTCATATAAGGGGGAAATTAAGGAAAAAAGAAAATATCATAATTATTTTTGGAAGAAGAGAATTGGAAGGAGGTAGAAAAGAAGGGGCATAACACATAGGAGAAGACACAGAGGGATTTAACAAGCAATTGTACCAAGTAGGTGTTATTTTTCAATTCTCATAATTATGTTGAATATTTTAATATTTGGGAAAGGAAAAAGTGTTGAATGAATTGAAAATATATATGTTTAACAACTTAGGAAACATAAATAAGTGTATGATAGATCCAAACTTAAGCATCATCATATATATGATTGTAGTATTTATATATTGAAAAATCATTGTACAAAAAAAAGGAGTGATGCATAGTAGAGGACGCAACACAAGTGTTGTAGTTAATACTTGAACTAGAACAAAAAATAACTTTATAGATATTGGTCATAGTATTCCAAACATTACATTTCCATAACTATTGAACTTGGAACATAAAGAAATGGACGCCTTCATATTACCCGTACGATCAAGTATGTGATTATCTTTTCTTCCTTAACTTCATAATCTAGACTTGTTTGTTTTCTAATTATGACATTTCCTAGAATAAAATTAGTACATCCAATAAAAATATTTTCCTGTAGAATTATCTATTTCCCATGTTTCGACTATGAGAACTTATTCAAACTCAATAAGATGAAACATAAAATAGGAAGGATGTCAATGTATTTAAGTGAAAAGGCCTTATAAAATTGGAGGATTAGTGTGTGAACTAGCATACTTAAACAAGGGAAAAAAAAATTAATCCAATGGAAATAATTCATTTGAGATCTTTTCATGTTTTTGGTTTAGAAGAATTAGGTCTAATTTATGATATATGTAGAAAATTCTTGCATGTAATATCATTTTCTAATGCCATGAATGCCTAACTATCTAGTGAGGTTGTCTTACGCTAAAAAGTCTTGATGTTTTATGACCCACACGAGAAAACCATGGAAGATTTTTTTTCTTGAGATATATATTTTTTATGATGCCTCCATTGGGGGTTGTGATTAACAATGCTAGTTATACTAGTTTGGAGGTAGCACGTGTGTTTTAAACATGGATTATTAATATTATATGGGTTGTTATTATTTATATTATAGTTATGTATATATAAATGAAAGAGTTGTAAGGTTGTTAACTATATATATAAAACAAAATGGATTCATTATTTTTAGTCCATGCAATGGGTTAAATTGATGTAGACTTAAAAAAACAACCTGTACCATTTATTGGGTCACTGAAAATTGCATTAGGAGGTATTTAGAAAAGGCAACTAGTTTCATTATACCTAGCTATGTATTGTTTGGCATCACTGTATGAATAAATATACATAAAATTTGTTATGTAACACCACTTCAATCTTTATTATTGGGAACTTGGCATTTAGTTTCTTTGGCTTATACAAGAAGATTGTGGATTAGTTATAAATTAAGAGATTTACATGTATGATATTTAGTATAAAATACTAAATAAGGAAAAGTTCAGAAAATAAAAACATATGGTCATTTATTTCATGGAATGAATTATACATAAATCCCATAAAACCCCAATCCGTATATAAAAATTTATTGATGAGAGTTATGGTATATGTGGGATTATATCAGTGAACTATTAATTTAAGGATGTATGGCCTTATATAGAAACCTCAAAATTTGACTAAGCATGAGTGTTGGATTTTTAAAAATAGTTAATATTTTTGATATCTAAGCGGTTGAAAATCTCACGAAAATATCATTTAGAGAATATTTATAACCATAGGTGTTATGTTAGGCTATATATTGAGAACCTTTTGAGAGTTTGATGTGGCATGAGAAGGATAACAAACCCAATATAATTTTCATCATGATAGATACGGGTTAATTATATAAATTACTTTTGATTTAAAAACATGTGGTGTAAAAGTAATATTAAAATAAGTTATTATTTGTTTAATACGAAAACATAGGTGTTAATGTACATAATAGCATATATATGAACATAAGGGTGTGTTAGTACAATTATAGTTACATGGGTGGAGTATGCACTACAATAAATAATTAAATATAGTTGAGTTATCAAATGTGTGCATTCAAACCCCCTAAATGTAAGTAAATGCTAATTTGGGTTACACTATGTTTCATATGAACTAAGTTTTGTTTTGATATATCTAGTTGTTGTATATGAGTTCATATTTCTTTGGTTTTATGACTACTATATTAACCTGGTTGCAGTACTTAGTAGTTATGTTTATAAACACTAGACTGCATTAATATGGGTTATCATGGGGTGTATTATAGTTAGAAACAAACTATGTTATTTGAATCTACAGTTAATTATGTTTTTACCTAGGTGGTATAAACTGTAGTCATTATTTCTAGTATGAGATAGAAAATAATGTAAGATTTATTAATGTGTTTGATGGAATAAATGTATGCTTTGGTTACTCCTATGTTTAGCATGTTATATGATATGTTTCCTAGTAGGATGTAAATTATATGAATCCATTGGTTGAATTGTGTGTGACCAATCTGCATTGGTGATATTGAGTAAAGAGTGAGATGGACTTCACTAGCTTACTAGAATCATAATGATAGATGAATATAATATGATCAAGTGGTATGTATGAATTTGATTTTTCTATAGATCACTTTTATATTACTATTCTTAAAACATTGGCCAAAGTATGTTTAGTTAGACATTATTATCTCATGAGTATGGTTTACATGTTTGTGTGAGTAATAAAACAAGTTTTCTATGATACATTGCATGTTTAAATTTAAAAATCATAGAACACATGGGTACTTTCTTGTCTCTCTAGATTCCCATGCCGTCACTATCTACTCATCTATGAAATGAGGGCCATTACCTGATGGGATTAGTGTGGGGGATCATTGGTATGTGGTTGGTGTGGAAAATCACTCGGATAATGCTCTCCCTCCCCATAACAATACTACTTATCGATATGACACTTGAGATTACCACATATACTTGAGTTCGAGAACTATGCTTCAAGGGAGCCATGTATCTTATATGTACATTGTATTATATTGTATTTTTTATTGAATATTATCATGAAGAATTGTAGTTACTTATTATTGTATGTTGACAACATGGTTTTAGACTTGTATCAACCATGGCTAAGTTGATGTAATTACCTTTCTATATTTGTCTTATGTAGTGTTCTCATGACATTAAAGATCTGTGATATAAGATGTAAAATGTATTTATTGTTATCACACTTGAGTATATATATGAACTCTATTTAGATTTTCATGGAGTAATCTATTTTTTATTTGTGTTTAATTAAAAAAAATCACGTATTTCTAGTTAGATCCTAGTGGGGATGTTATAACAAGGACCATTAGCTAACACTTCCAATCAACCTACCTATGCCAATAATCCTTCCTTGACATGTGACCATAACCAAGCGTAACAACAAACAAAATTAGGAGCTCCTAAGCCATCAATCTCCTAATTTCCATTTTTCATTAGATATATTCTAACAGTCATTTAATATTCAGATATTTGTGAGATCCTTATATCATATTCGTGTTTTTTTTGTGGGTTTGATTTTCAAGGATTTGGTGGGGTTTTTTGAAAATTCGTGCAAATTTTTACAGTTGAAGTCTCTAGATAAAAAAACTAGTAGTGCCATTAGATTCAAAGGGTGCCAAAACTCTAGGACTTGTTGTAAACATGACCTAGTTTCATGACATCTATCTTCAAAAATATTTAGAGGGTTTTAGGTAGTTTTCTTGGTTTTCACATATTTTCATACGACCAGAATATTCAATCTGAAAAATTTTCTAGTTTTTTCTAGGTTTTGTAGATTACAAAGTGGGTCTTTTCTTGTTTTATAGAAGGTTAGATAAATTTTTGTAGATCTAAATTCTTACAAGTTTTTTCGGTTGATTTTGGTGACTTTTTTTTAGAATTCTAACTTAGAATACTTTTAGGTTCTTTCTAGGCCCTCTTCTATGTAGTGATGTAGCCCCACCATATTCATGGGTGCATTTTTGTGCCTTCATGAGAATGAAGGCCTATAAACCTAACCCATGCCAATGCGGACATAGAACTCTGCACCCTCACACCTTGTACCTTTGCAGGACCTAAGGCCAACTGGTCCAAACCTTGATTACACAGCTATAATACATGCACTCATAGATTTACAAGACCAATGGTCTGCTGGACCAAACCTCACTTACACAGTAACATGATGAAGCCAAAGTTATGCATTCTTGTACATCATATGATCATAGATCCCAAGGTTCTATGACCCAACCTTCAACCTCACAATGACACAGATGGACCTTCCACACACTTGCACACATAACCTATATAGGTGCAGGACTCTCCTAAAATGTAGTGATAGTCCATCAAGACATCAATTTTAAGGCCTAGAAATCCTTGCAATGTGTGCAACCATCAACTTTAAGAAAAGGATTTGTGACACTATTCATTAGTAAAAAGAGGACATTTTAGGAGTGACATTACTCATTAAGTCATATCACAGTGTATAGTGACATCATTAAGGAGGAGAGCCCTCATCCTACCCCTTAATCCCCTAGTCATATGGTCTGGTCACATGAAGTAATCACCCAACTTAGCCCTTATCCCTCAGTCATATGGAAAAGTATTCCTTGGTCACAACTACCCCATGGGGGATTAACTTTTACTTATAAAAATTATCACAATTACTTGCTCACCAAAGTTTTCTAAAATTTGTGCATATTATTTTTTTCCAACACTATTGCCACCAAATTTTTCATGTGAGATGGTTTTCAAACATGCATAACTTTTGACTAGCAGCTCAGATTTGAATGTCATCTTATTCAAAAGTACTTTTTTTATAATTATCTATGTATTGGTGGTATTTTTCAACCTTTTAAAATCACCTAATTTTTGTACATATTGTACCACTTAGACATATTATCGGTAGATCCTGGCATCCCTAAAGTTTATCATACTTATGTACTTATTGCTCAAGATGCATTCTCAGTTATGATTAATGTACATAAAAGCATGCTTGTATTTACAACATTATGGGGGGTCACTTATGACAATTTTGAGTAGGTATTATGTGGTGTTGTGCATTTTTAGTGTTTCTTCTGCATATTCTCATTTTTTGCATTATATTGATTCCTACAATTGCTTCTCATTTGGACACATTCTCAGTTGTGTCCAACATCCTCTTCATGAGCATACATTATTATTATAACTAGGGTCATTACATTTTTTTTTTATAGTTGTGCACTTCTTTGGTGTCTTCTCTTAGTCATGTTGACATCACTTGAGAGACACTCATATGTGAAAGTTGATTCTACACATATGGTTCTTCTTGGAAAGACCAACTATGCTTCTTGGCATGCTTATATGGAACACTTGCTCACAAGAAAGAATCACACTCCTTTCCTATATGGATAGATTCCTACCCTTTATGATTTAGGTCAATTCAATAAGTGGGATAACATTTATGACATAATTTTTGGCACCTTACTATTACATGTTTCCATGGATATTCATTGCCATGTGGAACATATAGTGTATCCTTACACTATTTGGAAAATCCTTCAGTCTCTTTTCAAATATCCTACTAAGATTTACATTACACCTCCTCATCAGCATCATATTATCTCTTTTGAAACTATTGTAATTTCACTTCTTACTCCTATTTATTATGACAACACATCTGTAGTGGATAGTGTTCTTCCTTCTAACGAGCCACCACTACATGATGAGATTTTATCAGGCCTTAGCCATCTCATTATAGATTATACTTCTATTCTTGTGCATGATGTTATTCTTACAAATCCATAATAGATTGGTATTTCAGAGGACAATACTATTTATAGTGAGAGTACACCTTATGGTAACATTGATGACTCTTCTCTTCCTATGGATATTTAGTTTGTAGATCTGTATGATTCATCTACAGTCTCTTATTCAACTTTGAGGGTTTTTGATTCCTACTCTCTACTTCACATGGACATTCCTTTAGTGAATGTTCCATGTTATTCTTATTCATTGAATTCACCTATACTTGATGATAATTTTGAGCATGAACACATTTTTGAGTACTCTTCTTCTAGCACAGATGACTAAAGTAGTGATATGGACATACCTTCACCATATCCTCATCACCTTTTAGATATTGAGGAGTTATATCATGATCAACCTACCTATAGTCTACTTTTAACATTATAGGGTGTAGGTATAGTGATTCAGGACTCATCAGATATTGGATAGTCTATTCCTTAGGTAAAGGGAATTTTATAGTTTGTTTTATCCTCTACTTCCATTGTACCATCATTACATAGAGAAATTGGCCCTCCTACCTTCTATGAAGAGAATAATTCCTTGGTTAGAGTTCTATCAGGCATTTGGTGTACCCATTCAATATTATAGGGTGATCCACTCTTCATTTCACCTACCTCAATAGGTTCATTCAATGGCATTACATTCAGTTATTATGCATAATCTTATCAGACCTATGCCACACTTCTATTTTGGATCGTACTCAAAGTGTTTTATATTGTTGCCTCCTTCATCTTTTAGAATGGAATGGGTAGACTTCTCATATACCATTCATGTTATTCTTTTGGCAAAGGGAAGAAACATTTTTCAATGCAGATATAGCTATTTCTGTCTTCAAACATAAGATCTCATCAGTGACATTCATCATTTTGTGATCTCTACTATAGGCAATTTCAACATCTTCTATCGGGACTTCTCAATTCTCGTCTTCTATGTGTTTTATTTTCTCTTACTTATGGATGCATTATTGGTTGTGCCCGACGTCTTTAAATCATGCAATATTTATCACTTTGCTCTATTTTAGGGAGGAGTTTTGTTCCTATGGGTTTTCTCCTTTTCCTTGTTTTATATAATTTTCATTGTGCTTGGGTACCTCATCAAGCCCATTGTTAGGACTCAATTATCCACCCACCTAAGCTATGCTTAAGGTGGTATTGGTGTAGACTTTTGTCCTAGTATATTTTGTCTACATGGTCTAGTCAAGTTTGTTTAGGTTTAATAAAGGTCTTTAATAGAAAATAATCCCACATGCATAAGGATGTTGGGACATTTCTATTTTCCACCTATATAAGGAACCTTCCTATGTACTTTTGGCTAATACTTTTTTTAGTACTTAAATACTTAATGAGATAATGCTCTTTTCCATAACTTTCCTTGTGTGAGATTTTTTATTTCAGGTTATGATATTTCACTCTATAGGTTCTTCATGCATGATTCATTGTTAAGTTGATCATGGTGGACTGTATGAGATAAAAAAATCCTTAGAAACTCATTTCCCAAATTTTAATCAATGCATAAGGACCTGAATTTGGGCACTATGAGCTCAGTAAGCATCTTTAGGCTTGACCGTGTGCCTCCACTTAGAAGTCTCATTGAAAGGGAAAAAACCCAACTCCTTTAAGGAATGAATGAACTCATAGTATGATGCCTCATAGGAATTTTATCAAAAAACCGCTACTTATTTACCATAAAATTGGAGGAATGCAACAATCCATGAAATGGATTCCCCTCCCCGATGAAGAAATCAAACCTAAATCCCTAGAAGGGTGTGAACAAAGGTTCCAAATTCATTTGATATGAAAATCAGTCCATTCATGGTTAAGATGAGTTGTGTTAAGGTAAAATTTTCACTTAACCTTTTCTAATTGAGGCATCACCTACTCAATACCAAATTTAATAGAG
Source organism: Torreya grandis (assembly GCA_037957365.1). Classification (NCBI taxonomy): domain Eukaryota; kingdom Viridiplantae; phylum Streptophyta; class Pinopsida; order Cupressales; family Taxaceae; genus Torreya; species Torreya grandis. Next base: position 935,661 of record JARHVA010005318.1, read on the forward strand.
AGATGGTCAGATATGTTCACAACTCCCAAAACAACTTGAAGGGGTGATCGAGATTATTTGCATAAGTGAAAATGTTTTATTTTGAAAATAGGGATCTATCTAATATTTTTGTGACTATATCAGGTTGGAGTAGGTAAACCATGGTGCAATGGTGAAGTGATGCTAGTGGTGGTTGGGATTAGACACCACAAGTTTATTATGCATATAAAATCATGCCTCTTTTTCATCGATGCACTGCTACATAAAGAGGATCCCCTCTTTATTTTCCATAAATTTAATCATGTTTAAATCGCCACACATAATCGAGTTGGATTTTGGAAGTGTGTTTACAAATCAACACAAAATGTTTCCCTTTCAATATCATTAGAGGCATAAATTTTGGCAAGGCCTAGGGAATGGTCATAAAAATTGAAAAGGATCCACATAACATGATGAGTGCAGTTAAAACCCCAATTGATGACATGAGGAGCCAAGTTTAGAAAAATAAGTGTTACCACTCCCTTATGTCTAAAATCATGATTTGACACATGGAACACAAATCCAAACGAAATAGATGTATCCATGAATGAAATAAAAATCATGAAATTTTAACTTATTGTAGACACAATACTTTTATATTATAAAAAAGTGACAAGTTTCCCTAATTATAAACTTATGGGATGAGTTAATAAGGCAACACACATTTTAAGAATAGACTACCATTAGTAAACATCAAGAATCATGTTGGTCCCATCATCCACATCATCTAAAGCCAAAAATTTGATAGATGGGTATGCTTGTTTATTGACACATATATTATCACCAAGTTGGAAAGGATCCCATTTTTATTGAACAAACTCTTCATTATTAGGAGGAGGTGATGGGTTGTAAGAGTGGTGCATAATTGTTTTACGTTAAAAAGTACCATAATATTAGTTGATCCCAATTCTTTCACCTCCAAAAGGTGTTATGATGGTTAAGAAGTATAAAATTGGCTTTGGGGACAATAGAAAACCATCACCACCTATGAGGTTCATAAAAGGAGTGACAATAACTAATTTTTTTACTATAGTAATACCACCTATGGGTTTTTACACTTTAGTCAATGTTTTTCTCACTCCACAACCCTGATAATTGGCCTTTTTTTGGTGACCAAACTCCACTCGTTTATCAAAGTATCAACATTTTTATTCACCTCATGATAAGTTTTTTGGAAACACAATGACTGAGAGGGGGGTGAATCAGTCTTGAAAAAAATTCAATGTTACCTTTTCATTCATGAGTTATCAAAACAATATAGTAAACTAACAACACATTAAGAGTCATGAGCATGAGAGAAGATCATAACATAAAAAGCACTTATTTGAGTGGAAAACCCTCAAGGGGAAAAAATACCATTGATGATTAAAATTTACTATTGTCCTATATGTCAAACATCAAGATTTAGTGAAGCACCAACTTCACTTGGAATACCAACCCCAACTAGCTAAGCACCAACTCAGCTAGGCTTTAGTAACCACCCACTTGCAAGGAGACACCAACCCCCTAGATGATTTATAACTAACACAACCACCTCAAACCCTTGATCAAATTTAGAACACTTTATTTCTCATACAATAGATGATGATCTCCTTCTTCATCTCTTCATACACTCCTATCTTTCTCAAACTGGTCTTTAGCCTTCTTCGTTCAATTAGCCCTTTTCTTGGCTTGGTTAGGTCATATGACCTTGATGATCATCTATAGTACCTCTATCAAATATTCATGATGGATTATTTATACCCTCATGATGGTTTATAATACTTCCTTCAACTCTTCAAATCTCTATCTCATTTTTTTCAACACACACTCTAACTAGTCAATTGGGCCTATTGGGCCTTGTTCTTATACTAGTCTCTTGCTCTCACCCACCTTGGTCAGTCATACAAACTTAAATACTTGAATTACCTTTAAAATAGGTATTAGAACACATTACATACATGAATAAACCAATATAATAGGTCAGTCATAAAATATAGGACCAAAACCTCTTTTAGGCCTTAAGGAGACCTAATCCCATTATGCCTTCATTAGTACACATTACCCTTTGAACACCTTAGAAAACTCTTAGGATTCTCAAATGGATGGAACATATAATATTTTAATTTAATATACTCCTACCAAGCTCATATTGGGTCCATGACATTTTTTAGCTCCAATCATAACTTGAAGCATGTCATTAGCACTATTCACAATTAGGCTTGTGCATACTCAAAAAGTATGTCTTGAACAACCAAACTAAAAACACAATCTTGTCAAAAAATCATGGAAAAAATATATATACATATAACCTTCAAGACCTCCATATATTTACCAAGTTTATTAGTCTTCATTACATAAGACAAAAGGACTCAAATCCTTCTCTGTATGTAGCCCACTTAGAACTGTCAACTTGCTTCAAAACACAGTCAAGGAAACACGAATCTCTGATATAGGAAAGGCATAATTAATAACTTATAATGCATGAATATTATCTTAAAATAACCTTTGAACAACTTATAATAAATATATCATAATCTCTAATAGTAATATTGGTCTTACAGACCAATTTCATGACCTCACTCATACACAGACCTTATTGAGTTTGACAAGTCATCTTGAGAGCAACTTATTGCTAACATAACCATTTATAAATATTATATTAAAAATGAGTATGTAATACAGGTCTTTTAAAACATCCTCATGCATTTAGATTCATCCCTAATCCATGATAACCTATCCCTAAATAACTTCTCACTTTTGCCTAGTTTTCTCACTATGTGCACCACTAGGTCTGTTAGCGACTGGTCAAATTATATGACTGGTTTAGCACCCCTAAGTGCTAGAACATGATAAAAAAACCATAAACATAATATACAAGTCTCAAGCTTCAACCTCAAACCATTTAGTAACTTTGGCTTGATCAACTCTACCCACTACATCAATTTATAAGAAATAAGGCCTTTCATGTAGGGTCCATTCACTCTCATGACAAACCAATGCCACCTAAAGATATTTGGGAGAGTCAAATACATGTTTCAATCATCAAACTAGGTCATCTAATCCATTCTTATCCATTTCCATCATGATATTTCTCATCAGGTCAATGTTAGGGTTTTAGAGAGGGTTAACACTATTTATGGTGTTAACAATTGTTCATAAAGCTTATCCCATCATTCCAAAAAATAATACCTAGAATTTTGAGCTAGGAACCTTCCTCATATACCATAAATAGCTCAAGTTCTCATGCAAAGGTTACACATACCCACGAACACTTGAAACCTCTTATCAGGTTAAGAACCCTTCATTTTGTGTACACAAGAGACCTCAAAACACTTTTGCTTGCCTTTTCTTGAAAATTATGACCTAAGACTTGGTCAACATCCCTGAGACAATCTATCACATTACTAGTAATTCTCACATACTCATTCTCATATTGAAATCTAAAACTCATACCTCATTTGGCCATGCTCTCTCTTAACTCTCTAGGTCTTGACCTACAAGTCTCATTAGGTCTTGAAAATGACCTTATAACCAGTGTTAAAGTTGTCAACACCTTATAAACATGTCATATAACCTCTTACGATGATCAAACAATGTTTTACATCCTTTATTGGCCTTGACAACACCTCATGACACCTCATTGGGTCAGGCAGGGTCTAGATTTAGTCTAGTTACAGACTTGGGCCTAAGGTCTTACCCCTGTAGGTTTAGCTTGACACTCTCCTGAGTGTTCCAACACTTTAAATGAATGTTCAAGAAACCTTATATAGTCTCTTATGCCTCTGTACATCTATCTCACTGGGCGACCATGCTCATAACTCCTCATTAGGACTTTTACATACCATGACTAGTCTTAGGCTTACTCAAGTACTTGACCTTCATGCCTCTTTTCATGTTCACAACACCTTATTGTCCTCTTCAACATCTCACTCCCATGCCATATATGTTTTTTAATCAATTTCATACCTCTCAATAATGCAATCAAACAAAGACATTGTTCAAATACCTCAAGAATAACCTTTGACATCAATGACAACTTCAACAAAAGAACCAATTCTCAATAATTTTTTGGGTTGCATAATTTAATTTTGCTACGCCCTTAACCTATAGTGCATCTAGGGATATGTGTGGTCGACTTGTGGCTTACACAAATTCATATTATCTTGTTGCATTTCTTAATGTTCTTAGTATGGTCAACCTATGGAATAACCATAGCTAAGTATATATATAGGAGGTAGTGGTTGGTCTTTTATCATCATATTACAAATTTTGTTATTATTTTGTTGTGGAGGTTTCCCCCTTTAAGTGGCTCAGTGATAATATTCAAGTATTTTGTTTTTTCACAAATTATTGTTGTGGATCTATTTATTCCTTTCTTAGTTATGCGATATATAATTCTATTATTATGAATCATCTAAGTAATTTCATTACAGACGTGAGTTACACATGAGAGGGCATTCACAAATCTTTTGGTCCATGGCCTAACATCAAAAGTAAGTGTTAGGCATATTGATATACAAAACACCTTGCAGTATTTGATTGCCTCCTGTCTGGCTATCTATTGTCTCCTTGAGATCCATGAAAAGATTGATCTTGACACACACTTTTTTGTGGCCTAGCCACATAGAACTTTCTCTACTCATAGAAACTAAGACAACTTAAGGGTTTTGTTAATTGATCTATGAAAACCTAAAGGTGCAACGAGAACACAAAAAAATCCGCCTAGAATACAATTGTAGGTTTGGCTTGTTCAAACACAAAAAGATCCCTAGTCTAGTAAGAAAAAACTATCAAGGTGTTGTAAATAAACTAGGGACTATGCGCTACAATGGATTTACAGTGCTCAATATTGGAATTAAAAAAAAAAAAAAAAACATTTGTTAGGTTTTGCACACTTTTGAGCTTAATATTGTGGGATTCCTAATTATTATGCACCCAACTCTTAAGCATTCTCTCTGAGGGGAATCAGGTAATATAATAAGCAACTAAAAAGAAATTCTCAAACCAATAACACTCTTTGTCCAATCCAAGTCATTGTAAGATAAAGTTAGTATAGAGTCGATTAGGAAAGATTTGTTATCTCACTGAAAATTTTCGATATAAATTTTTTGATTCATTTTGATACCATTATTATTCAAATCTTTATCGAAAACACTTACATCAAATAATACAAAAGCTGAGCCATCAATCATAATATTAAAAAAACTCATAAGCCAAAAAATGATTTAATAATACAATTAACACAATTAATATGACAAAATTGACAAAATGATAATATCCTCCCTATAATCATTTTTTAAAATACCCTTTATTATTATTATTATTATTAATTAAGCCGTTACAGTTGTTTTAATAATTAAGCCGGCACACTTACTTGTTTTTGTCATGTAGTTAAAGTACGGAATTACATAATTCAAAAGTTTATTCAATTTGTCGTATTTTCAGTTTTTATCTTTGACCTGGAAGACGCTCTCTCCAACAAAAAAGTTTGTTCGTGAAAGTGTAGAACCAAGTGGGAAGTTTCTTTCAAACATAAAAATTACAAAAACTTTATTTGTAATTTTGGTCTTCTGCATTATTTTCCACTTCCCGATAAAATTGGCATTCGAAAATTATTATTTTTGGTTAACTACATTTAATAGAGATAAGATGGAAGGGAATTTCGTTGCGTTTCTCATAATCTTTTGTTAACTATAAATATCGTCGCATCGATGGGCAACGGCACACTTCCATCCACGCATTTGTTTTATCTTTAACAAAATTTCAAGAGAGGAAAAGAGAAGCGTATATGGAATTCAAGCAAGCTATGCAGTTATTTTGCAAAATTAAAATTGCAACAATAACTGTATTGTTCTTGTTTTCTCTGAGCTCTACTGCGGTTGTTGCAAATGCATGCCCGCTACATGAAAGAAATTACCTCCTCCGTTTCAAGTCAGCTGTGGCAGACGAGCATCAAAACTTACATTCTTGGCAAGGATTCAATTGCTGCACGTGGGATGGTATTGGTTGTGACTTCCGCACAGGCCATGTTACTCTACTGGATTTGAGGAGTTACTATCTTGAAGGCAACATATCTTCATCGTTGTTCGAGCTTGCACAGTTAGAATACTTGGATCTCAGCGATAATTACTTGCAAGGTAATCTCTCCAATATTCCAATGTTGAAGAGACTTACTTTTCTCGACTTGTCATACAATGATTTGTCTTCAATGAAGGCGGAGGAGTGGGGTGAAGCAGTTGGCCGTCTATCCGGTCTAACAGAACTCTCCATGTCTGGGTGTGGGCTTAGAGGACCAATTCCCTATTCCCTTCTTAACCTCACCTCTCTCCTCCATCTCCGCCTCTCACACAATTCTTTGTCAGCACAAATACCGACTTGGTTTGCAAATCTCACTTCTCACTTGCTTTCACTTGCCCTCTCCGATAATGACTTGTTTGGTCCCGTCCCTTCCAATCTGTTGCGCTCTGCACATCGACTGCAACAACTTGACCTCTCATGGAATAAGAATCTTGGAGGAGTAGATCTTTCAGCTTTCATTGGACAACCAAGCTCCTCCTCACTAACCAGAATTGCTATTTCAGGGACAGGTGTGGAGGGCGAAATTCCATCTGCTATAGGGAATATGTCGTCCTTGGAGCGTCTTGATCTCTCGGAGAACAACTTTGAAGGTCTGATTCCTCCCTCCATCGGCAATCTCTCTAAGCTTGTTGACTTGCGTCTGTCCAGGAACCATTTGAACGGCTCAATTCCATCCTCATTTTCAGTGCTTGTTAAGCTGAAATATCTTTGCCTAGACTCCAACAGTTTAAACGATTCCGTTTCCCTTTCTTTCTTCGATGGTCTCACTAAACTTGAAGGACTCCTTCTTTCTGACAACCACTTAAAGGTGAGCATTAATTCAACCTACATTCCACGGTTTCAGAATCTCCGGGAATTAGGACTGGGTTCATGTAATTTAGCTGGAATTCCATCTTTTCTTGTGACTCAGTATTACTTGCAGAGTCTCAACCTATCGGCTAACAGTATTGCAGGAAATTTTCCAACTTGGATATGGAATTTACCGTATCTCCAAGATCTAAATCTTGCAAGTAATCAATTCACAGGTTCGTTGCCGTCAAGACTGACACCATACGGTCTTTGGAATGTAGATTTGCACAATAACAGCCTAGAAGGTGCTCTTCCTCTTCCTCCTCCCGCTGTGCACGTGATGGACCTGTCAATGAATCAATTTAACGTTTCTATTACTCCTGAAATTGCTGCATATATTAGGCATACACGATTTTTATCTTTATCCACGAATAATTTCAGCGGGGCCATTCCAGACTCTCTGTGCACTTCCGAAACGGCAGTGCTGGACTTGTCAAAGAACATGCTAAGCAATAAAATTCCTCCTAATTTCATAAGGAATTGTTCTAGGCTTCGTGTTTTGAACTTTGCTAAAAACCATCTTGAAGGTGAGATTCCTAAAGAGTGGGGAAACTTAGAAGGGCTTCATACATTGAATCTGAATGGTAATCGGTTGCGAGGAGTTATTCCCTCATCCATTGCAAAATGCTACTCTTTGCAAGTACTTGATTTAGGAAATAATAATTTGGAAGGCACCATCCCCCACTGGATTGGAAACATATCAGGATTGCAGATCCTGATTTTGAGATCTAATAAATTTCAAGGAAATATTCCTTTAGAAATAATTGGTCTACCATATCTTCAAATCCTGGACCTTTCTCACAACAAGATTTCAGGATCTATTCCAAGCAACCTTACAAACTTGCTTGCAATGGCCAATGGATCGCAGAGTGATTCATATTATCTTGAAGATGATACAATGGGATATAAAAATCAGATAATACTTTCCATGAAAGGATGGGATCTAGAATATGTGATAATTCTAAGTATCCTTAAATGTATTGATCTATCCAACAACAATTTATCTGGTAGCATTCCTCCAAAGATGGGATCCCTTCAAGGTTTGAAATCCCTTAACCTCTCAAGAAATCATCTCAGTGGAAAAATACCAAAAACATTGAGAGACATGGTTCAACTAGAGTCTCTAGATCTCTCTATAAATAGATTGAATGGGACGATTCCATTGGAACTTGAAACCCTCAGTTATTTGCAAGTCTTGAATCTCTCCTACAACATGCTTGGTGGGAAAGTACCCCATGGAGGACAGTTTTTAACATTTGGGGAGGCATCTTATTTAGGCAATGCTAATCTAAGTGGAATTCCATTCAGCAATACAACATGCAGGTATTTTGTGCATGAGCAGGAAAAGTGCACCAATAAAGACACAGATATGGATGAAGTAGAGGATTCAGAAGATGGTGAGATAACATGGTGGACTTGGGCAATGGCAATAGGATTGAGTTATGGAGTGGGATTCTCTATTGTGATTGGACTACTCACTGTCAACAACAGGTTCAGGAAGACAATGTTCAATTTATATGATGGTATTATTTTAAATATGTTTCAAAAAGGATAAGAGAAAGTATGGAAGTTGGTTTAGTAATCATGGTGGAAATGTATGAACATTTTGAGGGAAAATTTGTTGTTTTATATTATAGGAGTCTTCTGGTACTTATTATGAGAGTCTTAAGAGCACGAAGTTGTTTTACTATAAAAAATGCTCACAGCTGCTCACATTTAATAAGTGATAAGTGTCTCTTCTTGGTGAAGCCACCTAGTATTAGATTTATATGATTTGAAATATGCATGCTAAATTCTGCTAAATTCTGTAAGTTGTGATCGAACCACGCCAAACTCGGCTGTGTCTCTGTGATTGAAATATATGTGGTCTAGTCAGTTGCATAAATAAAGTACGGCTTCTATTTTGCATGAGTAAAATCTTTTTTTTTTTTTTTTTTGGGAATAATATTGCTTGCACATACTGTTTAGACAAGTTTGCAGCATTCTGTTCCGGCTTGTCATGTCAAATCACCACGGACTTTGCCTCTTGAATTGCAAATTTTATGTGTTCTAAGCCAACTCGATTAATCGCAATGTCAAGTAATGGGTGGCCCTGTTCCAGCACTGCGGTGTCGCAATGGCTACACAACAGAGAGAAACAGAGTTTAAATCCAGTTAATCTCCTTATGACCGCGGATATACCAGCATTCAGACAGAGTCTGGAGCAGCTGCAGACGGGTGTTTGTCAAATGGATTGGTCCATACTTCCACCAGATCTCCACAGAATGAAAGGTGAGAAATTTTATGGTGTTGTTTTGATTGGTTTAATTGATTTTGAGGGGTGCTAGTGATTTCGGTTGATTTTTTAAAAAAAATTTGTGTATTTTTAATGCTTTGTAAAAAAAAGGATTCATTCTCAAATTTGATGAAGATTTTAGAGTTGTTGAGCCCACTCTTATACTTGATGAAGATGTATATCCAGATCTTGATAGTAAGGCTGTCTTTCTGTTGATCCTTTTCCACTCTGTAACTCAGCTGTGCTGTTTTTCGTACGCTTTCGCTCTTAGTCAAAAGGGATCACATTATTTACAATCATATGTGAAAAACAACAACCAGTGCAACATTTTCACTTTAAGTTTTTTTTTGGTTTCACGATGGACAATAACAAGTGCCCAAAACAAATTAACTGTTACGTTTTCGTTTAGAGACAAGTTTTGATTGGTAGAAGTTGCGGTTTTGTTGAAGAAGCTTAGTATGGAAGAAATCGCCACAGCTTGTCTTGGTCTTGGTTATTGAGAAAGTGGTCGGAATACTTTGGTTGCTTTGCAAATTCACTTCTTCTGAGCAAATTAGGAGAGAAATGTTGCAAGTGGGGGCTCATCCATGCAGAATGCACGCCCAAAACAAAGAGCAAGGCAAAAGAGATATTGATGGTGCACATTAAGAGTTGGGGGAGCTCCTTTTGTGTTGCTTTTTCCTTGAGAAGGCACATGGGCATGTAGTTATTCATTGTTTTCATCATTATGAATAATGTTGATAAAATGTTGAGATTATATAGTTATTTAGGTATTATCATTTATTTCTTTATATGCTTTCTGGGTATCTGTGTATAAATAAATTTCAAGTTTTTCAGATAAAATTAATATTGCCTAAAATTTATTTAAGTTCTAATTTTAAATTTGGTGTTAACGTTAGCATTTTTTAGAGTCGTCACTATTGTCATTGTCGTCTTCATCTGTAAGTAATTTCAGTTAGAGAGTTTCATCGTCTTTTTCGTTAGAAGTCCAACAAGGTCTATCCATTGTCAAATACGATGTAAATGGCATATACTGGGGTGGAGCCTCATCGTTTCATTTACTATGGAGTGCAGGGATTCCATTTCAGTGATGCATTTCTCTTCCACCCATCTTTCCTTGCCAACAATTATGTCCATTTCTTCAATTTTGTCCATTTCTTTGGTAGCTTATATGAAAACATAAGGTTTATTCCACAAGCGTAGCAGAGCTCTCCATTCCATTTCCTATCATGCCCTGCAGAAACTTTTGCATTATTTTTTTGAATCCTTATAAATAAGAAAGATTTTTGCATAGCAAACCAACCGGAAACCACCATGGAGGAGCGTTTATGTGTTAAAATGATAGAAAATTACGTATTTTCTTTTTTATCTCATGTGAAATGAATCTAAGGGATTCCCTCATCATTTAAACCTTCGGCTAAATATTCTCCTTAAAAATAAGTTTTCATCCTTTGTGTATATAAGATATATAAAGGGAATGACTCAATATCTGTGATATGAGTTAATATATAATAATAAAAGTACAATTTTAAAAAGAGACAAGATTAATATTTAATTAGTTTATATTCAATAATAGTATATAATTATGAATTATAATTTATCACATAAGTCATATTCATATTAAAATGTTATTCACATATTTTAATATTCATTTATTTTATAATAATTCAATTCAAAATGTATGTCTTCCACCAAATAAAATCAAAATGATAGATTTATGACAATATAACCTTATTGGTTGTGTTTTTCCATATAACATTCATGTCATGTGATGTACTCATTAAATCCTAAAAATAGGGTGCTATGGACATTTCCCTTAGAGATCGCTTATAATTCAATCACATATTTTAGTACTTTCTATGTTTTTATTGTGTTAAGATGTATATTTTATATTGGAAGGAGTGTAATCTTAAAAATCTAAATATGGTAATTTTTCTTTTTATTTGAAAAAGACATTTAAAAAAAATGATATCTTACGAATACAATAGATTTTGGGACCCATTTTTAATCTAAAAAATATTTTTTTTAACCTGAAGAAATTAAGGCCATCTAATTTCAATTAATAAAAAAATATCGAAAAAATAATAAAATCATTAATCAATATGAAACTTTCAATAAACGAAATTATGTCACAAACACAAAATATCCACCACATGCTAATTATAAAATAACCTCAACAAAATGAATGCTACCTTGCAACTCAAATGCCTTAAATTTTTTACAAATAATATTTATAATTTTACATATATATTATTATAAATAATATTAACAATATTTTATATTATATTATTATTTCATATATTTTATTTATCTTATTATATTTTATTATATTAGAACATTTTAAAACTTATATATATATATATATATACACGTAAAATTATATTTAAAATATTACTATATAAAAAATATATATAATATAAATATATTTAATTATATAATAATATTTAATTATAATATTATTTAATATTATTTTTTAAAATAATAATATTAAAATTATATATATTATTATATATATTTTTATATTATCTAGTATATAAATAATATTATAACATAATAATACTAATTTATAATTATTAATATTATATTATATATAAATTTTAAAACATTCAATTTAAATATAATGTTTTTCTTCCTAGTGTACATAAACATATGGTTTTTGTTGATCTATTCGCGGACCACTTGTTCCTTTAGTCTAGCATGAGGTTTATGTTGATCTATTTGCGGACCACTTGTTCCTTTAGCCTAGCATGAGCTCCACACCTCTTGTTCCTTCAGCGCAGCATGAGCTCCACGTGTGTCCATCAGAATCAGTTATCTCCCTACAGCAGTAGGTGTGGATATGGCAGGAGCAGCATGCAAATCCACTTTCACAACAGTTTTTACTGTGATAATGGTGATGATGATATCAACAGTATTTGCAATGGAGGAGGCAAAGCCATCGAGTTCATCCATAATTACGAGCATCGCCTCAATGGCAGTGGTGCCATTTGTAACCGCCGGTTTAGTTGGATCTTTCATTTCCCTTTGGGCATGTTTTTCTCATTGAGGGTTCATCGAATGGCTCTGTTATAACTTATTAGGTGTGGTTTGTTATTTTCTATCTTTGTGTGTGGTCTTGGATTATAGGGTTGTTGTTTCATTCCACAATTAATGGATCTTTGATTACTAGTTTTTATAGAATATTTGGGAAACAAATGGATCTTGCTAAGGCTTGTGAGTGATTTGGGGGTCATTTTGTAAAAGTTCCCAAATAAGACTAAAGCTTGTATCATTGTATAGGTTTCATCGAGAGTTTTTTGATGATATGCATAATTCTAGAAATAGAGCTCATTTGCTCTTTGTGCAGCGAGTCAAAGTTCTACTCAAAGTAGGTCAACATATAGTCAAAGATGGTCAACTAAAAAAATTGATGGTCTTGAAATGTTTTCAAACCAATTCCATGGAATAGAACTCATTGCAATCTTTTTGATGCATTTTGAACAGACCAAATCCAATTCCATATGTGCAAGTTATGACTAGTGAAAGTTGTGATCAAACTCAATCAAAATGATGATGTGGTAGAAACATGGACCAAAAAAAGGTGACACGTGACAGTCAGTTCATGCAAACAAATTTAGGTGGTTTTCATCCTCATAGTGTATGGAGTCGAGTTATCAACTTTCAAGCTCAGGTTGGGTTCGAATCAACAACCCGAGTTTAGCCAACACGATGGAATGAAGCACGGACGTGCATTATCCAACCGAATGTTGAGCTTACTGAATGCCGAACATAGTATGGAGATACACGGATCCCAACCAACATAGGTTGTTGACTATAAAAGCTTAGCTATATGCCTAACAAGGGCCACGCGGCAGTTATACACCTCGGTTTGTGCAATTTAAAGACCCACGACATCGTCATCCCAAGCTATGTGGGATATTTATAAACCGATTTGCTTTATTGGTGATTTGAACCCCCGATATCTCGGGTAAAACTGATATTGCCCAACTGCTAGGCCCGAAGTGAAAACACAGTAGGGTATTATATTTGAATCATAAAGTTTCAATTGATTGTGCTAAGGCATAAAGGACCCGATTGCACTCTCCCTCAGTTTTGAGGCACCTAGATTGATTTCCAGGGTTTAGAGTGAACTGGTGAAATGTTTTAGACTTCGAGATAGTTCCAACCATATGCTAAGTGACTAGATTTGAGGTCGCTTGATGCAATTTTTAATGACTCAAGTGAAGCTTTATCGACTTCGAGATAGTTCCAACCATATGCTAAGTGACTAGATTTGAGGTCGCTTGATGCAATTTTTAATGACTCAAGTGAAGCTTTATCGACTATGTAATGCCTAGTTTAGGACCAATTTGCATGTATCACCATTTTCGAAGCATCTAGAGTGATTTTCAGACTTCAGAGTAACTACAGATTTGTTCTACACTTTGAGATTATTATGGTGATATAATTATTTCCCTGATTTGAGTTCATTTGAACTATTTTTTAAAACCTTAAAGTGAGACTTTTCGCAGAGAACTTCAGGGACATGAGATTACTTTTGTGACAAGGTGGAAAGTTCGACCATGAGTACCGGGTCTTTTCTAAGTTCTATTTTTGAGTTTCATGCAATCTTAGAGTGTCTTTTTGATAATTTTAATATTTGGCCATGTACTTGTAATTCATGGAAATGGATTGGTTCATGTTTTAAGTAAACTTGGAAACATAAGCATTGTCAAACTCCGTAGTCAACTCTTGTGCAGTGTGGTTCGTATTCTTGCATTGATTTTATTTAAAGTTGATTATTTTTTAGAGTAATTTTGATATTTTTATTAAATTACTTACAAGGATCCCTTGGTAAACATTTTGGTATGTTTTTAGCCCCAGTTTATGGATTAGTGAGGTATGTATATATACTTTTATATGCCTTCTTGGCCTATTCCTGATATATACTTATATAAGCCTGTTAAAAAAAGTAAGTACCTCAATGAAAACAATTCTCTTCGTAGCACAAACTGGATTTTTTCTACATTGTTTTAAAGCTTTCACCATTTTGTTCACAGTATGCAAAACCTCCTTCCACCATTTTCATAGAGATGCACCAAAATCAAATCTTGTGCAATAACCTTGGTCCTAGCTATAATATTAAACTTTTTTTTCAAACACTTATGTTTCAATAAGATGTGTGGATAGCAAATGGTGGATGTTATCAATAAATTGGAACATGGACATTTTAATAGAGCTACATACTAAACAATTATAAATTAATTTTCTCGAGTTTAACTTCTTTGGTACTCAAAATTTATTTGTAATTTGTTCATTATTTTCCAACAAAATGTATAAAACAAATACAAGTTTAAAAAATACAAAATATTTATTTTAACTTCTTATTTTTCTATGTTCACATAGATCGATGGCTAGGCATGTAAAATTACACACTAAACATTGGCAAATCATAAAGTAAAATTGATATTTGTATACCTATAAAGCACCATGTTCGAGTCTGAGTAGATTATAATACTCCTCTTTCAGTCCAGGACATGTAAAAAGGCCATCGCTCTAACATTTGATAGCATTCTTGTGTGCATATTTACAATTCTCTTAGAGATCTCATCTGGATTATGGACAAAAACCCTCATGAAGATCATGTAAAATCAAAATAATGTTTATCTCTCATATCAATAGATAGACAAACAAGAATGAGCGATAGATAAAAACATGTTGACAACTTGTTGACAGTCGGATGATAAATGTCAACTAAAAATGACAACAATAAAACCATGCAACATCTTCCAAACCATGAAATGAATATTTGAAATAACACACGTGTCAACAGTGGATTGGCATAAATGGAATATTCTCTTTCTTGTCTCATGTGAGATGAATCTTGGTGCTTCACCCCTTCATAATAAGCCTCCAGCTTAAAAATCAAAATAAATATATCTTTTGTTTGTTGTAGCATATAAAAAAATCAAATAAATTCTTTAATTTTGTGGTTGTCATGATAGAAACTCAGTGTCATGCAAATAGGCCGATGCAATCCATTTAGTTCAATATTTATTATTATTAATAATTGTTAGTGCTCTCTTTTTTAATTTCTATGTTATGTTATATATAGAATTAAGTAATTATTATTATTTTATTATAATTTTGGTATATGTGTGTTTGTTAACATTAATAATTATGATATCATATAATTATAAATAATAAGTGCTGCGATGCAATTTTAGTACCTATTATTGAAGAGAAATATAAAACATTGTATAGTGGTTCTATTTATTACAATATTTTTTATTTGGGAAGATGATGTTTGTACTTGTACAACATGTTATTGTCGTTCTTAAAAATCCTACTTATTGACCAAATGACCAGTATTGATTCTAAAGAACTTAGTATTTTGTGTAAAATAAGCTAAAATTTGAGAATAGCAAAAGTAGATAACTTAGTAACTAGTATTTAGCATAAAAGAAGTTAAACACCTAGCATAACAATGTAGATTTCAAAAATTGTTTTAATAATTTCAATGAAAAAGTTATTTTGCATACATTAATGTTCATCATGTTGCTTCATCACCGACATGAGTAATAGTATTATTTTATTGATGCCAATTATTTGCTCTGTTATATGTATTATCTCCATGTAGCTACAGGTTTAGACCAACATGCCATCAATTCAACAATTGGAATGAACCAACACAGATGGATAAAAATAGATAGGGCCATAGATAGATGTCAGCTAATGCAGATTCCATAGAGCAAGAGGATGAATAAAGGATCACACTAACCAAATAGAGAATTCCAAAGCCTATTATGAAGAGATCTATGAAATCCACAAGCAAGAGAAAAATGTGAACCCTATTGAAAAATGAATATTTATGGGGAAGGACAAGAATATATTTTAAAAAAATAAAATATTAATTTTGTTAAATATTTTATGCTTTCACAATCCATATATAGTGATAAATAGCTTTTGGAAAAAACTATCTAGTTTATTTATCTTGATGGTTCAGATCACCATCTGTGATCCTTCATCAAAAGAACAATGGATTGATTATTGAATAGCTAGCATGTGATTTCTTAAATATCATAGAGGATAATGGTCACTTGGGGTATTAAAATGAGGGTAGCCATTACACCTCCCCTCTTTCCAATTGTAGGCATGTACCCTAGAGTGATAGCAGAATGAGAACCTAAAAATGTTTGATAAAATAATAATTATTAGCTAGCCCTAACTTAAGGATTTTTTTTCCATTCTAAAGCCAGACCACTTTAATGTAGCTTGTCAAATCGACATTATATGCAATCTTATTAATTTATTATCACAACAATGTCTGTATGACAATCTATTATTTTTCCATATGTGGATAACAAAATTGGTGTGATCAAATTTTAAAAATATAGGGAATACTAACTAAAGATTTATAGGAAATGATATACATGTAGCAAGAAAATTATTTTAAGGTAAACGTCATGGTACAAAAAGTAAAATATTAAAAAAGAACAAGTGAAAAACTTTCAGTGAATTAGAGCATAACTATGTAATAAAAATTACAATTGCCCTGATTAGATGATGTTTAGCAGATACCAGTCCTCCAAAACATGAAAAATTAGCTTCATTTCAAAAACAAAAAAAAGTGCACATTAGCTATAATCAAAGAGAAATGCAAGCCTGAAGGAATATAGTTCCTAATATTGATCCAATGAACCATTAAAGTTGGTAAACATTTGTAAAATAATTACAAACAATACACTTTATTAAAAAAGTTGAATTTATAACTTTCAAATCAAGATCGAGACATCTAGAATCATCTAGTGAGCATGTGGAATGTTTCCTAAAATACCTCAAGAAAATGTGCACCAAATAGCTTTTAATAAGATGCTTTGTAACTCTTCAAAACTAAGGCAACAATATGAAACATACCTTAACCAATTATATATTGACAAAATGGATTTACATACCATAATAAATGTATGTATAATGTCAAAACATACACTAAGTAGGGCAACCTATTAGATAAAATACCTTTACAAAATATGGTCTCGTAGAATGCTCTAAACACAAGGTGTGCATAGGGTATGTGCATAGAGTTTCGGGAAAATTCCATGGACATTTATATTAATGCTTAGGTGTTATGACCATAATGCATACACATTATGTTCATAATGCATACACATTATTTGAATTTAGGCTCAGAAATGTCGAACCTAGGAACATGTATGCATTCCCAATAACACATACACATTTCCAACAACACATATGCATTTATAATAACATGTATGTAGCATGAATAATGCATATGCATTATGAGGAATTCAGATGTGTTCCTATTATTTTACATGGAAAAGTACCAGAACATGTACATGAAGTCAATATTTACATGAAGTTAATATTTACTACTCAAAATGTTAAGTATAAAATATAAATTTAAAATTATAATTTAAATTTATTTTAGTAAATATAATAAATTAGGGTCACTCTACATATGATAGAGTTGGTCTCACAATTGCACGCCTTACAATATGGAAACTAATTTTTCAAAATCCAATTTAGACAATATTTAAGCATTTTCAGCATCTAAATATTAAACCTAGGAATTTCAAGGCATAAATTTTGTAATTGATATCCATTTTTGGTAAACATATAGTCATATTTTAGGTTTTTGTGCATTCTAAATTACTTCTTAGAATTTCTAGGAGTTCTAATTTTGTCAAAATTGAAGTTTGAAAACCACTAACTTTTAAATTGATCCAAAGTGGTATGATTGGGGTAACATAGGTCACATTGATATCTTATACACATTAAATGACCAATTTGTGTTAATATCACTTGATCATCATCCCTCCCTCATCCCTTATCATTTCCTTCTCATCCCTCATTACCCTTAATCACTCTCTCCTCATTCCTCACTGTCCCTAATCACTAACTCATTAACCCTCAACATCCCTCATTATCTCTAATCACTCAAACCTCATCATCCCTAATTACTCCCTCATTGACCCTCACTATCCCTCACTATCCCTAATCACTCCCTCCTCACTCCTCATTATCGTTAATCACTCTTTCATTATCCATTATTATACCTAATCACTTCTTCCTCATCTATCATCATCCCTAATCACTCTCTCCTCATCCCTTCTCATCCCTAATCACTCCCTCATTGAACTTCATTATCCCTCATCATCTTTAATCACTCCCTTATCATCCCTAATCACTCCTTCATTGACTATCACCATCCATCATCATCTATAATCACTCCCTCCTCATCCCTCATAATCCCTAATCACTCTTTCCTTAACCTTCATCATCCCTAATCACTCCCTCATTGACCCTCACCATCCCTCCCTCATTGAACCTCATCATCCATTATTATTTTTAATCACTCCCTCACCATCCCTAATCACTCTTTCATTGGATCTCACCATCCTTCATCATCCCTAATCACTCCCTTATTGTCCCTAATTACCATTTCATCATCCGTAATCATCCTCAAACACTCCCACCTCATCTCTAATCACTCTTATTGACCCTCACCATTCCTCATCATTTATAATTATGAAATCATCATCCCTAATCATTCCCTCATTGATCGTTACCATCCTTCATCATACTTCATCATCTCTAATCACTCCTTCCTCATCTATCATCACCCTTAATCACTCCCTAATTAACACTCACCATCCCTCATCATCCCTAATCACTCCCTCATCCTCACTAATCACTCCCTCATAGACCCTCACCATCCTTCATCATCCCTAATGACTCCCCCATCATCTCTACTCAATCACTCCTCATCCCTCCTCATCCTTAATCACTCCATCCAATACCTTGATGGTGGGTACAATAAATTAATTACTTAATTACTTGTTCTTGATATGTTCTTATTGTTGAGGCCTTTGGGTATTTGTTAGTTGACAAAGTTGAACAAAGTATTATTAAAGGTATCACTCTTTCTAATATAAAGGCTTAGTGTAGGTAAGGTATTACAAATTATATTTTGTATTTTTTTTTATTATAATGTGAGACATATATATTTTTTATTTTATAAATGTTCATGTAAGTATAAAATAAAAATATAATGTTGAACAATTTCCTATGATGAATTAGGAATAAAAATGAAGATATGAGAAGACAAATATTCATGTTAAATCTATAAGCATCTAACACTTGTAGGAAGATAAGTTATTTATTATTTTGGTTATTTTTATGTACTAAATTTTGGGAATCAATGTCTCTTAAAAAATAATTATCCTTGGCCTTAACACTTTGCTATAACAAATGTATATCAATAGTTAACCAATACACTTCATCATTTCCAATGGAAGTAAAAATAATTTAATATCTCCTAAAACATACTTTCAAAAATTGAACTTGAAATTTATGTATCATCCAAAACCATGCACTAGTGTATGGTCTAGTGTAGGCCTTGAGAAATGGATCACCCAGTAGTGTCACTTGGTGTACAAATTCAAAACTTTTAAAGATGCAATCATTTTTGTAATCTCACCATTAGAGGGATGTGATATTTTAAATTTGGTTAACCATATATTTACCATTGACATGTAGTATATGAATTAAATCCTTGAAATGTTGTGATAGATTGTCATGATCTGAAATACCATATATTATAGTTAGTTCATAAGATTTTAGTAATAAGTGCCAAGAAGTGAAAGAATATTATCAGTTCTATTGATAAGTATACTCTTGATGGTAAGAATTAAATATAATAACATCCTTGTGACACCATTTCATAGCATGGTTTGTCCAATAATAACAAAGACAAAATAATTAAACCATAAACTAGATGAATATAAGTATATCTTTCAGTCACCTAAGTAAATTCCTACATATTTTACACTAAAAAATACTATTGATTTTATCCCTTAACTACCTATACCTCAAACCTCTTTATACAACATATCATTTCTAGATAATAAATAGATCAAGTAGTAGATCCATGAAATCATAGATAATGGACACATTATGCCCAACTCATTGCCTTGCAGAAGCCCAATTGTGCTTACACCAAAGAAGGACGAGACATGAGGTTATGAATCGATTAAAAGAATATTAGAAAAATTAAAGTGAAAAACTATTATCCTCATCTAAATATTAAGGCATTTTTTTTCTATATCCATGGTGTAAAAGTATTTTCCAAATTTGATTTAATTTTGTGTATCAACGTATTCATGTTGAAGCTCCAAACATTTGGAATATAGTCTTAAAAATAAAGGAAGGATTGCTTGAGTATTTGTTATGAATTTTAGGTTAACTCATGTAGTGAATTCATTCATTGTGATGTTGAACGACATCCTCAGGCCCTATAACTATGTCATTTTTAAATCTACCTTGATGACTTATTAATCTTTAGAAAACATGGGATGAACATCTACAAGATGTTGAACTAATGTTTCACATTTTGCAAAAACTTTTTTTTTTATGATAAAATTAATAAATGATCATTTTCCATGAAAGAGATAAAATATTTGGGATACATTACACACACAAGGAATTCATGTGTGAGCCTAACCAAGATTCAAGTCATACAAGAACAGAAAACACAAAATAACTTTGCAAGATTAAAATTTTCTTAGAATTAGAAAATCATACAAGAGATTCATGTTTAATGTTTATCCTGTAAACTAAGCTACCAAAGGTGGAATTGAATAAAGTTTCATTTAGTCAGTTGCATAATAAAGATAATTTGATGAACTAAAATTTAGACTGTATTTTGTGCTAGCACTTGTGTTACTTGAATATAAATTTGGAAGATCATCAAATTCATTCAGTAATAAAATTGACTATCACAAATGGGTGTTGACAACAAAAGTCTTAGAAAATATTTAATTATATTATAATGGAATAAAAAACATATTATTGGAATAAAATATACCTTTAGAGTATATACTTATATCAAATGATAAAGGAGTGCTTAGGGATGGTCAGGTTAAATGATAGAGTGATGAGGGATGGTAAGGGTCAATAAGGTAGTGATTAGGTATTATGAGGAATAAAGAAAGAGTGATTAGGGATTATGAGGGATGAGGAATGACTAATTAGGGATGATAAGGGATGGTGATAATCAATGAATAAGTGATTAGGGATGATAAGAGAGTGATTAGGGATGATAAGAGAGTAATTAGGGATGAGAAGGAACTGATTAGGGATGATGGAAGATGAGGAGAAATTTATTATAGATGATGAGGGATGAGGAAAGAGTGAGTAGGTATGATGAGGGATGATGAGGGAGTGATTAGGTATGATGAAGGATAGTGATGGTCAATGAGGGAGTAATTAGGGATGATGAGGGAATAATTAGATATAATTAGGGATAATGAAGATTAATGAGGGAGTGATTAGGGACAATGAAAAGTGAGGAGAGAGTGATTAAGGGTGATGAGGGATGAGTAGGAAGTGATTAAGGTTGAGAGATGGATGATGAACACATGAAATTAACACAAAGTGGTCATTTTATGTGTGTAGGTTATCAATGTGACATATGTTTCTCCAATCACACCATTTTGGATCAAGTTCAAAGCCAGTGGTTTTAAAACTTCAGTTTTGATAAGCCTAGGACTTCTAGAAATGTCAAAAAGTAATCTGAAGGTACAAAAGCCTAAAAAATGACTATATGTTTACCAAAAATGGACATCAGTTACAAAATCTATGCTTCAAAATCCCTAGGTTCAATACTCAGACCCTAAAAATGCCTAAGTAATGAACAAATTAGATTTTTAAAAATGATTTTCCACATTTTAAGCTGTGCATTTATGAGACCAACTCTATCAGATGTAGAGTGACCCTAATTTATTATATTTAGTAAAATAAATTTAAAGTATAAAGAATATAAATGTAATAATATAAATGTAGATGTTCCCCATATCACATACGCATTCCCCATAGCACATACACATTCCCCATAGCATGTATGCATTCCCCATAGTGTGTGCATGTTCCTCATAGTGTGTACATGTTCTTCATAGTGTGTACACATTATAGCATGTACGCATTATAGTGTGTATGCATTATGAAATTTTGAATTCAAAAAATCAAGCCTTTTGGCTTGAAAATGGCTTGGAATCTCAAGCCAAAGGCTTGGAATTATTATTCTACAACCAAGTCTGAGAGGTTAGATAGAAAAAAAAATTAACTTCCACAACTAAATACACTAGGAATTTCATCAACCAAATACAAAAAATTATTGCCATGATGAAACCATGCTCTCCTATTTTCAAATATATGATTTTTATAAATTTTGAATTATTTTAAGGTTACAAACTATGTTGATTTCTAACTATAGTTTTTTTAGGCCACCACATGTATACATGTCTATACATTTTAATATATTTTTTTCATTTATCCAAGTGCAAAATAAATTATATGGTCACAAACTAGGCCTAATTATACACATAAAAAAAATCATTTTCATTTTTTAGGTAGTTGGGGGGGGGGGGGGGGCGGCTACACGGCCGACTATCCATTTTTTTAATCACTTTTCAGGATCTATTTACTAAAAAAATTAATACTAATAATAATAAATATTCATTGATAAAATATAACAAATACACAGGTCAAAAACTAGAAGATCTTATCTAAATATTTACCAAGGGGTTTCAAACATTATTAAATGATGCTAAAAAATTGGTGGGCCACATGACCATTTATCCACTCTATTTTCATGAAAAATAGGAGTTCTTATTCAAATTTTAAATGTTTGACCTAGTTATACTTTTAAAAACCAAAAAAAAAATAGTGTTTTGTAAACTAGACTTGAAGTGCTAAAATTCATGTTGTTATATCATATTCAAATTTGAGTGTAGCTATTTAAAATTATCTACACAAGTTAAGTCTTCTAAAATTTTAGAAAAATAATGTCCACGAGTAGCTCCTTTTTGTTACTCAACTTTGTGTATTACTAGCAACCATGTCTTACAATATAGAAAAAGGGACCTATATGCTCCTTTAGGAAGTGTTATTTTTATTTAAGCAAATCATTTTTTGTATATCCTCTGTTTAACCTATTTTATTTACCTGCTCTTTTTGGGAGGGCACTGACAAAGAAGTGTTGAGTATGGTTTGAACTTGGAAGCCTTCAAAACTTGTATTTGCTTAAATATCTTCAAGCATTTTTAGCAAACCATATATATATATATATATATATCTGGTTTGCTAAAAATCCTTGAAGATATTTAAGCAAATACAAGTTTTGAAGGCTTCCAAGTTCAAACCATACTCAACACTTCTTTGTCAGTGCCCTCCCAAAAAGAGCAGGTAAATAAAATAGGTTAAACAGAGGATATAAACAAAATGATTTGCTTAAATAAAAATAACACTTCCTAAAGGATCATATAGGTCCCTTTTTCTATATTGTAAGACATGGTTGCTAGTAATACACAAAATGGGTTTACTGATAAAGCCTTGTAATTATTTAATTCATGGGAAAATGTTTTTTAAGGCCCAGATGTGCACTTATTACCATTATTTAATCATTTAGTGTCCAAATGGGAATTTTTAGATAGGGTATGGTCATCCACAAATAATGGAAATATTATAAAAAAAATCAAAACAAATAAACAAACCAAAAAATAAAAAAACCAAACACCCTTATTGTTAAGGTACTCATGTGCTTCAAGTAAAAATAATAAATATATCTTCATAGGTCATGGCATAAATATTTTTAACCTTTCATATAAAAAACACAAATATATTAAATATATAAAAACAATAAAATTTACCCTACTTATAAAATCACCAATTGATTAATTCTTTGACCTTGCCTAGTGGTGCAAGAAATTCTAAATCTTGGAATATTTTTGAATATTTGAGGTTATAATATCAGTCACTTACCACTGTAGCAGATAAGTGTCTTTACTGGTGCCCAATCAGGATAACTCTCATCACCATTTACAACTGCCTATAGCTGAAGACACATGGTTGTCACCACTGACTAACAACAGGGGCCGTATATGGGCACAATGGTTTTACATGACACTATTTTATATTTATTAAATAATAATGTAATCCACTAACTATAACTTTATTTGAAATTTTAACATTTTTAGATGCAAGATATATAATTAATTGGTTGTTTAGTGGTAACTAACAAAGGCAAAAAGTTAATATTAATTTCCATCAAACATTCAGAAATGATTTGATTCCATTTGCACATTCACATTCCAATTGGTTGTTGACTACAGTCAACCAAAATTAGTTTCCTCTATAAAAAACAATAGTACCTAAAGGATAGTTACTAATAAGTAAATTCATTCCTTATAAAGTCTTCCTAGGGCATTTCTAGTTAGAAGTTAGATTGTGCCTTAACAAGGTTTTTTAAGTTGTTTAAAAAAAGATCTCACTTTATATTTTGATCTTACACAAATTAAAAAACATGCACTACTTTAGTGATGATAAATATATATTTTATCGCATTTTATTATAAATCTTTATATATTAAATTTTTTCATTACATATATTGTAAACTTTTTTTAACAATTTTTCATCTTGTCAGACAAAATTTTAAATGGGAAATTGCCAAACCAATAAGCAAATGTAGTTGTATTACTAACAAAATAAAGATAGAGTAAATGTAGTGAAACAAATATATTATTAGAAATGAAAAGATGCCATAAATAGGCAAACAAATGAAAGATGCCATACCATGAATACATGTCGTACCATTATTTCACATGGAAAATATAGTCTCCCCATAATATCTCATATGCCTATGCACTATCAAAACAACCATTTTCCTTTGGTTATGCAGAAAATCCTTTAGATCTTTTAAAATGTGGTTGTCAAATTCCATGTCACCCCAACTACCATTAGTCAGTGTTTTGAAAATGAATAAATGAATTCTCAGTCACTTACTAATACATAAGCATCACATGTGATGGTGAATCTGGGTGGTTGTATTATTTATAGTTAAAGCGGTGTTATACACCATAGAGATCATAATTTTAGAATTTTTTTACCACATCAAAGGTTTTGTGAAAGGATGGATCAACTCTCATTTCTACACATATGTTCCATTTGTAAGGAATCATATCCAAGCATTTAAACTAGACTATCACCTAGAAATCATGTGTTTTATAAATGTATAGCAAAACGAGATGACCATCGCATCTCCAAGTGGAATAACATGGAACATGGAAAATAACCTAAATTCATATGTGTGTTTATGCAATTTGAATAATTCCCTATAGCAAGAGTAAATCCAATACCATTGGTGGCTTATGCATGTGGTAAACAATAAAAATATGGGTCAATGCACAAAGTTGGAGGACAAAAAAGGTAACATCCCCCAAATTTTCAAAAAATTTTTTAAAGGGCATACACTCTTTGAAAAAGGGAATACAGCTTTTTAAAAAAAAAATTGAGGCTTAGGATTATGCCCGAGCCTAAAGGGCATACATCCTTTACAAATTTATAAGGGTGTATGCCCATATTTTTTCCCATTGAAGACTATATTTTTTAAAACCCATGACATTTTTTATAGGTTTGAAGGATTTTTATCATTTCCCTTCTCTCTATTTTCTCATAAACCGTGTGAATGCTTCAGATTTTCATCTTGCTAATGGGATTCGACATTTTGGTTGCTATCTCAGGTATGTTTATTTTTAAATTGAAAATTTTCCATTTATATTTATATTTATTTATGAATTTAGGGTTTTGAAATTATATTCACATTAAATTCTCTTTTATTTATATAATTTTAGATACACAATTAAATGATGGACCCATTGCATGAAGAAAATGTAGAACATCACTATGAACACTTTGACTTTTCACAAGAAAAAGTTTAATTATATGAATAATACAATGAAAAATGTTAACAATTACAATCAATTATCAATGGTTTGCATCACTCCTCAATTGATAGTTCTCACATTTCACTTGCCAGTATATTAGAGACTATTTTTAAGGAAGTGGGAAATGTAACTTCACAACTTGATGAAATGTTGCATCAAATAGAGGTATTGAAAAAAGTTTATTATGATAAATTATCATGTGAATATGTTAAGAAAAAATAACAAAATAAGATGTGTGTGATTTTTTTTCTAAGCCTAGAACCAACCAACCAACATTGACGAATTACAAACGTATTAGTATTGATTGGTGTGTTTGTAAGGGGATAAAAAATAACTTTTGGGATAGGTGGTGGATGGTGTTTGATGAGCCTTCATGCAACAATAATGATGTTCCATTATTAATTTTGAGAAAACTCTATTCTAACTTTGTGATGCTATAAATTCCAAATTATTTTGACATGAAGGCCTCCCAAAATAGGGCAGGTGGGTCTTCATTTGATATACCTGGTGCAAGGCGAGACCAAAATTGTCTTAATCAAGTTTAAAGAAATATAAGGATGATAACACACATTTCTATCCTTAAATTTTTGCATCATATCATATAGATGGACACCCTTGAGGTAGTTAAGAGTCTAACACAAGTTATGATTGACCATGGTATGCATTCATTAAATAATTATGTTTAGCCTACAAGTGGTGAGACATCTAGTAGCAGTATTGGTGCTAGTGGTGTTGGTGCTAGTGGTATTGGTGGTAGTGGTAGTGGCACTAGTGGTTTTGGTGTTATTGGTATTGGTGATAGTGTCCCTCCTCCTTCTACTCATGCTATAAATCTTATGTATTGTTTCACATATGTGGGAAGAAGTGTATGTGACCTCCTATTTAGGTGTTACATAAAATAAATTAGAGACTAGGCCTACCTTTGTTTGGCGTACTAGTATCCAATAATTTATTTCATATATAGTTTCTTTATCATCTCAGGACACCAATACTCATTATATTCCACTACAATTCCTTAAGTACCTCAAGACACTAGGATTCCTGAGTGTATTATTTCTATGGTTGCTTCAGGACCTCAAGAGATTAGCATGCTAGAGCATATGTCATCTATAGATGTTTCAGTAGTACATGATAATAACATGATAGACACTATGCCAATTGTAGTATCATCATCAACTCCTCTCAGGACACATCAACCTATTGTAGAGGAGTTATCTACTTCACCATTTGTATTTGATACACAGGTTTAATTTTAATTTTAATTTGTTTATGTTTGTAAAAGAATATTAAGTTTATTTTTTACACTGTGTTTACTTAATTGACTAATTTATTTGACTAAACTTTTTATTTATTATTTGTATAGATGATTAGAAGTATTTTAGATAACTCAGTAGGCCTTGACTATATTGTAGAGGCTATAATTGGCATTGGTGTACCCTATACTCATGTTTGGAAACTTTCAAATTACATATTTATTCATGTATATCTATTTTCCCTTGAACAAAAAACTATGTTTTAAGATATATATTATAGTCATTTTTTTTAATCATGCTCATTAGATTCACACATTATTCATTTATTGGTTTAATTAATTGACTAATTTATTTGACTAAACTTTTTATTTATTATTTGTATAGATGATTAGTAATATTTTGGGTAACTCAGTATGCCTTAACTATATTATAGAGGCTAAAATTGGCAT
The DNA here is from genome assembly GCA_037957365.1 of Torreya grandis. Classification (NCBI taxonomy): domain Eukaryota; kingdom Viridiplantae; phylum Streptophyta; class Pinopsida; order Cupressales; family Taxaceae; genus Torreya; species Torreya grandis. Next base: position 963,346 of record JARHVA010005318.1, read on the forward strand.
TGGTGTACCCTGTACTCATGTTTTGAAACTTTCAAATTATATATTTATTCATGTATATCTATTATCCCTTGAACAAAAAACTATGTTTTAAGATATGTATTATATTCATTATTTTTTTATCATGCTCATTAGATTCACACATTATTCATTTATTGGTTTTATAAATGATGAGGCATCCTATGGGCACCCCTCATGGATGACAATAAGGTTTATCTGATGTTAGGGTTACAATTGAAGATCCACTATCTCTGTAGTAGGTCATGATTTAGGGATAAGACTGGTGACAACACATAGTAAAATTGGTTTTTTTAGCTTTAAGAAATGATATTCTATCATATTTACATAACTGTATGCACATATAAATATAATGATATGTGTATACTCTATAGTATTCTTTGTCATAAGTGTATACATGTACTCTCAACCCTAGACAACCATTTACATGAAATACGGTGAGTCTAGAATCATTTTACAAAATTTTGTTCTTGAAAAATTTATCATTTTCAATATATAATTATAATGCATTAAATTTTATATTTCATATGTTGTGTAGACATGATAATTTTCAAAGGTTATGGATCAAATATTTGATGACTCATATGCTAAGAGGAGAGTTTCTCCTCGGACTGAGGCATCCAACACCCTTGGATCTACATCTATGGCAACAAAGTACAATTTTTTGGAGGTAATAAGGAGTAAGAGAGCTAGTTGTTGTGTTAGGGGTCTAGTTGTAGGCACAATAGGTTTTGTATTTTGATATGGTTCACATTGTATGCCTATATGGTGCATTTTGTATATGTACATGTTATGGTCTAAATTTTTTCTTGATATATGTCATATTTTTATGTTGAATTATGACATATAACTTTATATATACACATATATACTATTTGATAAACAAGCTTCCTTTACCTATGCGTATTTTATATTTTGATCATTTAATATTATAAATACTATTGGTTTGTGATCATTATTACTTCATATGGGGATTTTAAAAAATCCACATTTTTCTCTAAGTTAGGTTCTTCACCATTATGTATATTTTCCATTTACATGTGATATTTAATATTTACATGTTTAATTTACATTTTATTACCTATCAATTCACACTTGTGATGTAAGTATACTTATGATCAATTTCATGGATATAAATATTATAATTTTTACTTTATCATAGTTATTAGGAGGTCTAAGAGGGTTTAGATGATCAATAAGAAGTTTTGGGATGCTTCATTTGTCTTGGATAAGATCAATTTATCATTGTAAATAATTTCCCTCCAAAATACTATGTTTGAAAATTCAAATTATGTTGTAAAGGGCTTGTGACCATTCCTAAGGTCATGACCCTTGAGAGATTTATAACAATCATCTACACTTTTATCTTTATGTGATGATGTCTAGGAACATAATCCTACTTACTCATACTTTTAATTGTTCATGTCACCTAATCAATCTCATCACATTTTTAATGGCCAATTCTTGTTCTATTAATCCTTTAGTATAATCCTTAAAGGAGGTCTAATTCAAAACTAGTTTTTTATCTAAGTCTTCATCAACTCCTACATTGTAAACATCAATGACTCACAACTTTTTATCTACATATGCATCGACTCCTACTTGTTATCTATGTTTGCATCAACTAGTACTTATGATCTTCTAAGGTCCCAATCAATGACTCACTAATTCTAAAGGGAAATAATATCATGTAAAGGTTATAGGAGACAATTCAATATATTTTAAACATGTTTTCCACCTATGTAAATGTAAAATTCCTCCTCATCATCCTATATAAGGAATCCCAATGTAGGAGGAGCAAAATAGACAAGTTGATAATCCTTAAGGAAAATTTGGAGGAAAATTATAAGAAAAGTATGTTGTTAGGATGAGATAAGGTCTAAAAAATAAGAAAGGAGACTAAAAATATCCATTAATGAGGATAAATTTAGAGGATAAGTTGTCTGAAGTGGTGATTGAGAAGGTTGAAGAATAATATTGAAGGAGGACTGTGTTTTTGGGTAGAACAAGGCCATATTTTCTAATTGTCTTGTTGAATGGTATGAAAAAAGGGGTATTTTGTCATTTAATAGTGTATTTTTCATCCTTAAATCTTTTTTTCAATTACTTTTCAAGTGTCTTTGATGTTCTTGGAAAGATATAGACATAGTTTGCCTCTATACCCCCTTAAACCCCTATTTTGCATAAAATACAGTATGATTTTTTTGTTTGTCTTGCATATATAAGGTTTAAATTGTAAATGTTAGACTTAGTCAAGTTGAAGGGTGTTGTAATAGACATCCACACTAAATTTGGGGTCCTGAAACCCTTTAGAATGCTCCAACAGAAATTATTATTGCTCTCAGCTTGTCTAAAAACCTTTAAAACCTTGATTTAGTGTTATCACCATAGAATGACTTTTAACTATTAAAAAAAATGAAAATTTAACATATATTATATATCCATGATAAATATATGGTGGAAAAGTTTCATCTCTATTGGGTAAATGTGAAATTAGAAACAAGTGAAATACAATATGATATTAGGCTAAAAAGCCTAGTTTTAGCCCTATTTTGACTTCTTGAGTGGGTTAGAGACCTCATAGGGCCACAAAATTTGAGATTTAAGTTTGATTCATTCAACATAGATCAAAATATCTAAGTTTAAATAAAGTTTCTTTTGAATCCTCCTTTTAGGCCTCTTAGTCTCTTAAAATAAATTTAAGGAATTATGAGTTTAGAATCATTTCAAGGTTAATCTTATTTTTTTTTGAGTTGGATTAAGTGGAATTGATGTTCTTATATCCAATAAACAATACTTGTTTTAATTTTCTATGAAATTATTCATTCAATGTCCATTAGGCCTTACTAGGCCTACTAGTAACAAAAAGGTAGTTTTGAGGAATTTTGGTCTTCTAAGATACATTAAGGCAAATACATATTGATTCACTTCAGTCAAGATATATGGAACTTCTCCAAGTGATATAAAATTTAAACTTGTAGATTATCTCATGGAAACTCAAGAAGAGCCTTCTATCACTTGAAGCTTTCACTAGCCTTGTCAAGTCAAACTCTAGATCGAATGAAAGAATATGTTTTTAAATTATTTGAAACCTTATTTCAAGTTGTATATGGTGTTATTAAACCTTTAAAATCTCATGCATGATAAAATTGAATTCAGATTCTTGAAAAAGTATGTGATTCAAGGAAAGACTAGAGAAAGTTGACATTGTTGAAAAGTAGTTATTGAAGAAGTTGAGTCAATTGACATAGTAACTTATCCATCAATTGACATAATCTTACAAATAATTGTATGAGTTAATTGAAAATCATTTTTAAATATTTTGAGGTTAGTTTTTGCCAATTTAGGTAAAATCTTAGAAGAAACCTTATAAAAGAGCTTTGTCAAAGGAATTATAAGCTAAAGGCCATTCGACCCCTACCTACTATCATGGGGTTTCAAAGGAATTACTCTAGACTTCTTTTTAAGTATCCCTACTTTGAAATTTTCTTTGGGTAACATTTGCATCGAGTTTTGGTCGTTTCTTTATTTTCTCATAGGCCCTTTTTATCTCTAAAACTTTATACCCTTTCCAAAAATTTCTTGCTATTTGGATCTTAACCTCTAACAAATAGAATTTGGAAAATCCCAAGAAAATTAAACAGTAGATATTCTCAATGAATCTGAACTAGAAGGAACATTTGAGTTCCCTCCTTTCATTCTTGAACAAATTACTGATTGCCTGGATATTGAAGTTATAGAAGAAACTCTTGAAAAATAGAATAGTTTGTATAAACCTCTGACTGTAAAATTTTATTAGATATATAATAAATATAAACTTCTTAAATCTAAGTTTTCCTATAAGTTTACTTATCTATCATTTGTAAAACCCTAAATCAAATCCATCGAACTCACTCTGAGCTATAAGCCCAAAAAGTCTTTCTAAACAAATTTATTATCTTTGTTGCTGGAAACTGAAATTAGCTACATCCATTCTCATGAAGATGTCAAATTTGTTCATTTTGTTATCATCAGAGTTCATATAATCCCTTTAATTCCTAATAATATAAAACCTATTTTATATTTAGCCTTGTGTGATAGACACCAAGTCAGTTTTAAACATTCATGTCAATTATCTAGTCTTGGCCATATTAATGATAATATTATTTGTTTTGAGTTCTGTCCTAACCTCTATATCACCACCTATGATAAAGGTTATAAAGAAGTAAAATTTAGCTCCCCAGATTGTTGGGGTTTATTCACATCCTTGTTTGGTCTAGACATGTTCATAGAATTCAAGTATGCCTTCATAAATATAACTATTATTTATAACATGACCAATACAAACCACCCTAAGATATTAGAAAATATTCCCTATGCTCTCAGATTAATTAGTATAAAATAGCTTCAAAAGGGACATATTGAGTCTATTGAAATCCCATCTGATTGGAAGCTTGATTGGCTGAAGAATGTATCACCAAAAATGAAGGGTCAAGCCACTGTGCATAAAATTGATGGTAAAACCATCAATATTATACCCAAATCTCTCTTAGTAAATCATTCTTCTTATATTATCTCTCTACAAAGACCTTCTTCAAGAATAACTGTAAAGCCAAGTCTTATATTTATAGAAGATAAAGAGATCAACCAGGGCCCTAATCCAAAAGACTGGTTATCCTATACTATAATGAGTCTTCCTAGAGAAAGGACTCTTGAATTTTATATAGATAATAATGTCAGTCTGTATAAAGGTGGAAGATGGCCACCCCACAAGGTAATGTATAAGCAATTTTAAGGACTTGTTAATTATTTTTTTGCAGCCTTCCAAGGAGAAACAGAGCCTTCTAATGAATTTAAGCATCAAAATTATATATCTAGATTTAATTCCCATCCTCAAATTTTTTTGATGACATTTGTAAAGATGTATTGTATATTATAAATAGTTTATATAGATTAACCATTCTTGAAGATAATACAAATCAAATCTATCATGAGATTTCTAGTGCTAATTCAACATTAAGCCACCAATTGTCTTCTATAGATACTAAGCTAACAACTTTAGAGGATAGTCTTGACTAGCTAGTTAAACAAGATCTAGATGCCTCTAATGAAAAATAAATTCATGTCTTGCCATATGAAGTTAAGTTTGGATCTAACTTCAAACCCCACAAAAAGAGTATGAATTCTAGTACCTCTCTAATGCAAAGAACACATATCCCATTACAACCATGGTATCTAAACATTGATGACACCCTAAACCCTTTGAATGAAATTACTGCTTGGTATATGTAGAGTAATTTCCTACTCTACGTCATATTTAATTATTTTTTATTTGAGCACTACAATTTTGGTTCTTCGAGCGAAGTGATAAAATTTTGAAGTAGAGGACCAGTTTGTTTTGCCTAAGCATTGAGATGCAGCGGAAGCTGCCAAGTGTCACCCTCTGAGCAAGTCTTTTTCTCCTTCTTGTTTCCTTCATCTCATTTTTGCCCAAGTATTAGTTCAAGCAAATGCTGCCAAGTGTTGCTTTCTAGGAGACAAAGTCGATAGTTGGCATCCCTCGAGTCCCATTTTTGTAACCTTTGAGAATTGCAGACCGTGCCACATACCCAGTAGTAGTTAAACGAAATGTACCACATGTCAGCATCCGCGTCTCATATCGGCATCCACACTTCATTCAAAGACTTTCAACATAAGGCAACAGAGAAGGCAGAAAGCACCAAGTGGCAGTTATGGAGGCCCTAAAAAATTGCAAGCCACCATGTGTCATCATCTAGGAGACTTTGGTCCAATGATTTTTTTCAATGCATAAGGGCATCCTTTCATTTTGCTTAAGTGCTAAGAGTAGCAGAGGCTACCAAGTGTCACTCTCTGGTCCCTTTCTAGCCCATCCCCAAAAGGCAGCAGAAGGCACCACGTACCTTTAGACAAAGAAGCAAAATATGCCACTTATCTTCCTAAGAGTAGCAGAGATTTCCACGTGTCAATGTCCAATGGATCATCCTCGAGTTTCATTGCTAAATAAAGGTTGTGGTGGGCCTCGGGTGTTACTTCAAAATCCATGGAATCTGCCAGGTGTCGCCATCCGTAGGAGCCTGTTATGAGTCCCAAATAAGTCTACAGCATAGCCAAGGAAAGGGAGAGGGCCACGTGTCTTCGGTGAACCTGATGGAGAGTGCCAAATGTCATTTTCTAATGCCTAAAGGAGAGTTTTTCATAAATTGGCTAAGGGTCCTCTCCCATTACAAATAGAATAGAGTGCCTGTCTACCTGTTACAACAAAAATGGAGGGAAATTTGGTGAGAGTTAATTTGAGTAGATGGAGCAGTGCACCAGGTAGTTTTTTTTGGGGCTTGCAAGCATTGAAGATGCCATCCATTTGTCTCCTACCAGTGGAGGCAGAATAGATAGTTGAGTGGCCCAGTAGGTGATGAAATTTGAAATTTAGGTGCGAAGAGAGGAACTAATTAGAAATCACCATGCCGGAGTTAAGGACAACCATTCTTCTCTAGCATGGCTTTTCAAAGCATTAAATGTGCCAAAGTTCAAATTATTATTTTTTATTTATGTATCCGGGGCTATAAAAGAAGAAGAATTGTAAAATCTAAAAGAGGGGGAATTCTCATAGTTTTAGACTTTCAGAGTTTTTGACCAATAATATCATTTGCTTTTGTTACATTTTTTTGAGTTGAAAGGTTTATATGACTGTGTGTGTTTCTACATCTTTTGTATGACTGGAAGATTCAATAAGAAAATTGAACAATATGCCCTTGTTGATGTTATCTGTGTCATTTGCAAAGTAGTCTATGCTATAGATTTTCTAGTGTTGTGATTGGAAATGTTATTTGCTTCTATCCTGTTTTCTGGAGTCTAAATTTCTACATAACTATGCGTGACTTCTGTGCCTCTAATGTGATTGGAAGATTCTATTAATAAGATTGAACACTATGCCTTTGTTGACAATTCTTGTATCTCAGCAAAAAACTCCCTTGTTGTGAGCCTCTGTTTCTATTATTCCAATCTTTTACATTGATCATGCACTTGTCTGCTCTTAAATGTAATAGAATCAAATAATAGTTTCACTGTGCTCAGGTTAGGATTAGGATTACTCTCAGGCACATCGCCATAGTTAGGTTTCAATTCTTGCATTTTGCATTTTTGTTTAGTCTCCTATCCCTTTTCCCCAACACCCAATACAAAAGAAGAGACCAGCTTCTTTAAAATTTGGAGGTTGTTTTCAAGCCGCATTGTCCCATAGCTTGAAACATCCCATTGTTGTTGATTAAGATCTAGCACAATTTTAAGACATCAAGAATAAGCATTTTAAATGTAGAGTCAGCGTCTTAGAAATTTTTTAATTCTTTATTTTTTGCCATAATAAATGCTTTCCCAAATCTTTCAAAATCTCCAAGGTACCTTGCGCTGCATAATGTGTCTACCTCACTGTTTCCTGAAGATTGAGTAGGATTTGCTAACTATCTCCTTAATTTAATGCTATTTGGGACTTGATAGGCCCATAAAAATCCCTTAGCAAATTTTAAAGTTTACAAAATCTTAAGCATTCCTGCAAAAATATCTTGGTCATTGTGATTGTGGCACCTAGTGAAATTTGTTGCAGCGAGCATGTTTTTATCTTGCAAAAGGTTCATACCAAGTTATTATACAAGAGATTTAGAGATGGTGGGAACATTAGAAACACCCAAGAAGAGAAGAAGGGTGCAGTCCCAATTGGACCCAGAAGAGGAAGAATAGCCTTCATAGTGCCTAGTGCAGAGCATTGCAACTTCTCCTCAGGTAGGAATTACTCCCCCTCCTCCCTCTCAATCCATGCCTCCACCCAGCCAAATGACACGTCCCACCACTACTGCCATTCCCATTTCATAATTCACTTCATCTTTGATGCCTCAAGCCTTAACATTACCCTATTTCTCCCCCTTTATTCCAAGAAAAATGCCCCTTCAACTCACCCCTAGCCAGCCAATGGCTCTCCAATATGGCCTCCCGCAAGGATTTCCCTTCGTAGGGGGATATATTACATCCCCTTCCACTTTCCAGATGCAGGCTGATGCCGCAAGGAAGGCAAGAAAAACTTGATTAGAGAAGAAGAGGAGTAAAGTGAATAAAACACTAGTGGTGCACATTTGAGGTCACAATTTGACCCCATTCAACAGCAACTGATGGTGACCCATTTGTCGCCCAACGTTTCCAAGCCAAGCAAACAAATGTGGCTGGAAGACTACACCATGAATGCAGTGGCCATCAACATGTCCCTATTCAGGCCTCAAGACAGAGTCAAACTCATGACCAAATCCACTTTTGTGGTCACAAAAGATTATTTGAGGATATTAAGGAGACTGCAAAAGATGGAGGCTGACTTAACCACAAAAAAGGCAAACTACAATAGTTTGGCTGAAAAAATAAACTAGAAGGATAATGAGATAGCTAGTCTGCAAAAATAGTTGCAAGATACTATTTCCCTCTAGACTCAATGGGCAATTCAGGCCCAAAATGATTCTTTAAAAGCAGAGCTTGTAGTTGCCAAGGATGCAACAACAGCTCTAAGATGAGAAAATGCAACATTTCAAGGAAGAGTCCAAGGACTCCAACTGTAGGTTACCCAATCACAGCAAAGGTTGCTAGAAGAATAGAACAAGGGTACAGCTTTTCAAGCCCAGCTCCAGGTAGAGCAGCCGTGGACTGCACAACTAGCAATTGATCTAGCCAATAGGCCAAGAGGTGTCAAAATGGTGCAGCTAGTGAAGGAACTCTACAAGTCAGCATGGGAGAGAATCTCTTTGGAGATTCTCCAGCTTATGCCACTTTTCACCTTCTTACATCACATGCAGTAGCTGTGCGAGATGGTCAAGAATCTAGTATAGAGCACTCTGGCCACAATCTCTCAGAGAGTCATAGACTCTCATTCTTTATTGGAGAAGCTCTACAGCTCAAGGGATGCAACATTGGTAGCTGTGAGGATTCTCGATAGAATGGCTATTGTGAAATAGGTCAATGAGGAACTCAGTCATAATGTCACAGCCAACAACTGTAAAAGCTATTTTGATGTCATCAAAGAAGGCATCGACAAAATGAGGCAACACATTAAAGATTTAGTGTGATTGGGCCTTCCTTCCCCATTTCTAGATGCAAGGTGGTGCTACTGGTGGATCAAATCCAACCATTGATGCTGGCTAGGCAAAGGGATCAAATAGTTTTTCAAAGCTTGCAGGATGATTCTCCAACCTCTGAGGTTAAAAATGTTCTAATTCCTATTTTATAGCTAAAATCCAAGCTAAAAGCCACTGCCCAGACCCTGCAAACCTTCTCGCACAAGGATCTCATTAGCTTGGATTTGGCTTTTGATGAGTTGCAGAGCAAGCAAATATTATCCAACCATGAGTGGTCTATCTTCTAGATAACTCTTTTGAAGCTGTAAATTTTGAAATTTTGATTGAGCGGGAGTCGAGTTCTTTTTCAGTAGGCTCAAAAGCCCTGATGGTTTCCAATAACTATAGAGTAATTTCCTACTCTATGTCGTATTTAATTATTTTTGATTTGAGCACTACAATTTTGGTTCTTCAGGCGAAGCGACAAAATTTTGAAGCAGAGGGCTGGTTCATTTTGCCTAAGTGTTGAGATGCAGTGGAAGCTTCCAAGTGTCACCCTTTGAGCAGGTCTTTTTCCCCTTCTTGTTTCCTTCATCTCATTTTTGCCTACGTATTAGTTCAAGCGGATGCTGCCAAGTGTCACTTTCTAGGAGACAAAGTTGACATTTGGCATCCCCTGAGTCCCCTTTTTGTAACCTTTGAGAACCACAGACTGTGCCACATACCCAGTAGTAGTTAAGCAAAATGCACCATGTGTCAGCATCCACATCTCATATTGGCATCCGCACTTCATTCAAAGACTTTCAACATAAGGTAGCAGAGAAGGCAAAAAGTGCCAAGTGGCAGTGCAGAGGCCCTAAAAAATCATAAGCCACCACATGTCATCATTTGGGAGACTTTGGTCCAACAATTTTGTTTAATGCATAAAGACATCCTTTCATTTTGCTTAAGTGCTAAGAGTAGCAGAGGCTGCCAAGTGTCACTCTCTGGTCCCTTTCTAGCCCATCCCCAAAAGGCAGTGGAAGGCACCACGTACCTTTAGACAAAGAAGCGAAAGATGCCATGTATCTTCCTAGGAGTAGCAAAGATTTCCACATGTCAATGTCCAAGGGATCATCCTCGAGTTTGATTACTGAATAAAGGTTGTGGTGGGCCTCGGGTGTTACTTCAAAATCCATGGAATCTGCCAGGTGTCACCATCCATAAGAGCCTGTTATGAGTCCCAAATAAGTCTACAGCATAGCCAAGGAAAGGGAGAGGGCCACGTGTCTTCGGTGAACCCGATTGAGAATGCCAAATGTCATTTTTTGATGCCTAAAGGAGAGTTTTTCATAAATTGGCAAAGGGTCCTCTCCCATTACAAATAGAATAGAGTGCCCGTCTACTTGTTACAGCAAAAATGGAGGGAAATTCAGTGAGAGTTAATTCGAGTAGATGGAGGAGTGCACCAGGTAGTTTTTTTTGGGGCTTGCAAGCATTGAAGATGCCATCCATTTGTCTCCTACCAGTGGAGGCAGAATAGACAGTTGAGTGGCCCAGTAGGTGATGAAATTTGAAATTTAGGTGCGAAGAGAGGAACTAATTAGAAATCACCATGCCGAAGTTAAGGACAGCCATTCTTCTCTAGCATGGCTTTTCAAAGCATTGAATGTGCCAAAGTTCAAATTATTATTATTTATTTACGTATCCGGGGCTATAAAAGAAGAAGAATTGTAAAATCTAAAAGAGGGGGAATTCTTATAGTTTTAGACTTTCAGAGTTTTTGACCAATAATATCATTTGCTTTTGTTACATTTTTCTGAGTTGAAAGGTTTATATGACTGTGTGTGTTTCTGCATCTTTTGTATGACTAGAAGATTTAATAAGAAAATTGAACACTATGCCCTTGTTGATGTTATCTGTGTCATTTGCAAAGTAGTCTATGCTATAGATTTTCTAGTGTTGTGATTGGAAATGTTATTTGCTTCTGTCCTATTTTTTGGAGTCTAAATTTCTACATAACTATGCGTGACTTCTGTGCCTCTAATGTGATTGGAAGATTCTATTAAGAATATTGAACACTATGCCTTTGTTGACAATTCTTGTATCTCAGCAAAAAACTCTCTTGTTGTGAGCCTCTGTTTCTATTATTCCAATCTTTTACATCGATCATGCACTTGCCTGCTCATAAATGTAATAGAATCACATAATAGTTTCACTGTGCTCAGGTTAGGATTAGGATTACTCTCAGGCACATCACCATAGTTAGGTTTCAATTCTTGCATTTTGCATTTTTGTTTAGTCTCCTATCCCTTTTCCCCAACACCCAATACAAAAGAAGAGACCAGCTTCTTTAAAATTTGGAGGTTGTTTTCAAGCCGCATTGTCCCATAGCTTGAAACTTCCCATTGTTGTTCATTAAGATCTAGCACAATTTTAAGACATCAAGAATAAGCAGTTTAAATGCAGAGTCAGCATCCTAGAAATTTTTTAATTCTTTATTTTTTTCCATAATAAATGCTTTCCCAAATCTTTCAAAATATCCAAGGTACCTTGCGCTGCATAATGTGTCTACCTCACTGTTTCCTGAAGATTGAGTAGGATTTGCTAACTATCGCCTTAATTTAATGCTATTTAGGACTTGATAGGCCCATAAAAATCCCTTAGCAAATTTTAAAGTTTACAAACTCTTAAGCATTCCTGCAAAAATATCTTGGTCATTGTGATTGTGGCACCTAGTGAAATTTGTTGCAACGAGCATGTTTTTATCTTGCAAAAGGTTCATACCAAGTTATTATACAAGAGATTTAGAGATGGTGGGAACATCAGAAACACCCAAGAAGAGAAGAAGGGTGCAGTCCCAATTGGACCCAGAAGAGGAAGAACAACCTTCACAGTGCCCAGTGTAGAGCATTGCAACTTCTCCTCAGGTAGGAATTACTCCCCCTCCTCCCTCTAAATCCATGCCTTCACCTAGCCAAATGACACCTCCCACCACTATTGCCATTCCCATTTCACAATTCACTTCATCTTTGATGCCTCAAGCCTTAACATTACCCTATTTCTCCCCCTCTATTCCTAGAAAAATGCCCCTTCAACTCACCCCTAGCCAGCCAATGGCTCTCCAATACGGCCTGCTGCAAGGATTTCCCTTTGTAGGGGGATATATTGTGTCCCCTTCCACTTTTTAGATGCAGGATGATGCCGTAAGGAAGGCAAGAGAAGCCCGATTAGAGAAGAAGAGGAGTAAAGTGAATAAAACACTAGTGGTGCCACATTTGAGGTCACAATTTGACCCCATTCAACAGCAGCTGATGGTGACCCATTTGTCACCCAACGTTGCCAAGCCAAGAGAAAAAATGTGGCTGGAAGAATACACCATGAATGTAGTGGCCATTGACATTTCCCTTTTCAGGCCTCAAGATAGAGTCAAACTCATGACTGAATCCACTTTTGTGGTCACAAAAGATTATTTGAGGTTATCAAGGAGACTGTAGAAGATGGAGGTTGACTTGGCCACAAAAAAGGCAAACTACAATAGTTTGGCTGAACAAATAAACTAGAATGACAATGAGATAGCTAGTCTACAAAAATAGTTGCAAGATACTGTTTCCCTCCAGACTCAATGGGCAATTCAGGCCCAAAATGATTCTTTGAAAGTAGAGCTTGTACTTGCCAAGGATGCAGTAATAGCTCTAAGACAAGAAAATGCAACATTGCAAGGAAGAGTCAAAGGACTCCAACTTTAGGTTACCCAATCACAACAAAGGTTGCTGTAAGAATAGAACAAGGGTGCAGCTTTTCAAGCCCAGCTATAGGTAGAGCAGCAGTGAACTACACAACTAGCAATTGATCTAGCCAATAGGCCAAGAGGTGTCGAAATGGTGCAGCTAGTGAAGGAACTCTACAAGTCAGCATGGGAGAGAATCTCTTTGGAGATTCTCTAGCTTATTCCACTTTTCACCTTCTTACACCACATGCAGTAGCTGTGCGAGATGGTCAATAATCTGGTATAGAGCACTCTGGCCACAATCTCTCAGAGAGTCATAGACTCTAATTATTTATTAGAGAAGCTCTATAGCTCAAGGGATGCAACATTGGTAGATGTGAGGATTCTTGATAGAATGGCTACTTCAAAATAGGTCAATGAGGAGCTCAGTCATAATGTCACAGCCAACAACTACAAAAGCTATCTTGATGTCATCAAAGAAGGCATCAGCAAAATGAGGCAACACATTGAAGATCTGGTGTGATTGGGCCTTCCTTCCCCATTTCTAGATGCAAGGATGGTGCTACTTGTGGATCAAATCCAACCATTGATGCTGGCTAGGCAAAGGGATCAAACAATTTTTCAAAGCTTGCAGGATGATTCTCCAACCTCTGAGGTCAAAAATGTTCTAATTCCTATTTTATAGCTAGAATCCAAGCTGAAAGCCACTACCTAGATCCTGTAAACCTTCTCGCACAAGGATCTCATTAGCTTGGATTTGGCTTTTGATGAGTTGCAGAGCAAGCAAGGATTATCCAACCATGAGTGGTCTATCTTCCAAATAGCTCTTTTGAAGCTGTAAATTTTGATCGAGCGAGAGTCGAGTTCTTTTTGAGCAGGCTCAAAAGCCATGATGGTCACCAATAACTATAGAGTAATTTCCTACTCTATGTCGTATTTAATTATTTTTGATTCGAGCACTGCAATTTTGGTTCTTCAGGAAAAGTGAGAATTTTGAAGCAGAGGGCCAATTCATTTTGCCTAAGTGTTGAGATGCAGCGGAAGCTTCCAAGTGTCACCCTTTGAGCAGGTCTTTTTCCCCTTCTTCTTTCCTTCATCTCATTTTTGCCTGCGTATTAGTTTAAGCGGATGCTACAAAGTGTCACTTTCTAGGAGACAAAGTTGACATTTAGCATCCCCTGAGTCCCCTTTTTGTAACCTTTGAGAACCACAGACTGTGCCACATACCCAGTAGTAGTTAAGCGAAAGGCACCACGTGTCAGCATCCGCATCTCATATTGGCATCCGCACTTCATTCAAAGACTTTCAACATAAGGTAGCAGAGAAGGCAAAAAGTGCCAAGTGGCAGTTGCAGAGGCCCTAAAAAATAACAAGCCACCATATGTCATCATTTGGGAGACTTTGGTCCAATAATTTTGTTCAATGCATAAAGGAATCCTTTCATTTTGCTTAAGTGCTAAGAGTAGCGGAGGCTGCCAAGTGTCACTCTCTAGTCCCTTTCTAGCCCATCCCCAAAAGGCAGCGGAAGGCACCATGTACCTTTAGACAAAGAAGCGAAAGATGCCACGTATCTTCCTAAGAGTAGCCGAGATTTCCACGTGTCAATGTCCAAGGGATCATCCTCGAGTTTCATTGCTGAATAAAGGTTGTGGTGGGCCTCGGGTGTTACTTCAAAATCCATGGAATCTGCCAGGTGTCATGATCTGTAAGAGCTTGTTATGAGTCCCAAATAAATCTACAGCATAGCCAAGGAAAAGGAGAGGGCCACGTGTCTTCGATGAACCTGATGGAGAGTGCCAAATGTCATTTTTTGATGCCTAAAGGAGAGTTTTTCATAAATTGGCAAAGGGTCCTCTCCCATTACAAATAGAACAGAGTGCCCATCTACCTATTACAGTGAAAATGGAGGGAAATTCGGTGAGAGTTAATTCGAGTAGATGGAGCAGTGCACCAGGTAGTTTTTTTGGGGGCTTGTAAGCATTGAAGATGCCATCCATTTGTCTCCTACCAGTGGAGGTAGAATAGATAGTTGAGTGGCCCAGTAGGTGATGAAATTTGAAATTTAGGTGCGAAGAGAAGAACTAATCAGGAATCACCATGCCGCAGTTAAGGGCAGCCATTCTTCTCTAGCATGGCTTTTCGAAGCATTGAATGCACCAAAGTTCAAATTATTATTATTTATTTACGTATTCAGGGCTATAAAAGAAGAAGAATTGTAAAATCTAAAAGATGGGGGAATTCTCATAGTTTTAGACTTTTAGAGTTTTTGACTAATAATATCATTTGCTTTTGTTACATTTTTCTGAGTTGAAAGGTTTATATGACTGTGTGTGTTTCTACATCTTTTGTATGACTGGAAGATTCAATAAGAAAATTGAACACTATGCCCTTGTTGATGTTATCTATGTCATTTGCAAAGTATTCTATGCTGTAGATTTTCTAGTGTTGTGATTAGAAATGTTATTTGCTTCTGTCCCATTTTTTGGAGTCTGAAGTTCTACATAACTGTGCATAACTTCTGTACCTCTAATTGGATTTGAAGATTCTATTAAGAAGATTGAACACTATTCCTTTGTTGACAATTCCTGTATCTCAGCAAAAAACTCCCCTGTTGTGAGCCTCTATTTTTGTTATTCCAATCTTTTACATTGATCATGCACTTGTCTGCTCTTAAATGTAATAGAATCACATAATAGTTTCACTATGCTCAGGTTAGGATTAGGATTACTCTCAGGTGCATTGCCATAGTTAGGTTTCAATTCTTGCATTTTACATTTTTGTTTAGTCTCCTATCCCTTTTCCCCAACACCCAATACAAAAGAAGAGACCAGCTTCTTTAAAATCTGGAGGTTGTTTTCAAGCCCCATTGTCCCACAGCTTGAAACTTCCCATTGTTGTTGATTAAGATCTAGCGTAATTTTAAGACATCAAGAATTAGCATTTTAAATGCAGAGTCAGCATCTTAGAAATTCTTTAATTCTTTATTTTTTGCCACAATAAATGCTTCCCCAAATCTTTTGAAATCTCCAAGTTACCTTGCCCTGCATAATGTGTCTACCTCGCTGTTTCTTGAAGATTGAGTAGGATTTGCTAACGGTCACCTTAATTTAATGCTATTTGGGACTTGATAGGCCCATAAAAATGCCTTAGCAAATTTTAAAGTTTACAAACTCTTAAGCATTCCTACGAAAATATCTTGCTCATTGTGATTGTGGTACCTAGTGAAATTTGTTGTAGTAAGTGTGTTTTTATCTTGCAAAAGGTTCATACCAGGTTATTATACAAGAGATTTAGAGATGGTGGGAACATAAAAAACACCCAAGAAGAGAAGGGTGTAGTCACAATTGGACCCAAAAAAGGAAGAACAGCCTTCACAGTGCCCAGTGCAGAGCATTGCAACTTCTCCTCAGGTAGGAATTACTCCCCCTCCTCCCTCTCAATCCATGCCTCCACCCCGCCAAATGACACCTCCCACCACTACTGCCATTCCCATTTCGCAATTCACTTCATCTTTGATGCCTCAAGCCTTAACATTACCCTATTTCTCCCCCTCTATTCCCAAAAAAATGCCCCTTCAACTCACCCCTAGCCAGCCAATGGCTCTCCAATATGGCCTACTGCAAGGATGTCCCTTCATAGGGGGATATATTACGTCCCCTTCCACTTTCTAGATGCAGACTGATGCTGCAAGGAAGGCAAGAGAAGCCTGATTAGGGAAGAAGAGGAGTAAAGTGAATAAAACACTAGTGGTGCCACATTTGAGGTCACAATTTGACCCCATTCAATAGCAACTGATGGTGACCCATTTGTCGCCCAACATTGCCAAGCCAAGTGAATAAATGCGGCTGGAAGACTACACCATGAATGCAGTGGCCATCGACATTTCCCTGCTCAGGCCTCAAGACAGAGTCAAACTCATGACCGAATCCACTTTTGTGGTCACAAAAGATTATTTGAGGATATCAAGGAGACTGTAGAAGATGGAGGCTGACTTGGCCACAAAAAAAGCAAACTACAATAGTTTGGCTGAACAAATAAACTAGAATGACAATGAGATAGCTAGTCTGCAAAAATAGTTGCAAGATATTGTTTCCCTCCAGACTCAATGGGCAATTCAGGCCCAAAATGATTCTTTGAAAGTAGAGCTTGTACTTGCCAAGGATGCAGCGACAGCTCTAAGATAAGAAAATGCAACATTGCAAGGAAGAGTCGAAGGACTCCAATTGTAGGTTACCTAATCACAGTAAAGGTTGCTGAAAGAATAGAACAAGGGTGTAGCTTTTCAAGCCCACCTCCAGGTAGAGCAGCAGTGGACTGCACAACTAGTAATTGATCTAGCCAATAGGCCAAGAGGTGTCGAAATGGTGCAGCTAGTGAAGGAACTCTAAAGTCAGCATGGGAGAGAATCTCTTTGAATATTCTCTAGCTTATGCCACTTTTCACCTTCTTACACCACATGCAGTAGCTATGTGAGATGGTCAAGAATCTGGTATAGAGCACTCTGGCCACAATCTCTTAGAGAGTCATAGACTCTCATTCTTTATTGGAGAATATCTACAGCTCAAGGGATGCAACATTGGTAGCTGTGAGGATTCTTGATAAAATGGCTACTGTGAAATAGGTCAATGAGGAGCTCAATCATAATGTCACAGCCAGCAACTGCAAAAGCTATCTTGATGTCATCAAAGAAGGCATCAGCAAAATGAGGCAACACATTGAAGATCTGGTGTGATTGGGCCTTCCTTCCCTATTTCTAGATGCAAGGATGGTGCTAATGGTGGATCAAATCCAACCATTGATGTTGGCTAGGCAAAGGGATCAAATAGTTTTTCAAAGCTTGCGAGATGATTCTCCAACCTCTGAGGTCAAAAATGTTCTAATTCCTATTTTATAGCTAGAATCCAAGCTGAAAGCCACTGCCCAGATCCTATAAACCTTCTCACATAAGGATCTCATTAGCTTGGATTTGGCTTTTGATGAGTTGCAGAGCAAGCAAGGATTATCCAACCATGAGTGGTCTATCTTCCAGATAGCTCTTTTGAAGCTATAAATTTTGATCGAGCGAGAGTCAAGTTCTTTTTGAGCAGGCTCAAAAGCCCTGATGGTTGCCAATAACTATAGAGTAATTTCCTACTCTATGTCGTATTTAATTATTTTTGATTCGATCACTACAATTTTGGTTCTTCAAGTGAAGTGACAGAATTTTGAAGCAGAGGGCTGGTTCATTTTGCCTAAGTGTTGAGATGCAGCAGAAGCTTCCAAGTGTCACCCTTTGAGTAGGTCTTTTTCCCCTTTTTGTTTCCTTCATCTCATTTTTGCCTGAGTATGAGTTCAATTGGATGCTACCAAGTGTCACTTTCTAGGAGACAAAGTTGACATTTGGCATCCCCTAAGTCCCCTTTTTGTAACCTTTGAGAACCACAGACTGTGCCACATACCCAGTAGCAGTTAAGCAGAAGGAACCACGTGTCAACATTCGCATCTCATATTGGCATCCGCACTTCATTCAAAGACTTTCAACATAAGGCAACAGAGAAGGCAAAAAGTGCCAAGTGGCAGTTGTGGAGGCCCTGAAAAATCACAAGCCACCACGTGTCATCATTTGGGAGACTTTGGTCCAATTATTTTGTTCAATGCATAAGGGCATCCTTTCATTTTGCTTAAGTGCTAAGAGTAGCAGAGGCTACCAAGTGTCACTCTCTGGTCCCTTTCTAGCCCATCCCCAAAAGGCAGCGGAAGGCACCACGTACCTTTAGACAAAGAAGCAAAATATGCCATGTATCTTCCTAGGAGTAGCAGAGATTTCCACATGTCAATGTCTAAGGGATCATCCTCAAGTTTCATTGCTGAATAAAGGTTGTGGTGGGCCTCGGGTGTTACTTCAAAATCCATGGAATCTGCCAGGTGTCGCCATCCGTAAGAGCCTGTTATGAGTCCCAAATAAGTCTACAACATAGCCAAGGAAAGGGAGAGGGCCACGTGTCTTCGATTAACCCGATGGAGAGTGCCAAATGTCATTTTTTGATGCCTAAAGGAGATTTTTTCATAAATTGGCAAAGGGTCCTCTCCCATTACAAATAGAACAGAGTGCCCGTCTACCTATTACAGTGAAAATGGAGGGAAATTTGGTGAGAGTTAATTTGAGTAGATGGAGCAGTGTACCAGGTAGTTTTTTTTGGGGCTTGCAAGCATTGAAGATGCCATCCATTTGTCTCCTACCAGTGGAGGTAGAATAGACAGTTGAGTGGCCCAGTAGGTGATGAAATTTGAAATTTAGGTGCGAAGAGAAGAACTAATCAGGAATCACCATGCCACAGTTAAGGACAACCATTGTTCTCTAGCATGGCTTTTTGAAGCATTGAATGCACCAAAGTTCAAATTATTATTTTTTATTTCCATATTCGGGGCTATAAAATAAGAAGAATTGTAAAATTTAAAAGAGGGGGTAATTCTCATAGTTTTAGACTTTCAGATTTTTTGACCAATAATATCATTTGCTTTTGTTACATTTTTCTGAGTTGAAAGGTTTATATGACTATGTGTGTTTCTACATCTTTTGTATGACTGGAAGATTCAATAAGAAAATTGAACACTATGCCCTTGTTGATTTTATCTGTGTCATTTGCATAGTAGTCTATGCTGTAGATTTTCTAGTGTTGTGATTGGAAATGTTATTTGCTTCTATCTCATTTTTTGGAGTCTGAAGTTCTACATAACTGTGCATAACTTCTACACCTCTAATGTGATTGGAAGATTCTATTAAGAATATTGAACACTATGCCTTTGTTGACAATTCTTGTATCTCAGCAAAAAACTCCCCTATTGTTAGCCTCTGTTTCTATTATTCCAATCTTTTACATTGATCATGCACTTGTCTGCTCTTAAATGTAATAAAATCACATAATAGTTTCACTATGCTCAGGTTAGGATTAGGATTACTCTCAGGTGCATCGCCATAGTTAGGTTTCAATTTTTGCATTTTACATTTTTGTTTAGTCTCCTATCCCTTTTCCCCAACACCCAATACAAAAGAAGAGACCAGCTTCTTTAAAATCTAGAGGTTGTTTTCAAGCCGCATTGTCCCATAGCTTGAAACTTCCCATTGTTGTTGATTAAGATCTAGCATAATTTTAAGACATCAATAGTATAATTCAATGAGAGTTATTACTGTAGCATCACATCTAGATCCACCTATTACTATAGTCTTTGCTTCAAAATTCTTTTGGGGAATTATTTCCCAATGGTGGGATTCTATGATAGATCAAGACTAGAATCAATAGGTCCATCACTAACCATATCCTTTGGCTACCCTTTTCCATTTATTAATTAATGAGTTTTCACCTCCAGTTGGTAATCAAGAACTAGAATCAAAGAAATAGTTGCTTGAATTGGAGCTTTGTGATTTAAACAATTTGATGCCTTTGCTAAGTAGTTCATAGAATTAACTTATGAAAGTAACATTTTTGGTTCTACAAAAATAAAATTAAAGTTTTTTCATGCACTCCCTTATAATCTCATTGATAAGGTGATTGCATATATTGATCTCAAAGGACTAACCATAAATGACATGCCTCTTTTTGATGTCATTGATTTTGCCAAAAAATAGGACATGAAGTTAGTCTCTGAAACCAAAACTATCCAAAAGCTCACTAAGCATCAAACCTCTCAAATCACTCCTATTTTTTCCAAAATAGCACCATTTGGTTGTTGCCCCTTTATAAAGCCATGAAAGCACCAAAAGCAACACCGTAAGCATTTATCTTTTAAGTACCACTCTATCCACTGTAATCATTCTTATGCTCTTCCTCACCACTTTCTCAAAAAGCGTACCTCTCCATGTTTTCCCTCCAAAAATCTTATTTTCAATATCTGTCACAAACCTAGTCATATTTCTCTATAATGCCATTGAAAAAATCCTATTGTCAAATCTGTCTTTTCCTCCCATGTAGCCACGTGGTGGGATGTTATTGACACAGAAGAAGATCTCTTCCAACAAGACAACATCTATGAACCAATTCTAAATGAACTCTCTAAAGATTATCATGATGATGATACTGATGCCCTCAAATCTTTATTTAATGATTTGGAGTAACCACTCACCAACATGCAATGACCATGGCATCATGACTATTCTAGCCTCCCATTTGAAGCTTATGGAAGATGGTCTCACCATCATAATGAAATCCTTGAAAGGAATTATAGACCAAAAAATAAGGGATACAATAGAGGATGAAGTAACTCTAGAGGAAGGTAGCTAATCATGCCAAGAATGCCACCTATAATGCAAAGGCTTCCCAATCCTCCTTTGCAATTCCATAGGTCTTTCAAATTAAGTGATTCTTGGATTAAGAATAAAATTAAAAGCAAAAATCTCTCAAAATAAATTCATTTACCAAAGGTCAAAGCCCAGTGGAATATACTTCTACCTACTGAAGACACTAGAGATGAAGAAGTAGATGATTCCTTCTACTTAGACCAAGACTATTGTCTAGAATAAGGTGAATGTAGCAATCTTAGAGAAGAAGAAGAAGAAGAAGAAGAAGAAGAAAATCTACCATGAGTATATATCATTCAAGATCCATCAAAGCACAAACTGGTATGTACAAGTATCCCTCCCTTGGAAATACCACAACCAACTTATTTGACACAACTGATCAATTGTAAATTTTATCAGTTCATAACTGTCGAAATCAATGGTAGATTGATAGATGCACAAGTAGACACAGGTGCTTCTCTTCCATTCACAAAACCAAAAGTCATCCAAGATTGGAAGAAATTGGATGACTCTCTAGCTTATAAAAGCCTATATGTCCAAGGGAATAGTTTTGTCTATAATATGTATAAACATCATAAACCCCTTTGGATCCAAGATAAAATCTTCCATTGTGATTTATTTACTTTAAGCAAAATTCCTGTAGATATCTTATTAGGTGGAGATTTTATAGATAGATACTCGCCTTATGGATCTACTACTAAAAGTGTTGTTCACCATAGATAATGAAAGACTGAGGATTCCTCATCTAATCTATGCAACTAAAATATTTTCTATCTCTATGAGTTATAACCCTAAACTTATAATCCCTACTAAAATCCAAGCTATAGGAGAAAAGATTAGGACTACTATCTGTTCTGATAACCCTCAGCAGTTTTGGTCAAAATCTATGCCTGAGATGGAAATCAAGCTCATCTAAGGAAAGCATATGAAGATTGGGAAAAATATCCCAATTCCTACATAGGATTATAATGATATGGAAACCTAGATAAAATAATTAGAGGCTAATGGCTTCATTGAAAAATCAACCTCTCCTTAATGTTGTTATGCCTTCATGGTAAACAAACATTCAAAGCAAAAGAGGGGTAAGAAAAGAATGGTCATTAATTATAGACCATTAAATGCCAATTGCCAACCATATCCATATCTTATACTAGATAAAAGCTACTTACTAGAGAAAGATGCAACATGTAAATATTTCTCACAATTTGACTGTAAATCCAGCTTTTATCAAATCAAGGTCAAAGAAGCTGACAAATAAAATATAGCATTAAGCCACCCTTTTGGCCATTTTCAATAGACTGTTATGCCATTTGGTCTAATGAATGCCCCAACATTCTATCAGGCTCATATGGATACAATTTTCACAAACACTTTAGATTTCCTATGTGTGTGTGTGTGTGTGTGTGTGTGTGTGTGTGTGTGTGTGTGTATATATATATATATATATATATGATATATTAGTATTTAGTAATTCCCTTTCTGATCATTTCTCCCATCGTTTGAATTTTTTAGAGCTGGCAAAAATTGCAGGAATAGTTCTATCCAATACAAAGATCCAACTCTGTAAAATAGAATGTAATTTTCTTGGAATGGTTATCCAAGATTCAAAATTACAAGTCCAGCCACATATCAAAGAAAAGGTTATCAATTTTCCTGATAAGCTTGATAAACCAAAGCTCCAAGCATTTTTGGGATTATTAAATTATTTGAATAGCTTTTATCCTAACTTTGGTGAAGATAGGTTCATCTCCAAGAAATTCTCTAGAAGAATAAAGAATTTCAATGGAAGGACAAACACACAGCCACTATCCAAAAAATAAAAGCAAAGGTATCATTACTTCTAAAACTACACATCCCAAAATCTGACCAGTTCCTGGTTTACACTTATGCCTCTAATATTGCATGGAAGGAATGCTTATTTGTAAATATGATAATAAAAAATTCATGTGTGAATTATCTAGTGGAGTATTTAGTGTAGATGTCTTAAAATGGGTCTCTTCTAATAAAGAGATTTATTCTATGAAGAAATGTCTCAAGAAATTTATGTTAAAAATTCTTCATTTGTCACATTTTATTGTAAAAACTGATTGTACTAGATTTATGACCTTTAGAGAAAAATATCATGGTCAAAAAAGATGATCACGATAAATATATTAGATGGCAAGTTTTTTTCAATTAGTTTAATTTCTCGGTTGAACACATAAAAGGCACTAACATTATCATAGTAGATTGGCTCATTAGAAATCCACTAGCAACTTTAATGCATCAACCCTATATTGGATTTAATTTAATCAGAATCTATAATCAAGGGTTTGATTCTTTGAATATTCTTGTCCAAGAATAGATTCTAAGAGAAGGATTGCATCCTCGCTATAATCATAATTCTTATGATCAGATCTACATGTCTTTCACAACCTCCATATAGGTAGACTGCCATAAGAGTAAAGGTGTAATCTCTATCGAATGACTAAATAGTGAATTACTATTTCATCAGTTCACTGAACTCATAAAGATTCCTTTATGGACATGGTGGATTAAGATAAGATCCTCTCATAATGAGCATCTTTATAGATGGATTATAAAATATAAGCCACACCATATTCACGAGGAAGAAGATCATGATCAGGATACCATAGTATATACAATTATTCACCAAAATATGGAATGGAAATCTTATTTCTACATCAACCCACACTATCATGCATGTGATGTTGGACCCCAACATTGGCATCTTACAAGTACGTTCCAACTAAGGTGTCTTTTTCAGCTGATCAGTGAAGATGATCTACTCACTGAAGCAGAAGCTATGTTGGACCCACCAAGCCAGACATCTTCATCCAACACATCCAATAGTATTTCACTATAGCTAAATTTTGAGTTATAAATCATGATGGGATAGACACCGCCTTGGCAAAGATTCCAGGTAGGACCTCCCAATTGCTATAAATAAGGCCTCTTTACTAGTATTGATCATCAAAAAAAAATTAAGATTTATAAATCTAATAGTCTAATCAAGCGTATGCTCTTCTCTTACCTATTAAAGGAACTTGAGAATCATAAACTTGATATGTTATAAATTCTAAAGATTGTAATATCTTTTTTTTTGAGTAATAGTGAAGCCATAGCCATTCATCCCCTACCTACTATCGTGGGTTTTCAAAGGAATTAAAGGAGTGTCTAATGACAATAAAAGATTGAATGTGCCAAATGTGATGCATCACTTTATTAGCCCAATTGATGAGCCATATATATGGGCACATCTAAATGGTTATTTTAAGGATATGATGACCATTATCTAGTCTCTATTAGGTCCTGGGAGTGAATGTTGTAGTTGATTGGATGTATCCCTTGAGAGAATATTACCATCCCTAAGTGTGCAAACAAAGTGACCTTCAGTCATTAATTTAAATAGAACCATGAGGGATAGACATGATCCAGTATATCCTACACTTTCATGGATGATTACTCTAAGAAAATCCAAGAGGATTCTCTCTAACTTGATGCGAGTGAGATGCGACAACAGGTTTTCTCTTGCTACTAAATCTCTCTTAAAAGGCCAAAATTTAGTCAGTGGGGGTGTATATTCTAAATAGTTATCCAAATCAATGAATCACCTATGTAGGTACATCTAGATTAGAATTTTAAGTCTATAAAAAACATTATCTAATCTTCATCAGGCCTTAAGAGTGAAAGTTGTAGTTTATCAGATGCATCCCTTAAGAGAATCTTAGCATCTATGAGTCTAAAAAATAATCAAAATTAAATCACACATTGAAGGAAAACCATGAGGGTTAGAGATGATTTAAGATCCTATAATTTCATAGATGAGCCTCCTAAGAAATCCTAATAGCATTGTATCTAACTCGATATGAGCAAGATGTGGCAATGAGTTTTCTCTCGCAGCTAAATCTTTGTTAAAAGGTCAAAAGATGGTTAGTGGGGGCACATATTTTGACTCATTATCCTAATAAATTAACTATCTATGTGGGAAAATTTATATGGGTGTTTTAAGTCTAGAATGGTTATTGTTCATCTTCATTGGGCCCTAGTAGTGAAAGATGTACTTGATCAGATGCATCCCTTAAGATAATCTTAGAGTCCTTAAGTGTGCAAACAGAGTGAACTTTAGTCACATATTGTAGGAGAACCATGAGAGGTAGATATGATATGTAAACTCATACACTTACATGAACAAGTATTTTAATAAACTCTAGGAGGATTTTCTCTAACTCAATTTGAGTGAGATACATCAATGAGTTTTATCTCATAGCTAAATCTCTTTTAAAGGACCAAAATTTGGTCGATGGGGGGTATGCATACGACTCATTAGCCCAATTGATGAACCATTTACATGAGAACATCTATATGAACATTATAAGGCTACAATGGCTATTGTTTGGTCTCTGTTGGTCCCCAAGAGTGAAATTTTTAGTTGATTAGACACATCCCTTAAAAGAATCTTAACATCCCTAAGTGTGCAAACTGAGTGAACTTAATTCATACATTAAAAGATAACCATTAGAGTTAGATATAATCTATCAACTCCTAAAATTTCATGGATGAGTCATCTAATAAACCCTATAAGGATTATCTCTAACTCAATGTGAGTAAGACACGAAAATGAGTTTTATCTCCTAGTCAAATCTCTCTTAAATGGCCAAAAGTTGGTCAGCGGGGGAATATATTATGACTCATTAGCCCAATTATTGAACCATATTTTCTAACACATCCAGATGGGAATTTTAAGTCTAGAATGTTCATTATTTGATCTTGGTTAAGACCTAATATTAAAATTTATAGTTAATCAGACACAACCCTTAAGATAATATTAACATCCCTAAGTATGTAAACTAAGCCAACTTCCATCACACATTGTAGTAGAACCATTAGGTCTAGAGATAAGACATCAAATCTCACACTTTCAAGGATGATTCCTTTAAGCAACCCCATGAGGATTATCCTAACTTAACATGAGTGAGACATGGCAATGAATTTTTTATCGTAGCCAAATCTCTCTTAAAGGGATAAACATTGGTCAGCAAGGGTGCATATTCTAACTCATTAACCCAATTGATGAACCATATTTGCTGATGCATCTAGATGGTAATTTTTAGGCTAGAACAATTATTATCTAATATCCATTGGGCCCTAGAATGAAATTTTTAGTTGACTAGACACATCCCTTAAGAGAATCTCCTCATTGTTGAGTGTGCAAACTAAGCTAAATTTTTTCACATATTGTAGGGTAATAGTGAGGGATAGAGATGAGTTATAAGCTCCCACACTTTCATGGATGAATGCTCTAAGAAACTATAAGAGTATTCTCTTTAACTTGACATGAATGAGACACAATAATGAGTTTTCCCTTACAACCAAATATCTTAGAATGGATCAAAAGTTGGTCAGTGGTGGGTGTATATTCTACTAGGTGTGGATCTTTATTGTCTTCCAAGATTAGAGGTAAAAAATATGATGTTATTTTATCCAGTTTTGGATCCCATTCTTTGAATCCCTTGAAGCAATATTTTGTGAAAATTACCTTGTTAAACATGTAATTTTGTAGTCAATCTAGGCCACTAATTAAAGGTTTCCAAATCTGATGGTAGATGTATTTTTTAGGTGTTTTTCGCCCTAAAATGTATTGATATATGGCTGAGATGTATAATTGTGATGTATTATGAAAATATTATATATAGAGAGGTGGAAAAAAAGGTAGAGAAGTGTAACAGGGTTTGTTACAAGATTTGTTGTCTACCTTGTATTACTAGAAATAATATACTGAACAAGTTTGGTGGATGTAGCCCATTCTGGGTGAACCACATTAAATCTATGTCTCTATTGTGTTAATTTTTCTACATTTTAATTTTGTTTTTATTTCATTATTATTGCTCTATGTTTATAATCCTAATAACTAGTATCAAAGTAGAAGGTTTATTTGGTAGATAAACTCATAAGAAAAGAGGTTTCCTAGTTTGAGTGGGAGTAATGGCAAAAGAAGGCAAGTTTAAGGTTGAGAAGTTTAATGGCCAAAACTAAAAGATTTAAAAGATATAAATGGAGGACTATCTATATCAAAATGATCTTTTCCTACCATTAAGTGGAATAGCAAAGAAGTTGATAACTATGAAGGATGAAGATTGGGAGGTTCTTGACAGAAAGGCACTAGGACTAATAAGACTGTGTCTAGCAGTATCGATGGCCTTCAATATTATAAAATAAAAGACAATAGTATATGTGATAAATGCATTAGATAGAGTTTATGAAAAACCCTCAGTCTCCAACAAGGTATTTCTTATGAAGCATTTATTTAATCTAGAAATGTTATAAGGTGGGTCTATTGTTGACCATATAAATGAATTTAACATGATCACAAATTAGTTAAGCTCTATAGGAGTAGATTTTGATGATGAGGTTAGGGATATTTTTATTATATGCTTATTGATAGAAATTTAAAATGGCTTGGTCATGGTTGTGAGCAATTTTATCTCTAGTTCAAACACTTTAAATTTTGATGATGTTATTAGTGTTATCCTCAGCGAGGAAATGTGATAGAAAAACACAAGTGAGACATCAGGTAATGATTTGACTATGGAGAATAGGGGAAGAAAAAAGGATATAAGAAAGGGCCCAAGGAATCATGGGAAGTATAATAAGTTTAAATCTAAATTTATAGGAACATTGGTGTGCTAGATTTGTGGGAAGAAAGGACAGCTAAAGAAAGATTGTTGGTTTGGAAAAGTAAAACAAGGAGATGGATAACAAGATAAAAAACATGAAGAAAATGTATTAGGTGATGTGTTACAAGATGATTTAATCTTTTATTTATATAATATTAATGATTCTTAGGTTTTAGATTCAGTGGATTTATTTCATGCTACACCCCATAAGAAATATTTTCAAGACTATGTTCAAGGTGATTTTGGGCAGGTTCATTTGGGTGATGGCGAACCCTATAAAATTATAGGAAAGGGTTATATATATAAAATTATAAAATAGAAACAAATGGTTATTGAGATAGGTAAGACATGTTCCTAAGTTGAGAAGAAATCTAATTTTAACAGGGCAGTTGGGAATTAAGGGATGCACAGTTATATTCACAGAAAATTCATGAAAGGTCACTAAAGGATCATTGGTAATAGCAAAAGGAGAGAAGGTAGGTAAATTATATGTATTTAATGGTGATGTTTAATCTTTTATTCCTTTATCTTCTAAAAAAGTAGATAAAAAATTATGGCACCATAGACTTGGGCACATGAGTGAGAAGAGGATGCAATTTCTCCACTCAAAGAATTTGTTGATAGATTTGAAGAAGGTGGACTTGAATTTCTATGAGTACTGTGTATATGTAAAACAAAAGAGAGTCATATTTCTTAGAGTTGGGAGGAAAAATAAGGATGAAAAGTTAAAGCTTGTGCATATAGATATATGGGGACTAGCTCAGGTATCATCCCTTGGTGGCTCTTGTTATTATGCTACTTTTATCTATGATGCAACTAGAAAAACTTGGTTTATTGCATACAAAAGAAATTTGATGTTTTTGATACTTTTGAGAAATGGAAAGATTTGGTTGAGAATGAGATAGGAAATGAATTGAAGTGTGTCAAATCAGATAATGGAGGTGAATATTTTAGCAAGGAGTTTGATAATTATTCTTTATCCCATGGGAATTTTAGAGTGAATATGGTTCTAAGAAGACCATATAGACACCTAAAATTGGCCATCGATAACCTCCAATCAAGATTTTAACCAATTTCCACCCAAAATTCACAATTTAGCCTAAAAACACTAAAACACACTAAATGATGTGAAGCTAACATATTCATGTGTTGATTTTGGCTAGGGTATCCTTAAATGGGGCAATGCAATTTATGGGCCAGCTAACTTTGATCATATCATTTTGAGTCAAAATGCCAATTTTGCACCTGGGTGCTCTAGATTGCTCTTTCCTATCAAATCTTTTACACAAGACACATGCCTTTTTTATTTAGTGTTGATAACATCCTAAATGGGATAATAGTTCCAATGCATTTGACATTGCCTTTCAATTCTAATCTAGTTAAATTTTGGACCAATACCAAGGAATTATGATCAATTTGAGTAATTTGTGCATAAAGTGCTTAAATATGCTTAAGAGCAAATTAATACAAATCAAGACTTAATTAAGAATCACATGCAAACTTATTAAGTAATTTGTTTTAGAAATGAATATTGAATATTTTCATCATTAGGTGACCTCATTTATTAGGAAGACATCCCTAAGCCATAAATGCCACAAATATCAAGATTCATACCCTCCATGCCTCATCAATACCTTCCATGATGCCCTCCATCCCTCTTAATTTCCCCTTCTTACAATTTCATGATGAGAATAATTATAAACTTAATTCCAAAAATTGAATTAATCCTCAACCACACATCTCAATCTTGAGATGGACGGTTCACATTGATTTTGATCAATCTCAAAAATCTATAAATAGAGAGGCCATGAATATCATTTCTAAGACTGGAGAATGCAAAGTTATAATGCAAGATTGGTTCAAAAATCTTCATGAAATTAGTGTTACCATGCCAAATTGATTCCAAGCCAAGCCAATCCACAAGCTAAAGGTGACAAGGAGAGATGGGGGTAGCCAAGCTTCTATTGCCAAGGACTTCATGAGCACAAGTTGAGAAAGCCACTACAACAAACATTTTGGAGCATCTAAGGAAGGTAAAAGGGGTTTCTTTTGAATTTTAGTTGTGTATTTTATTCATGTTTGTTAACTAATCTCTCCCTAGTATCTAGGCCTATAGATGTTATGCTATTAGTGTGTTTCTTTCATTTTATTTTCATTTTGGAACTAACACCATACTAATTATCCTCTCTTGAGTCAAATTCTTAGATCACATTATGGCACACCCATGGGCCACTCCATAATAATCCATTATGCATAGAGGTTTATATAAGATGACATAAATTGAAATGTGCCCTTATAGATAATGGATCTAGCCTCAACATAGTGTCATTAAAGCTCATCAATATTCTTGGGTACACAATGGCAGATCTCCAACCAGAAACAATAACTATCAAAGCCTATGATAATCAAGAAAGAGTATCATAAGGCACCATTAGTTTTCTAGTTATCATTGGGAATTTAACCCATAATACACTTTTCCATGTGCTTGGTCTTGAGTTATCATACAACATGCTTCTAGGTAGGCCTTGGTTATATAAGATTCATTCAGTCTCGTCAATGCTACACCAATGTATCAAGTTTTCCCACTCAGGGATGGAAGTGAATATTCCAAGAAATTTACATCCACATGAACAATACAAGCATCTTGAGGCCAAATTTCAAATCTATAATTATCAGTACAACATGAATCCAAGTTATAAGAAGGATAAAGGAAAGGCTATACTTATTGATTATTTACTAGATAATTGCATAGATCCTAATACCTTGGATTTTATTTCCTAGATACCACCTCTTGAAGATTCTAGTCATTTCACCATTTCAAATAATGAACTTAGAGATTATGTGACCCATGATAAATTTCATATTTCTAATGTTCCTTAGAATTTGAAAACCTTTAGGTGACCTAAAGTCATCCCACATATGTATTGGCAACAAAAGAATAAATATAAGAGACCTATTTTATTTGTACCAACATTTGGTCTAAGACCTGACCCTCTTGAAGGGGATGAATCATGGTTATACAATGACAACCAAGCTAATTGTTATAAAAATTCAAAGTATCATATTCCCAATAAGATCATAGAGCATCACAATTATGAAGGAAGAGGCCTCAAACTGAATCAACAAGGAACCATCGAGCCAATTTTCATGACTAAGTATGAAAGAACTTATGGACTTGGATTTAAAACACATGGGGGTGACCCCACACATCTCATTCAAACTCCATCACCAATGATTAGTGATGATGATGTCGATAGTGAAGTAGAGTCTGATCATAGCCTCATCTTTGATAACCTAGCTGAAACTAACCTATTTGATAATAATGCCATTTGTACCCTTACCTTGGACATTCATCGTAACCCGTTGCCATTATATTATCCCCAACTGATAGATTGGGACCAACAAGAATCTAGTATATCGATTGATGAGTTTAAAAATGATGATGCATTCTATGACTTTTTAAGCCTTAGAGACAACGTTCCATTGGAAGATCACAAATCAGGATTCTCAATCACATTAGATCTTGCAGCTTATTTTAGAGAGCAAGTAAACACCCTTATCGAAAAACAAATAAGTAAAACATTGAGGCCCCAAAGTGAAAACCTCTTTGAGGCACTTTTTGACCAAGGAAAAAGTAAAGATAAAGGCCAGTCTAGTGGTGAAAACCTACTATAGGCACCATTAGATGGGGGTGTTCATTCTTCTTTGAATTTAGACTAGATACCACTAATGATGAACTTGCCTATGGATTTAAGTTCATACTTAAGCAAAAACAAGTATTTGATCAAATTATTCAATAATTTTGGACTATTTTTGTTACATGACCTAATCTCCCATTAGGGAACTCAGATTCATCATGCCTAGGAGAAGTTGAAGAGCAATTCCTGACAAAGGACCCTGATATAATTCAATAGTTCAAGTCATTGCCTACTATCCTAGAATATGGTTTGAACCTTATAGTTTAAGATAAAATAGAGGTAAATATCGAGACTCCATCAAACCTAAAATAGATAAAATTAGGAATATCCCTCACTAAAAAAAATGTGACATCTTTATAGCTCTATTGAGATAATTTATATATATCTTTGCATGGGACTATTCTGACATGCCAGGTCTAGACCCCACCTTGGTTCTACACGACCTTGTGGTTAATCCTGACACCAAATTAGTAAAAGAAAAGTTATGTAAGATGCATCCTCAAATTGTTGTATTAGTAAAGAAAGATTTGGGAAAACTCTTAAAATTAGGATGTAACTGATCCATTGACTACTTAAAATGGATCTCTAATGTGGTACCTATTAGCAAAAAGCCTAAAAAGATCAAAAATTGTACTAATTTTTGAGACATAAATAAAGCTTATCCTAAATATGATTTTCCCTTGCCTAATATTTACATGATCATTGACTACATAGTAGGTTATGAAATTCTTTCACTCATGGATGGATTTTCAGGATATAACTAGATCAAAATAGCATCAGAAGACCAACATAAAATATAGTTCACCACTCAATGGGGAACATTTTGTTATTAGGTAATGCCATTTGGCCTTAATAATGTGGGAGATATATATCAAATGTCTATGACTATCATATTCCATGATATGATGCATGATATTATTGAAGACAAAGTCGATGACATATTAAGAAAATCCAAAACTAGGGCCGATCATCTAGCAGTGTTGCATAAGATATTTGAAAGATTATGGGAGTAAAAAGTCAAACTCAATCCAAATAAATATGTGTTAGATGTAACTTCAATAAAAATACTTGGCTTCATCATGTCTCGTAGAGGTATTGAAGTCAATCCAACTAAATTCCATGCTATAACTGAGATGCCACCACTAACCATGGTGAGCAACTTTGTAGTTTACAGGGTAAGATCTAGTCAATCTAATGCTTCATCTCTCAATTATAAGACAAGTGACATCCATTTACACACCTTTTAAATAAGGGAGTTATATTTCACTGGGATGATCATTTATGAATAGATTTTCAACAGCTCAAAGACTATCTTTTTAATATGCCTATTTTATTACCTCCTATGCTAGGAAAACCACTCTTATTATACCTATCAGCTACTGACCATGCTCTGGGGGCACTCTTCACTCAACATGATGACAATGAAAAAGAGCATGTTGTATACTACCTAAGATATACCTTGGCTATAGATGAACATAACTATGTACCTATTGAAAAAGCTTATTTGGCCATGGTCTTTATAGCTCAAAAATTGTGCCATTACATGTTGAATAATAAGACCATGGTCCTTTCCAAAGTAGATCCACTCAAGTATCTACTATCTAAAACAAATTTGCAAGGTAGAATGGATAAATGGATCATACTTCTCAGTGAGTTTGACATAGATTATGTCAATTAGAAGGCAATCAAGGGATAGGTTCTTATAGATCAAATTGCTAAAGCACCTCTCATAGACACACAACCACTCACATTTAAATTTCCTGATGAATCAATAATGACCATCATTGACACATCCCTTGAGGAGTAGCCTTGGAAGCTATATTTTGATGGTTCTTTTACTACACATGGATCGGGGGTAGGCCTATTATTTATTACACCATAGGGGGATCTAATCCCTAAATCATTCAAAATTAGCTTTCCTTATATAAACAACATGGCTGAATATGAAACACTTCTTGTAAGGCTTTGATAAGTAGTGTATTAGAATATATCTCATCTCCAAGTTTATGGTGATTCTTAGTTAATCATCAATCAGGTCACAAATCAATTTCAGACCAAAGATGATACGTTGGTTCCATATAAAGCCATGGTTGGCACTCTTAAGCAATAAATTCATAATATTCAATTTGAGCACATACCAAGGTCTAGTAAGAGAACTATAGATGTCGTGGCTACTATTTTCTCTCTAATTCAACAAATAGATAAAGCTAGAGAGTATCAGTTTTTCATCAAGAATTTGTCAGCACCAGCTCATGAACCTTCAACCATTGCCATGATTTGTGATATTATTGGTCCTAATTTTATCTGATACTAAAACCTATAAAACTACCTTCATGACCATGTTCTACCACCTAAGCTATCTCAAAAACAAACCAGAGCCTTTATTCATCATTTCACTCATTATAATCTATTTAGATCCAAACTTTACCATCATAGTTTTGATGGAACTCTGCTTCATTATTTAACTTCAGTAGAGCCTACACTAGTGTTAAGAAAAGTTCATGAAGGAGTATACATATCTCATTCTAGTGGGGTAGTCCAATCCCAAAAGATCTTGTGTACTAGTTATTATTGACCCACAATAGATGTAGATGCCACTGCATATGTAAAGAAGTGTGATAAATGTCAATGGCATGCTAATTTGATTCATGCCCTAGCAAAAAATCTAAAACTAATGTTGACACCATGGCCATTTTCTACATGGGGACTTGACCTCATTGGGAAGATTAACCCTACTTCATCTGATGGCTATAAAGATATCCTTACCACCACTGAATATTTCACTAAGTGGGTTGAAGCTATACCCCTCACATGATTGGAAAGAAAATTTCTAATTCATTTCCAACCATCTCATTTACTGCTATGATATCCCCTCTGACATTATATATGATAATGGAGGATCATTCAAGAACAAGGATGTAGACCAGTTATGTACTAAATATAATATCACACAAAAATTTTCTATAACATATTACCTTCAAGGTAATGGCCAAGATGAGGCATCCAACAAAACCATTGTCAATATTCTCAAAAAGGTTATCAATGATGCCAATCATGATTGGCACTTGAATATATTCCTTTCCCTTTGGGCATATTGTATCAATCATCACACCCCCATAAGAGCCACTCCATATCACTTATTTATGGTATTGAAGCCATCCTTCCCATTGAGGTAGAATTACCTTCATTATGCATCTCTTTCAAGCATGTCCTAGATTATCATGACTATCAAGTAGCTCACCTGCAAAAGCTAGACCTACTTGATGAGAAACATATAACTGTGCTCAACAATCTTTAAGTTTATTAGAACTGACTCAAAGACCACTATAATCAATGTGTTAAGTATAAAACATTTGAACTTGGTGATCTTGTTCTTAAAGAAAACCAAAATAATACCATGGCTGAGAAAAATAATAAAGGAAAATTCAAGACAAATTAGATAGGGCCTTTCATCATTACTGTAGACTATGGATCAAGAGCATATATGCTCACCACACTAGATAGAGATGAACTTCCTAAGCTAATGAATAGTATTCATCTCAAGCAATACTATGCTTGAATGCTAAGGTGTATTGCCTATAAGGACCATTTTAGTTATGTCATTTTATTACTATTCCTTTTTGTACAAATACCATCCTTATCCATCTCTTCATCGTATCCACTTTTTGCTTCCATTCTATCAACCCAATGTGTTCTAAAGCCTAGCCCATTTGACCTTGGTATTTTCCATTCATTACATAGTTTCAACATTGAGGTATCTAATCTATTTCATCAGTTGGTTCAAGTACTTCAGATAGAGATCATATTTTGGAATAGTGTGATAGAAATTTTGGTAGTTGCATCCTTTGTTTGTTATTCCTTTCTTACCATTGATCTTGCTACTAATTATAACCACCTTTGGGAAAACTAGTACCATAAATCTATGTCATTGTGTCTTTTTTATAACCTCATACGGGAAAACTAGGGACAACATTAAGGCTTGACATACCAACTCACCACTTCCTATGTTATACTATGCCTTTTTACTAACTGTGCCTATTTTGTTTTAATTGATTGCTACACTAGTCAAATTCATCCATTTTAAGGATAAAACTAAAGTGACTTGAGGTCTTACTTTGGGATTATGTAGGCAACACTCAATACTTATTGAGGTTAGCTCAGTCACCCTAAGACACACTCTCACCATTTTGTAAGAAACCTAAGCCACACTCTTGGCATTTTGAGAGTAACCTAAGCCACACTCTCCCCATTTTATGATCTTGAATCATTTAATGTCTCATCATTCTCAATTGAGTTGAGATACTTTAAAACAATTCCAAAAACATTTAAAAAATCATTATAAAAGAGCAAAAGCATTGACCACTTCTTTGCCTTAAGGATTCTGGGAACCCTTACTAAGTGACCAATAAATCACTTGTCACTTAGTTTCCCCATCTTTTTTAGCCTTTTTTCTCTCATGCACTTTCCATTTTCAAAGACCATTCCTCTTCTTCTATCACATCCATTATATTTGTTTTCCTTAGTTATCACATTCTTTCCATTCCCTGGGAGAACTACATTTGGTCTGAAGTTTTTTATTAGATATTACATTCATATAACTATGTAGGAAGAATCCAATTGCCTAGTGCATATGGAGACAACTTGGCCAGCCCCTGAATTTTCTTTTATTCCCCCATTTTTTTAATTTGTTAAGTTGTCACCTATTTTTAGGGGTAATATTTTTAGGGTTTCTATTGCATTGTTTGTTTATTTATTTCTACTTATTTTGTTTGTGTGTTTGCTTTTTTGTTTACTTTCAACACTATTGCCTTGATTTGGTTTATGTGTGTTCATTGGGTGATTCCTTGCCCACACTTATACTTGAATCCATCCATCTTCATATGTTTACATTATCATCATGGTTTCTATCATTGGTGCATTATTTTCTATTGAGTATTAGATTATAGGAGTCAGTCCTTATGCATATTTTAGCCAAGTCCTCATGATGTTATACCATGATTCCTACTGACATGTGATACAAAAAACCTTATCTTCAAGAAGTCTATTCAACAATGGTGGCATCTCTTCAGCATCGACATCTTGATTCAATCCCAATCATATCCTAAATAAAGTAATTAACCATGAAATAATTTCAACTTTTATTAGTTTGGATGAGCATCTCCCTACTAGTAGGTTGTTCTAATTAATCATTACCATTTATGTTAAGTTATCATCATATTCATATAGTTAGTTTATCATGTTTTCCATAATCAGGGTCTAATGATTATAACTACCTGTAGAAAAATCATTGCACACCATCCCACCTACATTTCTCAATGATTATAATTGCCTTTGGGAAAATCATTGTGTTGTCACCACTTCCCATTTTATGCCCATATGGGGGCATGCTATTATCTTGTTTGTTTGTCCTAACTGGGGTAGCTCCATCTTTTCAATGATTCTAACTACCTTTGGCCAAACCATTGTGTTATCATACCACGTTACCACTATTGAGATACAATGTTTATAACCACCTTTGGACAAACCATTGTGCACCATCCCACTTGCAATCTTAATTATTTTGACTACTTTTTCAATATCATTATATTTTCACTCCATCATCTTTCCTTTCTTTGGTCCCCTCATGTTGCTTCTTTCTTTTTAAGGGACCGTTTGTCGACTTACTTGTGCCAACCATTCCCTTGAGGAGGCATCATATAGTTAGTTTATCATCATTACAGTTATAGGCATATATGACATTTTCATTATTTGAGAAGATGTTACTATCATTATAATTTGAAATGCCTTCTCAAATAGGGGCAAACTGTAAACACCTAAAACTGGCCACCAATAACCTCCAATTAGGCTTTTGACCAATTTCCACCCAAAATGCATAATTTAGCCTAAGAACACTAAAACATGATAAATGATGTAAAAATAACATATTCATGTGTTGATTCTGGCTAGGGTATCCCTAAATGGGGCAATGTAATTTATGGGCCAACTAACTTTGATCATATCATTTCGAGTCAAAATGCCAATTTTACACCTGAGTGCTCTAGATTGATCTTTCCTATCAAATATTATACACAAGACATGTACCTTTGTTATTTGGTGTTGATAAATTTCTAAATGGGATAATGGTTCTAATGCATTTGATATTTCCTTCCAATTCTAATCCAGTCAAAATTTGGACCAATAACAAGGCATTCTGATTAATTTGTGTAATTTTTGCATAAAGTGCTTAAACATGATTAAGAGATAATTAATTAAAATAAAAAATTAATTAAGAATTCTATAGAAACTTATTGAATAATTTGTTTTGGAAATTTATATTGAATATCTGCATCATGAGGTGACCTCATTTCTTGGGAAGACATCCCTAGGCCATAAATGCCATAAATATCAAAATTCATTCCCTCCATGCCTCATCAATGACTTACATGATGCCCTCCATGCCTCTTAATTTTACCTTCTTCCAATTTAATGATGAGGATAATTATAAAATTAATTCCAAAAATTAAATTAATCCTCAACCACACATCTCAATCTTGAGATGGATGGTTCAAGTTGATTCTGATCAATCTCAAAAATTTATAAATAGAGAGGCCATGAACATCATTTCTAAGACTGGAGAATGCAAAGTTATAATGTAGGATTGGTTCAAAAAGCTTAATAAAATTAGTGTTATCATGCTAAATTGATTTCAATCCAAGCTAAGCCACAAGCCAAAGGTGCCAAGGAGAGATAGAGGTAGCCAAGCTTCCATTGTCAAGGACTTCATGAGCACAAGCCGAGAAAGCCACTACAACAAGCATTTTAGAGCATCCAAGGAAGGTAAAAGAGGTTTATTTTGCATTTTAGTTGTGTGTTTTATTCACATTTGTTAACTATAATCTCCCTAGTGTCTATGCCTAGAGATGTTATGCTATTAGTGTGTTTCTTTCATTTTGTTTTCCTTTTGGAACTAGCACCATACTAACCATCCTCTCTTGAGTCAAATTCCTAGATCACACACCACAACAAAATGCTGTGTCAGAAAGGATGAGTATGAAAACAATGGAGCATGAAAGGAGCATGAGATTTCATGTAAGGTTTCCCTTACATTTTTGGGTAGATGTTTTAGACACTGTTGTTTACTTAATAAATAAAGGGATTTCAAGTACTTTGGATGGTGGCATTCTAGAAGAAACATGGACAGGTAAAAATTTAGATTATTAATTTTTAAATACTTTTAATTATGAAGCATTTATCCATATTGATAAATAAAATAGAACCAAGCTTGAAGTAAAATCCAAAAAATGTACTTTTATTGGATACAAAGTTAATGTTTTTGGTTACTGTTTATGGGATATTGAAAACCACAAAATCATTAGAAGTAGAGATGTGATCTTTAATGAAAAGGTCATGTATAGAGATCAATTGTAAGAAAATAAATAGGAAAATCCAAATTTATAATATGTATTACTTGATGAAATTATTGTAAATAAAATTACAAAAAGTGCTAGAAAATCAAAATTTACAACAACTAAAAGTACCTCAAACTATTGAAAGTGTAGTTAAAAGATCTACTAGAGTAAGTAGACTCCCTAAACGTTAATCTCATTCAATTTATTATTTATTATTGACTAATGGTGGTGATCCAAAAAGCTATGAAGAAATAATGCATGTAGAAACTAGAAAGAAGTGGGAGCAAGGCATGAAAGAGGAGATGGACTCCTTGGCACATAACCAAACTTGGGATTTGGTTCAGTTGTCTATAGGTAAAAGGGAATTGTAGAATAAATGGGTTTATAGGTTGAAGGAAGAATATGGAGGTAAAAATAGGTACAAGGCCAAATTTTTTCTAAAGGGTTTACAAAAAAAAAGGGTATTGACTTTGACAAAATATTTTCTCTAGTAGTTAAAATGACTTCTATAAGAATTGTTTTAAGTTTGGTAGTAGTAGAAGATTTGCACCTTGAATAGTTAGATGTGAAGATTGCATTCCTTCATGCTGATTTGGAGGAGGAATATATATGGATTAGCCACAAGGATATGAAGTCAAAGGTAAGGACAAGATGGAGTGTAGGTTGAAGAAGAGTTTATATGGCCTAAAACAAGGTCCAAGATAGTGATATTTGAAATTTCACATGTTTATGATAAAACAAGATTATATTAAATGTCATTCTAACCATTGTGTTTAATTTAAGAGATTAGATAATGGAAATTATATTATCTTGTTATTGTTTGTAGATGACATGCTTGTTCTAGGGTCTAACATGCATGATATAAATGAGCTAAAAAGAAAACTAGCAAATTTATTTGCAATGAAGGATTTGGGTGCTGCAAATCAAATACTTGGTATGAGAATAATAATAGATAATAAATATAGGAAATTTACATTGTATCAAGAAGAATACATCAAGAAGGTGTTAGTCAGGTTCAATATGCAAGATGCAAAACTTATGAGTACACCTTTGGAAGGGTACTTCAAATTAAGTAAGGAACAATGTCTTAAAACATAGGAAGAAATCAATTACATGAGCAAAGTGCTATATGCTTAAGAAGTTGGAATTTTAATATATGCTATGGTGTGCACTAGACTAGATATTGCTCATGTAGTGGGAGTTATTAGTAGATTTAGGAATAATCCAGGAAAAGAGCATTGGGATACAGTCAAGTGGACTCTTAGGTACTTGAGTGGGAACATTAATAGACATTTGTGCTATGAAGGGTTAGATGTTACCTTACAAGGATACGTTGATGTAGACATGGTTGGAGATTTAGATGTAGGAGGAGCACCACAGGGTATGTATTCATTGTTGGTGACACATTAGTTAGTTGAATTTAAAAATTTTAGAAGATAGTTTCTTTGTCAAATATAGAGGTAGAATATGTTACAACTATAGAAGCAAGCAAGGAAATGATATAGGTGTAATGGTTCATGGAAGAGTTGAGGTAGAATCAAGGATATTTTAGGTTGTATAGTGATATCTAGAGTGTGATTCATTTACCAAAAAACTTAGCATTCCACTTAACAACCAAACATGTACAACTCAAGTATCACTTCATTCATTCGATTTTGGAGGATGGTCAAATAAAGTTAGAAAAGATCCATACGAGATAGAATCTTAAAAATATGCTAACAAAGGTAGTCACAAAAGAGAAGATGGATAGTTGTTAAGCTTCAATTGGTCTTCATGGATGATAATTAAATTAAGGAACTTATCTAGGTCTAGATAATGTAATGGATACAATAACAATGGAGTAGTTGTAATCAATCTCCAAGTGGGAGATTGTTAGGTGTGGAGCCTAAATGTCTTCCAAGCCCAGAGGTTAAAATTTTGATGTTATTTCAGTCAGGTTTGGATCCCATTCTTTGAATCCATTGAAGCAAAATTTTGTGAAAATTACCTTGTTAAATTTGTAATTTTGTAGTCAATCTGGGCCATTGATTAAAGGTTTTTAGATTTCATGGTTGAGGTTTTGTTTAGGTGTTTTTCACCCTAAAATGTATTTATATATGGATGAGATGTATAATTATGATGTATTATGAAAATATTATACACATAGAGGGGACATAAAAGGTAGAAAAGTGTAACATAGTTTGTTATAAGATTTTTTTTCTCCCTTGTATTGTTGGAAATAATATACTAGACAAGTTTGGTGGATGTATCCCTTTCTGGGTGAACCACGTTAAATCTGTGTCTCTATTGTGTTGTGTTTTTTGCATTTTAATTCTATCTTTATTTCATTATTATTTCTCTACATTCTATAATCCTAACATGTTCTGACTCATTATCCCAATCGATAAACCATCTTCATTGATACATCCAAATGGTAATTTTAAGGTTATAATAGTCATTGTTTGAACTCCATCAGGCCCCAGGAGTGAAACTTGTAGTTGAACAAACACATCCCTTAAGAGAATCTCCTCATATTTGAGTGTGAAATTGAGCCAACTTATGTCATTCATTGCAAGATAATCATGAGGGTTAGATATGAGCAATTATCTACCACACTTATATGGATGAGTCCTATATGAAATCCTAGGAGGATTGTATCTAACTCGATGCAAGCGAGATATGATAATCAGTTTTTTATTGTAGCTAATTCTCTTACATTGAACCAAAAATTAGTTAGTGAGGGGAATCTATTCTTTTACTCATTATCCCAATTGATGAATTGTCTTCACCAACACATCCAGATGAGCATTTTAAGTCTACAAGGATAATCATCTTATCTCCATTGGGCCCTAGGAGAGAAATTTATAGTTGACCATACATTTCCCTTAAGAAAATCTCCTTATCCTTGAGTGTGTAAATTGAGCTAACTTCCATCCCATGTTGCAGGAGAATCATGAGGGAAATCAATGAGCTATTATCTCCCACACTTGCATGGGCAAGTCCTCTAAGTAACCCTAAGAGGGATTTCTCTAATGGAATATGAATGATACATGATAATGAGTTTTCTCTCACATCTAATTATCTCAAAATAGACCAAAACTTAGTCAATGCATGGCATATCTTCTGGCTTGTTAGTCTAATTGATGAGGCTGTTGGCTAAGTTTGGCTCATATACAAAACTTTGCTTGGATGGATCAACTAAGCAAAGTTCTTATTGAGTGGGTGATCCAATGGTGGAAGGAGAATATCACATGTCACTTAGAAGCTTAAAGTGTAATGTGTTGATTTTTTGAGAGGCAAGTTTGGAAATAGGTCTAGAATTGTAGGTGAGAGGGTCTAATAGGATTCCATAATGATTCAATCACTCAAAGGCATGAGTAAGTTTTACATAAGGTCTCAAAGGTTTATTAGAGCCTTGAAGAGCCAAAAGATAATGAGCATAAGCCTAAAAGGAACCAGACCATCATAACACATCATGCAAGAATGAATAAAAGTGTGGGATGTGCTTAGTGACATTAATTTAAATCCACAATAAATAGTCATTTAAATTCAAAAATACCAAAGGATCATGAGGTTGAATATGGGGCTGACAAGTGTCTAAATCTCAAAAGCTTAAGTTAAGATCTAATGACATGTGGGTGATCAATGAAGTTAGTGGGTCTAGATAGAGCAATAGAGCATGTTAAATCATGTAATCAAAGTTTAGTAGTGAATGTAAAGTCAATAAGTTAGTGGATCTTCAAACTAAATGCATTAGTGCCAAGTGTTACAATCATAGTAGTTAAAAGAATTAATGACATGCATTCTACCCAGATGAAGATCAATGGTGTGAACAAAGTCAAAAGGTCAATGAGCTCAAATTAAACATGAGGACACCATGTGGTATAAAAGTGTTAATTAGATGGAGATCTGACAATAGGGTCTACATAAAGAGCACATGTTGATAAGTGTCATAATCTGGGAAGCCCGAATCAAGGATCAATGACCAATGATAAAGGTCAAGGCTAGGAGACTCCAAAGGGAGATCAACAAAATGGATTTGATATAGTTTAAAGGGAAGGGCATGAGATGAGGACACATATCCAAAGCGACAATGATCATATTTTAAAATATGGTAAAGAGCATGGCAAGGATGCTACATAGGCAGACACATTATATCAAGAGATTTTATAGACCCAAGTAGGCAAGTGCATAAAACCAAGATTCAAATATGATTTAGATCGAGCCAAAACAAATATTTTAGATATGAAAGCCATTATTAAATATTATTTTGGACCTAGTTTGAGGGTTTAGAACTTGTATACCCTATTTACTAAGATAGCAGTGATCTTTCATAACTATGTTCATGGTTCTTTGAAAGGGATCCACATGTCTAATGAGCTCTCAAATTCCATAAATGATCAGAGGAAAAATAGGTCTTTCAAGGCCTAATAGAGATCAAAGGGGGGCAACTAGCTATTGGAATGAGATCAAGCATCCTGGTGGGTCTTCATCAATATTATAGTTATATGAAAATAAATAAATGGGATTGGTTTTCATTTATAGTAAGCCTATGTTCATGGTTTTGATTAGGGATAGATATAAATGAGATATGGAGGAGTGTGTCATATTTCAACATATTCATATCATCTACTTTTAGCAGGTACCTATAGCCACTTAAAATAGACATAGTGATGGCTCTGTCAGGTTCATGAATATGAGGATTTTGTCCTAATAAATAAAAGCAAGTAGAAGGTAATATAGAGTTATAAAATAATATTTGGGGATTGAAGAGTACAAATGGAGCATTCAATGCCTTTTTATAAGCTTTAAATATTTCTCCC
Organism: Torreya grandis; assembly: GCA_037957365.1. Lineage (NCBI taxonomy): Eukaryota > Viridiplantae > Streptophyta > Pinopsida > Cupressales > Taxaceae > Torreya > Torreya grandis. Next base: position 1,006,993 of record JARHVA010005318.1, read on the forward strand.
ACTTGATGGAGCATGACTCATCATCTTCAACCACTTTCTTGTCTTCTATTATGTTTCCCAGCCAATAAAAGGGATCAAAGGCTATTTGGACAAATGAAAGTGAATTTTTTGATGAAGGATTAGTCTTGATTGGATCAAAGTGTAGTTGAGAATTCATTAAAGGGTGGTGGTAGCTCATTTGATGATTTTTGATGGTGTGCTCCCTCTTACTCTCTCTTCCCCTTTATCCTATATCTCCCATTTTCTTCCCCATTTTTAAGGGATCTTATATTTTAATATTTTGAGTCAAGGATATACTCATTTAGACTCTCCAATTTGAGAAGGGGATCATTTTACAAGGCTAAACCCTATCAAAAAATTTAAGAACTACCTCCTGAATCAATAAGACAATTTGTACCTATCTTTTGCCTTTGACTAGTGTTTATTAAGCTTGTGCATGATGGTCTTGTAAAGAATATTATTCCATTACCATTGTCCTTTATTTCCTCTTTAAAGGTGTTTTCAAGCTATTTTTAGGTCTTAACTTGTGTTCATTTTCCCATTAATTGATGCTTGGTGTGAATCTTGGAATTCCTCTTTATTTCTTTGATTGTTTTGTAAGCCTAGTTCATGAAATACTTATGTAGTTAGCTAGTTAATGAGCTTGTGTGAGCCAAAATTATTTTATGTTGATCTAGTTTTTATTCAATTTTATGTGAGTGTCTATTTAAATCTAGTGCATCACCTTTTTAGCTTTCTTTGTAACCCTATCCCCCCTTTTATAACCCTTTTCCAAGCAAAAACATTAGTTTGGGTGATCTGCCAAGAGGAAGCTCTCCTTCTCTAAAGATTCAAACTCACCATAGGATACCCATAGTCTAAGGTTATTCCCATTGTGTAGCTTAGTTGGAGAGATCTTGAATAACCCTCTTTAGGGGTGCAAACTAGTGCTAAAATAGAGTTGTCTATACAGGCATGCATAGATGGGTGTTTCAGAGGTATTTAAGAGATAATACAAGTGTTAGTAGGTGAAGAGAGGTCTTGTGGGACAAGAAATAGCTAACTGTGTTTATGTTTCAATTAGGTATCTAACAAGAGACCTAAAATGAGATAAGAATTGATTGTTTATCCTTGTTATCTAGATTTAAATGTTGTATGAAGGTTGATTAAGGTAATATGATAACTATACTACACAAAAAAGTTATTTCAAACCTTTTTTGATTACATGGGGTTAGATAAATTATGAATGCTAAATTAGGCATACAAGACAAGACTTAGAATATCAGGTCTCTAACCATAATTAAGGCCTAGATAAGACTAATTTATTTTTTTCTTGAAAGGACAAATAGAAAGAAGGTGAAAACCTATTTGTTTAAGGTGGATAACATTAATATGAATTATTTTTTGTCTTTTCTTTGTTTCAAGAATTTAATCTTCTCACCATGTGAAGGTGGAAGCTCATTTGGTGACACTAACCTACATTAAAATTGTTAATAAAAAATTTAAACATAAATAAACATAATAATAAAAAAATTGTAAGTTAAAATACATTAAAACAAATAAGTTAACTATATTAATTTGAAATACAAGATAAACTTACCATTTCACTCTAATGCACCTTTGGGATCAACTCTATTTACAAGTCTTTCAAGAATTGCTTCATGGTCAGATTCATGCACTTTTGAAAAAATTCTATTCTAAGGCTTTCCATGATATTTGATCATTTGAATATTTGTAGTAGTAACTATATTTGAATAATGAATCACCACCCTTTGTATTTCAAAATCCTCAAATAACAATTGTTTTATTTTTTTATGATAGTACCTGTTGTGGTCTTAATTTGCACCCATGGGGGATTTATTCAAGATCCCTCCAATTAAGCCACAAAATGGGAACAAGCTCAAGATGTGGGTGTTCTATGGTGAGGTTGAGCCTCCAAAGAAGGCTGGCTTCCTATTGGATATATTACCTACATTAACCTTTGAATTAGAAAAGGGAGAGAAAAAGACACTAATTACATAAAAACATGTAAAAAGGAGATGATGCACCAATGTTTTGAACACTTATGCTTACATAAGACACATTATAGGACACTATTGAGACCATTAAACATCACTTCATTCACTCTTTGAAAAGCTTCCACATAAGTGTTTCACTAAAAGGTAAGAACTAGCTATTAACCTAGTATAGGTGGGTAGTTGTCCACTTCCAAACTAATCAATAGACTATATATGCAATTATAATGACCTATGGGAGCTACCAAACACTTCATGAAGGTGAGGGAATTTAGAAAAAGGAAAAATAAAGCATGGATTCACTTAACCACATCAATGAACTCATGAGACACACTTCAATTGATCTTGCAAATGGAGGAGTTTAGTCTCTATTATATCAAATAGGTGTTACAGTAAAAATTTGGCATAGCCAAAGCATAAGAGTCTTTGCCTCTATTACAAATATCTGAGAGTCAACCCTTTTTAATGGGAAAGAAAATGGAATATATAGAATAAAAGGGAGAGAGAGAGAGGGAGCTGAATAGATAACCATTAATAAATGTGACCTAACCACCTTTGATAAATTAGCATCGATTAAAGTATGTTGAGTTATAATCCATCAAATAGGAACAAGTCCCTAAGGACCTTGAAACACTAAATACTCCACTATCTTCCTCAATCATGTTTAATGTTCTTCACATTATCAGGTAGTTACTTGGGATTGCTCTTTGATGTTATTTTTAACATTTATTGCACAATCACCATTCTATTATTGCTTCTAAATATTGAATAGGGATCTGTTATGGATGAAAAATAATCATCCTATCAATTTTCATGTAATCATTATTATAAATGAAAATCCATAGGCTAGGTTTTCTTGAATTTTATCGAGATGTAAAACCTACATTTAGAAGCTCTTGAAATTTTTTATAGGGATTTAATAGCATTATATAGCTTTACATGGTCTGCTCTTAATAACTTAGATCAGATTTGATATTGAATTTATGTATTCTACCTACTCGAGGTGATGAAATCCTTTATCCAAAATATCTACCTTCATGGCATCCTCTCAAGATGCTTACTCTATTTAAATACCTGACTGTTGTAAACTTAGATACGTGTCTACATCCTATGCTTCCATGGAACTTGATTAAATATACCTTATTGATTCTTATGGGAGTCTTTGTCTAGATTACGCACTTATGCCACATGGTGGCCTCATATTCATCCTGATCTCATTGACCCTTTGACCTTATACACATTATCGATCTTATTTTGCATTGTTCAACATGTACTCTTGATTTGGTTGGGAATGTACCACAGTCATGACACTTGGCACCATCACATTTGCCTTCAAGATCCTCTGACTAGTTGACCTCTCATTTACCATTGATTCACATTTAATCTCCAAAGATCTTACCACTTGTTGGTCATTTATGCTTCCTATGGACCTCATAGTTAGATTCCCCTCTAACTCATGCACTTTCACCATGTGGTGACCTCATATTTGATATGGGCTCCTTGACTTTTTCACCTCTGATCTGCACCATTGATCTAATTGAACATGCTCCATTGATTCATCTAGAACCACATGCTATCAAATCATGATCTGAGCCCCCAATATCTTGACATTTTCTAGTTTCATGTTTATTCTTAGTAACATTTGAATCCAAATGGCTACTTCCCATGGATTTAACTTGATGTCTTCGCACACATCTTGTTTTGTTGATTCAACTTTGAAGATGTGTATCTTGAGACAAAAGACTCATCAAGGCACCAAATTTTTAGGGGATCATCTTGGGATAGATTAAAACATGCTCAATAAATTCCTTAGCTCTAGTATACTCCTTAAATATAGTTATTAGATGCATGACTAGTTTGCTCTGCTCATTCCTACATGACATGCTATGATGGTCTAGTCCCTTGAGATTACCAAATTCACACTTTAAGGTTTCTTAAAGTGTTTCAAAATATTTGTAAATAATTTACACTCTTCATTTGAAGTTTGTCTACTCCTTCCATGGGATCACTCTTCAAAGGGACCTTGCTTAGCTTCAATCCCAAACATAGAAAATTTTGGTATGTAGGCCAAATTTGGCCAACATATTTGGTGACTCAATTAGGAAGCATGCCTACTATACTTGATAACTCAAATTATTTTTAGTTTCTTGAACTTAGGAGCAACCACAATTTTGTCCCATGACTGCAAGGAACCTTTTGGTTGGCAATAAGATAACTACACCTCTAAAAAAAGGAATGAAACACATAAAATAGGGAAACTAATCTAATAATGTAATTATGAAAATAAAACACTTATTTTGGATAAAATAAATAAAACTAATGTGCTAGAACAACACTTGGAAGAAAACAAGACAAACTAACTATGTACATGGAACCTAGCTTCCTTAATAACAATGTTTTAGATGTATCCTTTTGACTGGGATAGGAAGCTCATCACTATCCATCTTTGCAAGATGGAAGGAATTATGGGACTTGAAATTGGAGATTATGTATGGACCACTCTAAAGAGAGTCAAAAAATTTATGCATTCTTGGATTAGCTCTATCCTAATCCTATTGAGGACCAAATATCCTTCTTTGAAACTTCGTGAAGAAGCTTTTTTTTTAACGGATCTCTTCACCTGTGCTTGATGGGCTTCCATGGACAACATGGATTTATTTTTAACTTATTCCATATATATAATCTTATCATATCTAATTTCTATTGGCTCATTTTCCAAGATCTCAAGTTGATACATCAGTTCTAAAGTAGGGAATTCAAGAGAAATAGACATTCTTGCTTCCTTACCATATACTAGTTTGTATATAAAATTGGCTATTGATATTTTATAGGTGATCCTATTGGCCCATAGATATGAATTTAGATTGATATTCCATAACCTATGATTATATTTAATATTCCTCCTTATGATATTTAATAGGTTCTTATTAGTGGACTCAGTAAGGCCATTTACTTGGGGATAATAGTTAAATGAGGTGCTAAGAAAGATACCATATTGAACTACCCATTGACTGATCCTAGTTCCCATAAAGGCCATATCATTATCAAAAATGAAGGTTGAAGGAACTCCAAATATAGTAAGCAAACCTTCAAATAAATCTAGAATATTGGATTCATTTACTTCTTTCAATACTATTGCCTCTATCCATCTAGTGAAGTAATCTATAGAAATTAGGATCCACTTGTGCCCTAAGCTTGAAGGGGGGTTAATGATACCAATAAATTCCAATCCCCATTGGATAAATGGTTAGTTTAATGCAATTGGTTTGATATGTAAGGTTGCAAGCTTCACTTTGCATTTCCTAACCCATACGTGACAATCACTAAATAGGCTAGGCCAATAGTATCCTTCTCTCATAATTTTAAGGGATATGGTTTTTGTAGAGTAGTTTCCTCCACTGTGTCCATCATGAAATTTCTCAAAAAATATATGTGTTTGGCTTGGATCTATACACCTTAGCAACATACCATTGATATATTTCTTGAATAGGGCACCATCAACAAGAACAAAAGGAATTGACTACAATCTAAAATATATTCTTTTTGAAGGGCTTAGATGGGAAGGATAAATACCATATAGAGGTATTTGACCATGTCTTATAACTATTTAGAAGGTGAGATGTGATCAGCTACAACTTCCTCATCATTTGATACCATAACCACTCCATTAGCCTCTTTCAAGTCTTGGGCTAGATGTTCACAGAGTCCCTTACCTTTTACTAGCTTTATGACCTTGAGATCCACATCATATTTCATCACTTTGGTTATCCAATGAGATCTTCTCTCATTTATATCCTTGTTCAAGAGAAACTCTTTGATACTTGGATGGGTAACCATCAGATGTATCTTATTATTAGACAACAAGTATCTAAACCTTTTGAGATACCTTATAACTAAAAGTACATGATTTTCAACAAAATAGTACTTAGTTTCATATTCTTTCAAGCCTTGACTAAATAAGGCTATTGGTTGATGTAAACCCTCATATTCTATTATATGAGGATGCCTGAAATGGTGTTGATGCTAGCATAAGTGTACAAGATGAAATCCTTTGTGAAATCTAGGTTCAAGAGTGTAGGAGCATTGGTTATGGGTATTTTAATCTCTTCAAAACTCTTCACTCCTTCCTTGGTCTAGTTGAAGCTTTGATTCTTATTTAGCGTAGTTATGAGTAGCTTACCTAATGTAGCAAAATATAAAATATATCTCCTTATAAAATTTATTTTTCCTAAGAATTTTTGCAAAGCTTTCTTGTGCTTGGGTAGGGAAAGTGTAAGAATTGACTCTATCCTATCAGGATCTATATTAATACCATGCTTTGAGATCACATGTTTAATAAGTTTACTTTCATGAATCGAGAAGACACACTTTTTGGGGTTTAGAGATATCCCAAAGTGCCTATACTTTTCAAACACTTGCTTAAGGTGAGCCATGTGCTCATCTACACTCTTTGAGAACATTATTATGTCATCCAAATAAATAAGTATAAACTTGTTAATAATGCCTTAGAATGCCATATATATGGTTCTATTAAAAGTTTCTCCGACATTGGATAAACCAAAGGGAATATTTTTATATACAAATATGCCCCACTTGGTGGTGAATGTTGTCTTGAATTATTCTTATTCCTGTACCAAAATTTGATTATAGCCACTAAATCCATCCAATAAAGAAAACCTTTCTGAACCTACAACTAGCTCTAAGATCTATTCCATAGATGGTAATGGATGGTGGTCTTTAAGAGAATCCTTGTTCAAGTCATGAAAGTCAACACATAATATTATCTCAACATTATTCTTCCATATTGGGACAAGGTTTACAATCCAAATTGAGTGCTTCATTGGAAATATTATAGTTGACTCAATGAGGTTATAACATTTAGCTTTCATCAAAGACTCAAGCTTTGGATTACTATGCCTTTGTCTTTGTCTTACTAACTTAATTTCATCTTATAACTTAATAGTATGTTGAGCTAGATTTGGATCAAATCCTTTGAAGTCACTAGATTACCATGAAAATACATAAACAAAGCTTGCACATAACTCAATGAAAGCTTCTTTTTTTGTAGTATTTCATACCTTACCCAACTTTAGGTTCTTACCAACTACAATCTCTACATTGTCACAATGCAAGGACGTATTTTACTTTTAACTCATCATCCATGTTAAATATGTTCTCAAGTGTGACCAACCCCTTGGGCAACCTATTTGTCTTTAGTTGCACAATCTGATCACCATATTATTGTAAGAACTTCTCTTGATTCCTTGAGGAAAATGTAGCCTCTTCTTGCAAGAACCTAACAATTTCATTATCATCTTAAAACACTTTAAAATTCTCATGGTTGTTTGGAATATAAGGTATTACAACCACCTTAATGTGTGACTAAAACTTTTCACTTTTTATATCATCTGGGATGCTAAATTGTGCCCCAATGGAAGCCAATCTATCTACATGTTTGTTCTTTTTTCTTAATATGGTATGAATATTGAAAACTTGAAATTCTTCAAGTAAGTCCCATAATCTATATTTATAAGACTTACAAAATGGATTATTGCATACATTAAGACCTCTTAATTGGTAAACTATAAGTTCCCTATCACCAAAGACTCGTAAGATGTTGACTTTCATCCTTCTATCCCACTACAAACTATGGACTAGTGCCTTATATTATGCAACATTATTTGAACATCTAAACTAAAAATTTAGAGAAGAGAAATACCTTTACATGGTTAGATAAATAAACATCATTATAGCACTAGTACCATTCTTGTTCCTTGCTCCATAAAATTATAACTACCATAGGCCATCACTCGATTCATCATCCATCATCAAGGCTGGAATTGGTGCATCATTCTCATGGATACATTAAATGCCAATTCCTTCTTCTTAAATTAGATTATAAGGAGCATGTTCATGTAAATAAGAGGCTCATTCATCAAGGAACAAATATGAAAATCCATCAAAAGGTGATTCAACTTCTTCTTCACTATTTTATAGCTCTTCATATGTGATGACACAGTTAACATTCACAACACTAGGCATATATGGCTCTAGGTGGAAGTATGCAATAGGTTTAGAAAGTATAGTTACGTTAGTACCATACCTAGTTTTGAACATCAAATATGACCAATCAGTTGATAAGTATCCTCCAGTATTTGAGGTGAAGTCCCTTGATAGACACATGTAAAGTAGGGACGTAAGTCCACGACAACTACATCTTATTGATTGGTAACATTGAGAAAAACATTTAGTGTTAATTTCATATCTTTGATTATGCCCACTATCTTTGTTAGTGACCCATATAGTTACAACACACCCTTAGTATTTGGCTCATAAACAAGACCAAGCTTATATTTAATTTACTTAGGCATGACAGTGATACTAGATCTACTATTTATCATACAATTATTGTTGAGTTGTGGAGCTAAAAGCTTCACCAAATGAGTATATTACAGGTTACTGGTGTTACACAGTCACCAGCGTCAGTTAGGAGAAATTGACGTCGATCAAGAGTCTACTAGGAGATGCCAGTGTCGGTCATGGATTGGCTGACCTTCGGTCAGGTGCAGACAGACAGGGACTGATGTCGGTCACCTGTGCGTCCAGAATGCTATTTCTGTGGATAGAACATATTATTTGCATGATAGGATTAAGTGATAGTCTTAAGTCCATGTCTCTATATTTAGTAGGATTATTTTGAGCCCTTGATTAAGAGTCATATCTAATGGTTGTAAATGCATGCTCATGTTTCTTAATTTTATATATAGGATTAGATCTTCATAGCTTATGGAATTGGACACAACTGTTATTGTGGAACAATATTGTAAAATATATGTGTATCAATCCAGGTTGTCAGAATTGATTGTAATTGAAAGAGAGAACTCTTGAGGGAAAGAGATCTAGAAAGAGATCTGTACATCTAAGAGAGGTGTGGAAGAAAATAAGTTTCTTCAATTGTAATTCCTTCTAGAAGAGTTTAATATAAGTTTTCAAGGTGGTTTCTTGTATCTCTTGTTCTTTGCTATTTCTTATTCTAGTTACTTATCATTCTGGTTTAATTCCATGTTTAGTTGCTTTCATATTAGTAATCAACTTTGTTGGTTGATCCCCAACAAGTGGTATCAGAGCTTGGTTAGTGATACCAACAAGTGGTATCAGAGCTCAGGTTAACTAACAGGTGGTTCAGATCTGTTTAGTGTGTATTGATTACAGGTCACTCATAGGGGTTTCTGTTTGAGTGGGAGAAGCAATGGTAGAAGAGAGTAAACTAAGAATGGAGAATTTTAATGGCAATAATTACCAATTATGGAGAATGCAGATAGAAGATTATCTGTATCAAAAAGATCTATACTTACTGCTAGGTGGAGTTTTAAAGAAGCCCACAGACATGGAGGATGAAGAATGGGAAGTTCTTGATAGAAAGGCTCTTGGATCTATAAGATTGAGTCTAGCATCTACTGTGATATCTAATTTATCACAGGAAAAGTCAATGGTAGAGTTAATGACTACTTTAGCAAATTTATATGAAAAACCCTCAGCTTCAAATAAGGTATATCTTATGAAGCAGTTATTTAATTTACAAATGCAAGAAGGTGGATCTGTATCTAATCATCTAAATGATTTCCATGGAATTGTAAATCAATTAAATTTAGTCAAAATAGTGTTTGATGATGAAATTAAAACTCTATTAATCTTATGATCTTTACCTGAGAGCTGACATAGCTTGGTAATGGTAGTTAGTAATACTGCATCTGCTTTAAATATTTTAAAAGTAGATGATGTTGTTGGTGTAATCTTGAATGAAGAAATTCGTAGGAAAAGCATAGAGAAAACATCAGGGAATGCTTTAAGTTTTGAGAGCAGGGGAAGGATAAAAGATAAGGGCAAGAATAGGAGATCAAGGTCTAAGTCAAAGATGAGAGGTAGATCTAAATCCAGAAATGGCAGGAGGATAGCCTACTGGAATTATGGAAAGATAGGGCACATAAGCAAAGATTTTTGGTCAAAACCTAAAGAAGACAATCAACATGAAGGTAAAGAAGAAGCAAAGGTGGCAGGTATTGTTACACAAGATGCTCTTATATTCTCTTTGCATAATAATATAGAATCTTGGGTTTTAGATCTTGGTGCCTCTTTTCATGCAACCCCCAATAGAGAATATTTTAGTGACTATGTCCATTGAGATTTTGGAATAGTTTATTTAGGGGATGATGAGCCTTGTAAAATTGTTGTCAAAGGAAAAGTGCAGCTGAAGATGCAGAATGGAAACACATGGGTGTTGAGAGATGTCATGCATGTTCCCAGCCTGAAGAGGAATTTGATTTCTACAAGAAAGTTAGGAAATGAGGGTTGTACAATAACTCTCATAGCTGAATCTTGGAAGGTTTCCAAGGGTGCACTTGTAATGGTCAGAGGTAAGAGAGTAGGTACTCTCTATTTATGTAATTGTATTACTGATAATTCTCCTTCTATATTATCTACTTCAGATGTAGATGGAAAGTTGTGGCATCAAAGGCTTGACCACATGAGTGAGAAGGGAATGACAATTCTTAAGTCAAAAGGTAAGCTTTCAGATTTGAAAAGCATAGATCTAGATTTTTGTGAGCACTGTGTTTTTGGGAAATAGAAAAGAGTGAGTTTTCTCAAGACTGGGTCAATAAAGAAGAAGCACAAGTTGGAGCTTGTTCACACAGACGTGTGGGGACCAGCTCAGGTTGCTTCTATTGGAAGATCACAGTACTATGTTTCTTTCATAGATGATGCTACAAGAAAGGTATGGGCCTATTGTATAAAGAAGAAATCTAATGTTTTTGACACTTTTAAGATTTGGAAAGCTATGGTTGAGAATGAAACAGGCAGGAGATTGAAGTGCCTTAGATCTGACAATGGTGGTGAGTTCTATAGCTACAAGTTCAATTGGTATTGTTATATGCATGGAATGCGCAGGCAAAGCATGGTTCTAAGGATACCTTAGCAAAATGGAGTTGCTAAAAGGATAAATAAAACAATAATGGAGCGTGCAAGGTGTATGAGATTGCATGCTAGTTTGCCCTTAGAGTTTTGGGCAGAAGCTATGGATATTGTAGTTTACCTAATTAACAGAGGACCCTCTACAGCTCTGGATGGTGGAATTCTAGAAGAGGCATGGACAGGTAAAAAGGTAGATCTCTAATTTATCAAAGTTTTTGGTTGTGAAGCCTTTATGCACGTTGATAAAGAAAATAGAAAGAAGCTGGATGCTAAGTCTATGAGGTGCACATTTATTGGCTATGGCTCTGATGATTTCGAATTCAGGTTTTGGAATCTAGGAACTAACAAAATAATTAGGAGCCGTGATGTTATTTTCAATGAAAAAGTGATGTATAGTGATCAACTCAAGAAGCTAAATCAATTTGAGCAGAGCAATGGAGAATTGGATGAGGTGACGGTCCAAAATGAGCTCACGGGTAGAAATAATTATAGATAGGAAAACATAGAGACCGACGTCAGTCAGACAAGAACCGATGTCAGCAATATAGGAACCGATGTCAGTCATACAGTGACTGATGTCAGTCAGGCAGGAACTGACATCGGTCATGTGGAACTGACATCGGTCAGTTACAGGCCTGGAGGTGACTGAGGTCGGTCACTATCAGAGAATTTGGGCAGACAATGTGTTGTGAATGAGTCTCAGATGCCCATCAAGAGGTTAGAAAGGGTAAGTAAACCTCCAATTTGATATTCCCCTTCATTATTCTATTTATTGCTTACTGATGGTGGAGAACCAGACAGTTTTGATGAAGTAATATAGGTGGAATCCAAGAATCAATGGGAGCTAGACATGAATGAGGAAATTGATTCCTTGAAAGAGAACCAAACGTGGGATTTGGTTGAGTTACCAGTGGGAAAGAAGACACTGAAGAATAGATGGATCTACAGATTGAAGGAAGGTGAGAATGGATAGATGAGATATAAGGCCAGGTTAGTAGTGAAAGGATTTGCACAGAAACCAGGTATTGATTTTGGTGATATTTTTTCTCCTATTATTAAAATGACTTCTATATAGACTGTATTGTCTTTACTTGCTATTGAGGATTTGCATCTTGAGCAGCTTGATGTTAAGACAGCGTTTCTTCATGGAGATCTGGATGAAGAAATATAAATGGATTAGCCAGAAGGATTTGAGGTCAAAGGTAAGGAGAAGCTAGTGTGTAGATTGAAGAAAAGCTTGTATGGCCTCAAGCAAGCTCCTAGACAATGGTACTTGAGATTTGATAGGTTTATGACTGAGCATGGCTATAGTAGATGTCAATCTGACCATTGTGTGTATTTTAAGAGATTGGATAATGGTAGATATATTATCTTGTTGTTGTATATAGATGATATGCTGGTTGCAGGATCACACATGCAGGATATCTTTGAGCTTAAAGTGAAATTAGCTCACACATTTGACATGAAGGATTTGTGAGCAACAAAGAAAATACTTGGCATGAGTATTAAGAGAGACAGGAAAAATCATAGGTTGATTTTGTCTCAAGAGGATTATGTGAAATTGGTGTTGAAACAGTTCAATATGCAGGATGCAAAAATGGTAAGCACACTTATGGCTGGACACTTCAAGTTGAGTAAAGAACAATGTCCTAATTCACATGATGAGGTAGAGTACATGAGGAAAGTTCCATCTGCTTCCACAGTTGGAAGTTTAATGTATGCAATGGTTTGTACTAGGCTTGATATTGCCCAAGCAGTGGGAGTTGTAAGTAAGTATATGGATAATCTAGGGAAGGAACACTAGAAAGCAGTTTAGTGGATTCTAAGATATCTGAGAGGGACCAGTAGTAGGCATTTGTGTTATGGTGGGTCAAACACTTCTCTACATGGTCATGTAGATTTAGATATGGCAGGTGATTTGGATGGTAGAAGAAGCACCACATGATATGTTTTTATTGTTGGTGGAATGGTGGTTAGCTGGATTTCAAAGTTGTAGAAGGTTGTTGCCTTGTCAACTACAGAAGCAAAATATATTGCAGTCACAGAGGCTAGTAAAGAGATGATATGGATGACACAGTTCATGGAAGAGCTAAGAAAGGAGCAAGAGACTTGCAGACTATACAGTGATAGTCAGAGTGCAATTCATTTGGCTAAGAATTCAGCCTTTCATTCAAGAACAAAGCATATATAGCTTAGGTACCACTTCATTAGACAGGTATTGGAGGAGGGTGAGTTGAAGCTAGAGAAGATCCATATAGATAAGAACCCTACTGATATGTTAACCAAGCTGGTAACAAAGGAGAAGTTGAATCTTCATTTAACTTTTGTTGGTCTTCATGATTGAGTTTGAAGATGGAGGAGCTAGAAGATGTTGTTGTACATGTACTGGTGCATTTGTTTATCTCCAAGTGGGAGATTGTTGAGTTGTGGAGCTAAAAGCTTCACCAAATGAGTATATTATAGGTTACTAGTGTTACACGGTCACCAGTGTCAGTCAGGAGCGACTAACATTGGTCAGGAGTCTACTAGGAGATGCCAGTGTTGGTCATGGATCAGTCGATGTCAGTCAGGTATAGATAGATAGGGACCGATGTCGGTCACCTGTGCATCCAAAATGCTATTTCCATGGACAGAATAGATTGTTTGCATGATAGGATTAAGTGATAGTCTTAAGTCCACGTCTCTATCTTTAGTAGGACTATTTTGAGCCCTTGATTAAGAGGCATATCTAATGGTTGTAAATGCATTGTCATGTTTCCTAATTTTATATATAGGATTAGATCTTCATAGCTTATGGAATTGGACACAACTATTATTGTGGAACAATATTGTAAAATATATGTGTATCAATCCAGGTTGTTGGAATTGATTGTAATTGAGAGAGAGAACTCTTGAGGTAAATAGATCTGTACATCTGAGAGAGGTGTGGAAGAAAAAAAGTTTCTTCAATTGTAATTCCTTCTAGAAGAGTTTAATACAAGTTTTCAGGGTGGTTTCTTGTATCTCTTGTTCTTTGCTATTTCTTATTCTAGTTACTTATCATTCTGGTTTAATTTCGTGTTTAGTTTCTTTCATATTAGTAATCAACTTTGTTGGTTGATCCCCAACAATTATGAACTAAATTGTCACCAACTATCAAAGAGAGGTATAAGGGAGGAGTTTTAATTTACTTTAATTTAGATTTGTCTACCCTTACCACCTTATGTTCATGTTGATCTTGTTGCTTAGTTGGTTGATTTGAGTTAGTTAGGACAACACCTTATTTTTCAATTGGCTTTGGAGACACTTTTATGGTTGAAAGATATCAAATGATCATATCCTTTTATTCTAGAATAGCTAGGGAATCCCACATGTTGATGCTGACATTGGAATTTTTCATTTGATCTATTCTGATAAATTGATCTCCACTAGATTTTGGTTATAATTTTTGAATCACTAGTTTTTCATGGACTACAGGTACCTAAGGAACTTTCCTAACCTCTACATTCTAAATTTTTTGTGTTATAGGGGCAACTAGTTAATCTTTGATACTCTTAGGAATACTATTAGGAGCACTAGAATCATTTCTCACATCTTGAGCTTCCTCAATGGCTCTTCTTTTATCTCTAATTAGATCTACAACTTGACCACTTATGTTGTTAGTCTCACTAATTTGATTTAATGCAATAAGATCATCCATTTTCCAATTCACATTAATGGCATTAGGCTACCTTTAAACTTGTTGATCCTATCCTTAGCGTACAAAATTTATCTCTTAATATGGACCTCCTTAAAGAGAAAACTCTTCTTGTGTCATTTGTGGCATAGTAATGTTCTATGATACCAAGGCTTGGTTTTGAGTATCATTGAGATTAAATGGATGCCAACCTAAATCTTACATCAAGTTGTTTTGAGGAGGTGTGGGAATAATATCTCTTGAACTTGTTAGTAAATTAGAGTCAAGAAATACATATGATTTAGCTTGGGTTATGGCTCCTTGTGATTGATAAGGTGGTATATTTTATCTAAAAACTTGATAAAGAGGCCTTTGATCTTTAGAAGGCTTATAGGAGGCCTGATTCTATTATTGATAAGTCTTACCTTGGTATTATTGTATTTTACGTTAAACTATTTCATTCCAAAAAGACTATAATAGACTTTTAAAATATTCAATCTCGCTAGTCTGAATAGAAGGGGATATAACTTGGGATTTAAGATATAGGATAGGAGATCAAGATGGAATTTTAGGAACTTAAGGGTGTGGGATAGTTTGAAACTCTAGGAATATAGGCATTGGGGGCCTTGGAGAAAGCTTACCAGCTTGTATCAAGCTATTTTTTGCTCTTATTACAACCTCATAAGAATTTGGAAAGGTATTAACCCCCATGGATTGTATCATCACACTAACATAATAATTAAGGGATTTTAGAGAGTATAGGAAGACATATCCTAGGATGGTCTAATAATTGCAGGTATCCTAGTCCATGTCTTTTAGAATCTGAGGTTAAAATCAAACATGAACTCATGGGGGTATCTTTGAATGGTAGTTAGTTGTTAAACTAAGGATAGGTGATCATATTTGTCTTCAAATTATCTGACTAAGGCTGCACTTAAATCATCCCAAGTAGAAATAGATTTCAAATGAAGATTTATATAACACTGTAATGATTTTCCTTTGAAGGAAACAACAAACAGTCTAATAGCCACATTATATTAGACAATATTGTGAACTGAACAAAGGTTGGCAACATCTTGGATATGCTCAATAACATTTGTTTTATCTTCTCTTGAGAATAATGAAATATTCTTAAGGTAAAATATAGGAATGTCATCAAAGTGGGCTAAATTCAATGGATTAACTCTATTAAATGGGACAAACACTTGATTTTTGATGGACATCAGGGTAATGGGGAATGTACTGCCTATGACAATGGGTTGACCAGGATATGAATATCTCTTTTGAGGATAAGTTATTATCCTATTAAATACTTTTATTTAATATGAAATAAAAGGCATCTCCATGAATTCAAAGGGAATACCTTCATTAGCTGACCTTATAGTAACCTTTGGCATGAGAGTGTTTCTTGGATGATGCTATGAACTCTGTAACCTAAATAATCTTTAGATTTTGATGATGATGGATGTATTCTTATACAAATATTTCTCCTCAGATCTATAATTTAACTATGCCAATGAGAATGTCTTTGTGTTCCATTGAGCATGTTAGAAACTATTATGGTCTTAATTTGCATCCATGGGGGGAGTTCTTTCGGATCCCTCCAACTAAGCCAAAAAATTAGAATAATTTTAGGATGTAGGTGTCATATGGTGAGGTTGAGCCTTCAAATAAGGTTAGCTTCCTATTGGATATATCACCCACACTAACCTCTAACTTGGAAAAGGGAAAGAAAAATACACTAATTGCATGAAAAAATGTAAAAAAGAGGCGATGCACCAATATTTTAAACACTTATGCTTACATAAGACACATTATAGGACACTTTCAAGACTGCTAAACATCACTTCATTCACTATTTTAAAATATTCCACATAAGTGTTTCACTAAAATGTAAGAATTGGTTATTAACCTAGCATGAGAGGGTAGTTGTCCACTTCCAAACTAATCAATAGACTATATATTCACTTAGAATGCCCTGTGGGAGTTACCAAACACTTCATGAAGATGAGGGAATTTAGACAAAGGAAAATGTAAACATGGATTCACTTGGCCACATAAATGAACTCATAAGACACAATTTAATTTATCTTACAAATGGAGGAGTTCAATCTCTATTATATCAAATAAGTGTTACAATACAGATTTGGCATAGCCAAAGCATAAGAGTCTTTACCTCTAAGAAAAATATATGATAGTCAACCCTTTTTAATGGGAAAGGAAATGGAATATATATAATAAAGGGGAGAGAGAGGGAATTGAACAAATATCCATTAATAAATGTGACCCAAGCACCCTTGATCAATTAACATCGATTCAAGGATGTTAAGTCATAATCCATCAAATAAGAATAATTACCTAAGGACCTTGAAATTATAAATGCTCTACTATTTTCCTCAATCATGCTTGATGTTCTTCACATTATTAGGCAATTACTTAGGATCACTCTTTGATGTTCTTTCTGACATTTCTTGCACAGTCACCATTCTACTATTGCTTCTAAATCCTGAATATAGATCTATTATGGATGAAAACTAATCACCCTATCAATTTTCATGTAGTCACAATTGTCAATGAACATCTATAGTCTGGGATTTCTTGAATCTGAACAAGATGTAAAACATATGTCTAGAAGCTCTTGAAAAGTTTTACAAGGATTTAATGGCATTAGATGGCTTTTCAGGGTCTGCTTCTGGTAACTTAGATCATGTTTGATATTTCATTCATGTATTCTACCTACTCAGGGTGGAAAAACCCTTTATCCAATGTGTCTACCTTCATGGCATCCTATGGGGTTGCTTACTCTATTTAAATACCTAACCATTACAAACTTAGATACATGTTTGAAGCCTGTACTTCCATGGAACTTGATCAAAATTTCCCCATTAATTTCCATGGGAGGCTTTGTTTAGCTTATATGATTATGCCATGTGGCAACCTCACATGCATCTTGAAATCATTGACTCTTTTACCTCACACATACCATCGATATTATTTTGCATGATTTGAATGCATACCATTTATTTACTTAGGATATTACTATGGTCATGACAGTTGGCACCTTTCCATTTGCCTTCAAGATCCTCTGACTAGTTAACCTCTCGCTTGTTGTTGATACATATTTGAGCTCTTGATATCTTACCACTTATTGGTCCCACATTCTTTATATAGACCGCATAGTTATATCCCATCTAGCTCACACATTTTCTCCATACGGTGACCTCGCATTTGATCTGGGCTCTTTGACTTTTTCACCTTTGATCCACACTGTTGATCTACTTGAATGTGCTATGTTGATTTGTCTAGACCCATTGACTCATTGATCACTTGCACACCATTGGATCTTGACTCAATCCCCTAATATATTGACACTTATCATCTTTACATTCATCCTTAATAACATTTGAATCAAAATAGCTACTTCTCATGGCTTTAACTTGACATCCCTACACATGTCTCATTCTATTGATTTAACTTTGAAGACTTGTCTCTTGAGATAAAAGACTAATCAAGGTACCAAATTTGCAAGGGATGATATTGGGATAAATTAAATCATTCTCATGAAATACCTTGACTCTATAAGACTCCTCAAGTGTAATTATTAAATGCATGACCAATTTGATCCATTCATTCCTACATGACGTATCATGATGGTTTGGTCCCCTGAGATTGCCAAATTCACACTTTAAGATTGCTTAAAGTGTTTCAAAATCTTTGAAAATAAATTATTATATTCATTTTAATTGTATCTTCTCCTTCTTCCATAGGATAAATATTTAAGGGGACCCTGCTTAGCTTCAATCCTAGACCTATAAAATTTTGGTATGTATGCCAAATTTGGCCAGTAGTACCTATGAAACTAGGTTTTTATAACCATTAAAAATATAATGAGATAAATTAGCTATTCTCCATACATTACATTCATTGTTAATATTTTTTTGTCCTTTACACAACAACACAAGTAGTTGTATTTATACTTATTATTGTCATCAGGTGAAATGACTTCAAAAACATGCCCCTATATTTAAAGTATAATCAAATTGTAAGCATATGTAGGAAAAATAAATATATCACTAATAGAACTAAAGATGTGCATTTAAATTAGGAATAAATTATACCTAGTTGCACAAGATTTGATATGTGGTCAAAGTCAATTGATGATGCCATTTCATGTTCTATTAATTTTTGAAGTGAATGACTACTCTCTAAAGGTGATATGGGTCCAAAATACCATTCATCAACCCATTTTTTTTACTCACATTCATCACAATTAAATTTCATTACATGTAAAACAAAAACTTGCCATATCCTTAGTATAAATAGTCCATGATATTTAATTTCATCTTTAAATGAAGTAGAAAACATTCAATCCAGATACTGTACTGTAATATTCATACATTGCCTTATGTTATTATCACACTAACCAAAATAATCTTCACACATGATAATATTTATTTGATCCATGAAAAATGTTTTCATTACACCAAGTCACAATACTTGAAACATAGATCAAATTAGCATCTTCGTTATGCTTTCCCTACTCTTTTTTAATGGATTTTTTTACACGTGCACCATCATGTTCCCCTTTTCCATGCCCAGCTTCAAAAAAGATCCAAAAATGTTGAACATCATTATTCTTATGCATTTTTATTAACCAATAAAATATTTGAGAATTATTAAACTACCTTACACAATTATTTGACCAAATAGTATGTATCAAACATGATTTCTCTTGCATTTAGATTTATATAAAATATCTCAAAATAACCTTGGATAAACTCTGGAAAATGAGATCTATCATCATTAATATAAAAGTGTTCCTACCTTAAAATATATATTTGTATTTGCACTATCAGGTGCATGTCTAAATGTAATATGAATGAAAATTCCAAATTGAATTAAATTATAGTATTATGATTGAACCTAATTTTATGGTTGTAGTGTGTAGTTCTCAACGAAATCCATAACTAAAATAATGGTGCCAACTAAGAGTTTGTCCTTGAATAACTTGAATTGATTATCTAACTATTTTTATTTGTATGTTTTACATATTAGTAAATAATATTATTTTTAAATTCAAACATGAAATCAAATACAAAAACTTTGGTCATAACTAACTCACATCTTGATGACTCTTTTCCATCTTTTAACACATACTTTACAGATTTGTACTTATTATAATCAACTAGTTACTTTCTAAATTCATGTGATATTTTTTCCAGTATATAACTCATCAAATTTGACAAACCACCACAACAATTAAAAGTTCCATCTAAACATTGTTTGGTGAAAAAAACTATCCCTCAGGTCTTTGACAAAAAAGACTTTGGATTAATTCTCTTGTTTTTTTAGATGGGGAAGACATGATACCTTCCTATATAATCTCATTAGTATGTCAAGTACAACATATGTGATGAAAAATATCATAATTCATAGAAAATACAATATGTACCCTATAACAATATGTGGTGTGTGCTAGGTTGATTTTAACATGGAAAGGCTTATACATCTCAAATAACCTTTGGCTAATTATCAATTGGCCATTAAAGTTTTCAATAAAATTTTTTTTGGGTCATGTCTAAGAAATGTTTAACATGTGGATCACAATTATTTGAACCTTTTATTCTTTTAAAAACATATTTTACATTCGATGAGACCCTTGTGTTGTTGTGGTAAAACATTTGAATCAAATGTCTTGCTCCTTCAACTAATACCTTATCTTTTCATGTGGGTTTACCACTAAATGCCCAACAATTCATGAGTGAAGGGTCATCAAGATGTCTTCTTATTTTTATGACATTTATTAGAGTTTTTATATTCAAGTTCAAATATTTACTTGTTTCACTAATAATTCAAGCTTTAGATGTTGACTTATTGTAGATTCCATTATTACCCATCTTATCACATTACTATCTTTTCTATGACTTTTATTACCTATTGCCTTAAATGTATTAAATAGATTATTTAACATTGCATGATTTTTTGCCTTCGCGTTATATGTTCTTAACCCTAAATTATGCATCACATGGCTCATTTTTGCATTTTTATTAATTGTAAAAATATTTGACATCATTTTGTATGGCTTTTAATCTCAAATGCATAGACCCATACATGTTGAGCATGACATTGAACTGATCTTTTTGACATTTTATCTTCCATAGGTTATATTATTTTATCATATATTTCAACCAAATTCCTTGGTGTTTATATCATTATCCTTAGAGATATAGGTGGAAGAGCTATATTTTGTATTAAATTGGGTGGTGTTACCACTTTGACCATAATAGGGATAGTAGAGGATTGACAATCTACATTAGACTGTACATGCAAATTGAATTCCTCTTCATTAAGAGAGATAAGAATTGGGTTAATTACTTGATTTTGATTATCACCATGATCAAAAACATCATTATGGATGGATGTTTCATTATATTGTGTTTCTTCATGTGTTTCATCACTCAATACAAATTCATTACTTACATGTTTTATATTTTGAATTTCATCTTTCAACAACTATTTATTGTATTTTCTTATCTCATTTGAAGACATATATAAATTAAATTCCATGGAATTAGGCATGTTAATTCATTTAAAATATTACCTGGTGTGGAGGAAGTACTTCCACCATGCCCATAAGCTCTTATGGATGATCTCTTATTTGCTTGTCTTTTTCTTTCTTTTTCTCTCTTCACTTCAATTTACTCATTTTTTATCTCTTTAATTGGTCTTTTCTAATGATGACCTGACCCCATTATTTTTATTTATGCAATTAAATCCACGTCTAGAGTATAAATTGATGAATTTATTATAATATAGAGATAAAGTAAATGAAGAATTTGTAGATTTTTAGCATAAAAATTAGTTTGAAGTTTGTAAAATGTAATATTAATGAGTGAAATTCATTATAAAACAAGATAAATTCATGAATAATAAAGGGTGTATTCCCTTTTACAAAGCACACATGCCCTATTTTGATGCACAAATCAAAATGGGCAAAAATAATAAATGAGTTTTTCAGTCTTAAAAATGCCATACACCCTTTTCAACATTTCCATCTTTCCTTATATGTTTTTCCTCCAAATTTACTTTGGGTATAGGATTGGGGAGGTTTAAAACTAGCTTGAAACCAACCATGGAGTAGCCCACTTGGTTTTTAATAAATTTAGGAGTCTTTTCATCTTTGTTGACATATTTGATCAGATAGATTATATTATTTTAAAAAATATATATGGGTTTGTATAGAGGAAAGTGTAATTTTTGAATATATATATATATATATATATGTTAAACTATTTTTTATAAATATTACTTTGTTTCTATATAAAAAATCGTAGTATGGATTATATAGATATCATTACAAATACTTTTGTAACGTTTTAACTATTAATCAAAATTTTATAAAACTTATACCTGACCAATCTATGCATCATTGGCTATGATTTATAAAAAAATGATTTCCATGAAGTTAATGTCAATATGTGTGTGTGTGTGTGTGTGTGTGTGTGTGTGTGTGTGTGTGTGTGTGTGTGTGTGTGTGTTTGTGTGTATTAATGTTAAACTATTTTTTATAATTATTACTTTGTTTCTATATAAAAAATCTTAGTATGGATTATATAGATATCATTACAAATACTTTTGTAACTTTTTAACTGTTAATCAAAATTTTATAAAACTTATACCTAACCAATCTATGCATCATTGGCTATGATTTATAAAAAAATGATTTTCATGAAGTTAATGTCAAAAATTTGTGTTCGTACACTTGTAGTTCTAATTTTTCAGTTGTCTTGACTTGTAAAATTATATATATATATATATATATATATATATATATATATATATATATATATATATATTAAAAAATTAATACAAAATATCCTAATCGATCTTCAACATTTCATCTATGCATATATGAAATTTCATACATTAATTAATTCATTTATTTAAAAACAATTTCTCCGTACACATGTAGTCTCCTTATATTTTTACAAAAAGGTCAAGTCATTATCATAAATGCATTTATTTCTCAGACTTTTATCATCTGGGTATTAAAAAAAAAAAAAATTTGAAAACTTCATTCAAAATGACACAATTCATATTATTACGTCATTGTCAAATTAGGTTTTTAAGTGTCTCTAACATTCTTTTCAAGTTCAACTACTGTAATTTTTTTAAAAAAAGGTGTTGCTTTATTACCACACCCCCCCTCGCCCGCCCCGCTCCCCCCCCCCCCCCCCCCCCACTCCCCACCTTTGTCCCACATTATCTTACATCTACCTATATAATGGCCATACTATAGCTTACCATAGGTCATTAGTATAATTTCTAAACAATGTTGATAGTGGGTGGAGAAATTAGATATCTTAGTGGTTAGAAGGCTTTGGTGTAAAAATAAAGAATGTGAATTTTATGTCAATAAATCTCGCATGATGAAATCCTTAGAATTAAATTTATCAAATTATCCATGCTACAAGGATATCCAACTAAACCCAATAGTAATTTTCATGTTTCCTATTGAGGCCATATATTTCTCTTTTATGCTACCAACAACATTCTAAACATCCAAAATAGAAATGAAATATTTTATGAATATATAAAGGTTTTATCAATCACCAAGAGCAACAACTATAATATTTTGTATCAACTCTTTCTAATGCAATGAGAGAGATAGAAGAAAGGATATATTTGTAATCTAGAGTTAATATACAAATACTTGTCATTGAGTGGCCACATATTGGTTTATTACCTAAGAATGAATATAGTATAAATGGTATCTTTTTCTATTTCCTTTCCAACATTATTTCTCATAGGGTATGCCATGTTCAAATATGATCAACTTAAACAAGCACAAATGCATGAATATGCTTTAAACTTAATTCAATACCTAATAATATAGTTTACAACCATATAAGATTATACTATTTTTTACTAAACTTAATGAAGCAACATCATAGTAAAATAGACAATATAATGTTTATGATGGGCAATACTGAATAAAAATTTCTAGTAAACACTGAAGACTTGTGATGCCACCTTGAATATTGTAGTAATTTCTTATGTGCCTGACAATGCATTTTTTTCACTACCCTTAACCTAATAGATAATAATCAACTCATTGAAAATAGAGAGAGACAACCATAATTTGTTGGTTAGTTGCATACTATGACTTGTCAAAAACTTCCATGATGTAATATATGAGGATATCATAGTAAACTAGCACCTAAACACACAAGACATGATAAATAATTACACATGTATTCCATTGACAAATCTAATCATTGTTATTAAATATTCAAAACTTAAAAATTAAAATAAATCAATCCATTGATTATGCATCCAACCCCTTACATTATAAGTATATCAAGTACCTAATGATAACAATATCAATATTTATTGAAATGATTCAATACTTAATAACTCCATACATAATAAAGTTTTAACTTATCAAACTTAAATTCATATGTGAGTGGGATTTTATAGGTACAAGCCACCACCTTGCCATTACATTCTATGGTTATGCCTTCTAAAAAGTAAACATTATCTTTCTAAACAAGGTCAGGCATAATTATTTATCATTAATCCTCTTATTTAGTTGAACCCTGTTATCACACTATGTCACGATATATTGACTCAAGTCATTACAACAAAAGAGTTCCATAAATAGTATCTCATCTGAAGACTATCTCATTATTAGCTCAATTAGATCTATTTACTCCCAAACTTGGCTCCATGGTTGCACAACCTCCTTCCCTCTCACTTCACTCTGTGTTTCACATTGTCCATTTTTCCATTCATCAAGAATCATGTTGGTTGGTCCTTCCACTTAGAGTAATGTAAAGTATCTTGGTACATTTTCAAAACCACTTCCTTGTGTTCTTTTAAAGTCAGTGGCACTCTATTGGTCTTTAACATAACCCATAGTGCAGTGATTGATAGATGTACTCTTTGCAACTTGTTCTTTCACATGCTACCACGTATAAAATACTTTTGTCATTCTCTCCCTTTAGTTGGTAATAACCAAAATCATGTGTATAATTATATACTTGGTCAAAAACATAGGCCAACATCACCCCACATTAATTATATTTCCCATCCCTAGACAAAATATCATTCAAGTGTAGGATATCCAAAAGTTTTTTCCCATTTTTATATAATTTTTCTTAAAATAGGCCCCAAATTCTAATTGCAACCCAAAATTTGAGACTACCTTTCCCATCATTTCCATTGATAAAGTTTTCAACATCCATACTTGGTATCTATTCTCCATGACCTTTTTATTTACTTCTTAAATTTCTAAACTATAAAATATGTATGCTTCATGTATTATTGTCTCTTCATCTATAGCCTTACATTATAACATTTTAATATTCTTCACTATTTCCTTGTTCTTATCCTTAATTTGGTCCTTTAACTCAATAGCATCCTTGAGGATTTTATCCCTCTCAAATGCTATCCATGAATTTTTTTAGAGATTTATCATGTTGATGTCATAGTGTTGTCATGAAGGTGTTCTATTAAGGGGATGAAGTGATTTGATAGCCTAAGTGACAATGTCAAAGTGTGTAATGTGCTTGTTATAATGTGATTTATGTATGGTTAGTGACCTTTAGTATTGACATGGCTATAGAGGATCAAGGATGAGTATGGTGATTTGAGCATGTGTAAGGGGTCCTATTAGAAGTCAAAAATGCTTTGAGAGATTGTTTGTATAAGTAGAATTCATTTGGTAGTCTATTATTTTCATCTAGATAGTTTGAGACTAGTAATATAAAATCTAAGTAGTTTGATGGCATTACCATTGCCACATGGGAATGAGTCAAGGGGAGTTGGTCATATGGTTATGATCACAGTAGTCCCTAGTTGTTATATACTAGATATTAGTCATGCATCTAAGTATGGTCAAAGATACGAGTGTGTAAAGTTGGCTTCTTAGTCAAAATTAATTATTTTTCCATACTTAGCCAAATTTGTAGATTGGCCAGAAAAAAATAAGTAAGCATAATGATGAGTTTATCATCCACATGTATGGAGGCATCAGGATAAAATGATCATATGGGTTTGTTTATTTTTATGCCTAGTTTATTTATGCTAGTTTTTAGATCATCCAATATAGCACATCAAATGATATGAATATGTAAAGTTGGGCTCCCAAGCAGTTTGATTATGTTTTCCCATAGTCAATTTTGTAATATGGAAAGAAGAGCTGAGTGATAAATTTGATAGTGTTATATCTTGCATGTGTGAATGTGTCAAGAGAAACTGATCATATGTGTTTGTTTAGTTTTGAGCATAGATGATTTTCACTAAATCTGAGATCATACACTAAATCATGGCAAAAGTTATGTAGGACTAAATTTGTCCTTCTAGACATATTTTGACATAGTTGGCTCTATGATAGATATTTTTGAGAATGCATTTCAATGGTGATATATCTCATACATGTAAGGGTTTTAGGAATAGTGTATCACATGGTTAGATTCTCCTATGTGAGGATATAATCTGGTCTAAATTTGAGATCATGTAAGTAAGAATAGAAGAAGTTATTGAGCTGAAAAAATGGCTACTCATGTATATTGAAAGGGCCCCCATAGTCATTTTTGAAAGTGTTAAAGCTTGAGCAAGATTGATAGTGCACATTGCTCCAAGAATATAGGAAGTAGTGGGATGAGGATAGGTACATGATGTTTAATGACTAAGAAAAGGTATAAGATAAGGATCAAATGATGATCAAGCAATCATATAGATTGATTGAATGGTGAGTGTTGATCACTAAAGACCTGACTGATCCATATAGATCGATGGAGCATGTTGAGTCAATATTTCAAGATTGCACGAGAGGAGGTCAACTACCAGATGATTAATGTTTGGCTTTAATAGATTGTGTATTAAATCTCAAAAAAATTAATAATGTGATATTGATCCAAATTTTAGAGGACATGAAATTCAAGCATTGTGTTCGAATGTTAACTATGACCATTGATATTCAAATATTTGAATTTACATATGGAAAAATTAGAGATCTATATTTTATCTATATCTTTTGATAAAATTCAAATTTGTTGGTACTATAAAAATAAAATATGAAGAGGAATCCATGGTTCATCTAATGAACCTAATTTTAAGATCTGTAAGTGAGTACAATCAAAGGTATTGAGCCTAGAAGTTGACTATGTGTACATGCTTATTGTACAAGTGACCTGAGAAGGATATTCGAGATTATGTTGATGTTGTTTTGATGTCTCATGATGAATTAGATATTAGAACATATTCTAGACTCCATGATGATGCTCTTTGAGGTTTTTTGGGTGTGATCAATCTATTTTGAGTATGACCAATGCTTAAGAAGTTGATTGTATGTTTGCTAATGGCGTTCATGTGTATAAGGTCTCTATTTGAGTTATTTGAGCATATGTAGATGTGAGATAAGATGACTATGATCATTTGAGGATGTCAAAGGGGAAATAAGGAATGAAACCATGCTTTTAGAAGTGGTCCTAAGTTCTTATTTTGTTCGATGATGTGTTAAATGGGTGAATAGGCCTCTATGAGACCTATAAGAGCTACAAGGGCCTTATTAAAAGGTGTGGATGCTTAAGGGTGACCCATAGATGATTTATCCAACTTATGAAGATTGTATTAAGTTATGTATTCATATGATATATGTCTTAAGGGTTAATACATGCCTAATGACTGACCAAGATAGTGATGATCATGATTGCTCTATAAATAGTGAAACCAAATATGTTGTTTTCTAGACTTGTAAGACTTGGATAATGGAATGTGAGTGTGGAGCCAAGAGAAAGAAATAAAAATTGAAACATAAGGTAAATCTCAATGAGGACTAGTAGAGAGTTAAGAAGATTAGGCATGCTTATCTGAACAAGGTGGTAAAGATGATCACATAGGTCATTAGACCTAATAAGGTGAGTATGTTCAAGAGGATGTTTGAGAGAGGCTTGTGTTTGTGAATTATGGAATGAAGGAGGGGTAGAGTGCCCTATGGATGAGTTGATGAGAATATCAGTTTGAGGACTATTTATATAACCTATTGGTCATAATTATGTTGGAAAAATAGTGCTCTTACTATTTAAGTGTGAGTGAAGGCAAGGTGAAGATTGTCTAAGCTTGGTGGTTGATCTGATAGGTAGATCAATGTGTGGACTATGTGTACAACCTTATGGTCATGTTTTTGAATCTATGATAGGGTTTTTGTTATGAAGGATGCATTAAGTGTGCAGATTTGAAGAGTGGGCTTAGTTTGGATATGTAATGTGTTCTAATTAATCTTTGTGTATTGGTTCAAGTATGTAATGTGCTTTGGCAAATAGGGAATGTTGTGTGATCCAAAAGGTGGCTTTGGATACATTGAGAGATTGATAATCATAGTTACATCATTATGTGTTGAAGACATCAGTGCATAGGTGGATTTTTTCATAGGTGTTGTTGTGACAACTTAACATCTAAGGTGGTTATAACCTCCTTGTAAGGTGAAACTTTCTAAAAGGCCTGGTTGTTATTGTAGATTAGTTAGATAGGTGTAGTAAGACCTTTTGGGATTGAAGTATCACTAAATAGGGATTTTAGTTTCTTAATCATTTGTAGATGGTCTAAATTGGATCTTATTATTATAGGATAGTAATCCAATTATAGGTTTTAGTGGGTTTTATTCCCCAAGAGGGTTTCCCATGTATGACATGTGTTATGTGCTTGATCTTGCATTGTCTTTATTGTTCATTGATATGAATGATGTATGCCTTATGAATGTATGAATTAAATGATTAAGAGTTTGAAGGAATTGGAAATGAATTTGAGATTATCTAGGCTCATTGATTCAACTACCCATAGTGATTGTACCTCTAAAAATTGGTATTAGAGTGGGTCCTTTGGAGGAAGCCTAATAGATTGAAGGTGATCCTAAGTAGGTAAAAATATGGCTAAGTATTTTAATAAATAAAATAAATAGTGGAAGGTTGTGATCAAGACACTTGAAGAATAAATATGTAATTTAAAGAAAGATGCCAAAGAAGATTAGAATGTTATCAATGATCTCAAGGTTTAGCTAGAAGATTCCAAGCTAAGTTTAAGTTCAAAAGAGGAAAGTTTTTCAAAATAAAAGGACATCACATGTAATGAATAATTCTATCATGATAGTGAAGAAGAAGTTGATCTAAAAAATGAGATCATGAGTATACTTGATGAACTAAAAGATCAAAAGAAAAGGAATCACAAGATGAGGTATGTCATCAAAGGTCTTGAAGCACAAGTCAGTTCTCTTGAGGGAAGTTTGGTAGAGCAAGAATGTAGAATAAAGGATGACATGGATAAATAAACTAAGAGTGATAAGGAGAGTATCTAAGTTCTCAGAGGAAATTTAATGGTTGTAATTTTAAGTATGAGAGTTAAAGAGGATGAGAGAATTCAATTAAAAACCAAGTTAGTTTCATTGATCGATGAGTATGATCAATTTGTTGTCAAGATAAGCAAAGCTTAAAGAACATCAAAAGAAGTCAGATCAGGTCAAGAGTAATGAAATAAGGTCTGTTAGACAACCAAATGCTTCAAGGTATGTTATTTTATTTCATGATCATTATTATACATGTAATAATTATGGTCATAGAGATAAGGAATGTAAAATGAAGTTAGTCAAGTATGGACATTCATGGAGCTATAATATAAGGAGTTTTTTCCCAAAGATTGATCATAGTTAAAATCTATCAAAAGGTATGAAAGATGTTATTTGTTTTAGTTGTCATAAGAGTGCACATATTTCTATATTCTATCCAATTAGTGTTAAGAGATATTCAAGGTATGTCAAAGGATATAGAGATCCTAGAAGGTTTGAGAAAGGATAAACTTAGGTATGGAAACCAAAGGTATCCATTGTCAATTATTCTTGTCATAAAGTTGATAAGTTTCTCTAGAAGGCTATGTTACAAATCAAGATAAGCTCAAGGATCAAGTAGGTAAGATGGATACAAAAGACATGAAGGGTCAAACTATGGTATAGAGACCCGAGGCAATAAAGATTAATAAGACTAACCCTATTGAGTCCAAGAGTCTTGATGGATTGTTTACCAAGGTGGAAAAAGAATCATAAATAAAGGAGAGTCAAGAGTTTTTATTGACAACATTTATTGATAAATCCAAAGAAAATAATGAAGTCAAGGACTCAATTAAAGTCAAGCAGGAGTAAAATTTAGAGAAAGATATGGAGATATGTGAGTCTCTTGAGTTTTGGGACTTTTAGTCTCACTATGTCAAAGGGGTTTCTCTATCTAGGCTTCAAGGAGACACGTGTCAGTAAGAGGAAGATTGGTGGCTATCAAATATTGTTTGATGAGATGGTATGTAAGCAAGGTATGTTTGTGCATTATTTTTTATATATTTTGTTGGAGAAAAAAAGCTTGTGAATAATCTCAATGGTCTGATCTTAAGAAGGAGTTGGCTTGTTGATCATGGTTTGGATGCTCTAGTATAAAGGCCAGTTTAAAATATCTATCTACATATCAGCTTGTGGTAGATGCTAGGTGAGCTTATAAGTTAAAGGCCATTATTATAGATTTTTATTTTAGATCTTGCTAAAGCTATTAAAGGCTTGTGGAATAGTTGTGTATTCAATGGAGGTTCACAATGTTCTTAAAATGAGGTGTCTCTATATGAGTATTGACTATGTTTGGATAGTATTTGATAACTTGTTGAAGATGTCATGTTCCTAATGAAGCATGAAGTTAGGGGGAGATTTGGAATTATTCAGGTCCTAGGACTAGAGGATTGAGTAGTTAAATTTGAGTAAGAAGGTGTGGAGAAGCAAGTTTGTGTGCTTAAGATGATAATACCAATCAAAGAAGGTCTTTGGTTTATAGGGAACAACAAGTTCATGATTTTGCTCCAGAGGTTCTTGAAGGAATTGTAGTATAGGATCAGAATGGGTGTTTCCAAGATGGCATAATGAGTTTGATGTAATGTCAAGAAGATTTTGGTGCTCAAAAAGGTCTGTACATTTCTTTATGATGTGCCCCTAGTTCTTGTGTGGTTTGAAGG
Organism: Torreya grandis; assembly: GCA_037957365.1. NCBI lineage: Eukaryota > Viridiplantae > Streptophyta > Pinopsida > Cupressales > Taxaceae > Torreya > Torreya grandis. Next base: position 1,037,653 of record JARHVA010005318.1, read on the forward strand.
TATGCTTTATGCCAATTGAATATTTTTGAGTGCTATCATTTTTCTCATTTTATAGATTAAGGGCAAGCAAGCCTAAAATGGGTTATATGAATTCTATGTTCCCAATGGTGTAGAAGATCAATTTTTATTCCATAAGTGTGTGATGGGTGTATCTAGGTGTGGAAGTAGTTTCAAAGGTGTACATTGACCAGAAGGAGGTTTGTTGAATTTGTTTATTTTGAGATTCTAGGGTTTTGGGCTTCGCTAGAAAAGTGGGTTGACTTGAAATTTGAGGTTTGAGGCTTCTTAATTTGTTGAATGGGCCAAATTGGTGGTCAAATTAAGATTTATAAAGAATTTAAGGTTTGTGGTTCTCAATTTATTTAATTTTTTATCAATATGGAGGGCTAATTAGCTAGTTGGTTTATGAGGGAAGTATGTTATAGAGGTTGATCTTCAGTATTGACATGGATGGAGAGGAACATGGATGAGTATGGTGATTTGATCATGTGAATAGGGTCCTATTAGAAGTAAAGAATTCTTTGAGATCTTGTGTGTATAAGTTAAATTTATCTAGTAGTCTATAGTTTTCATCTAGACAGTTTGGGACTAGTGATAGAAAATCTGAGTAAGTAGTTTGTTGATGTCACCATTTCCACATTAGAATGAGTCAAGGGGAGTTGGTTATATGGTTGTGATCATAATAGTCCCTAGTTATTATGTGCCATATCTCAAATTATGCATTGAAGTGTGATAAAATATATGAGGGTGCAAGTTGGCTTCTCAGTCAAAATTCATTGCTTTCCCATACTTAGCCAAATTTACATATTGGCTCAAAAGAGTTGAGTAAACATGTTGATGAGGTCAGAATTCACACACGTGGATGTGTCAAGATAAAATCATCATATGGGTTTGTTCATTTTTATTCTTAATTTATTTACACTAATTTTAAGATCATGTGATGTAGTGCATCAAAAGATATGTATATGCAAACTTAGGCTCCCAGGTAATTTGACTGTGTTTTCCCATAGTCAATTTTTTAGTATGGTGAGAAGAGCTAAGTGAGAATTTTTATGGTGTAATATCTTGCATGTGTAAATATGTTAAGATAAACTGATCATATGGGTTTATTCTTTTAAGCATAGATGATTTGCACTAAATTTGAGATCATATACTGAAGCACAACAAAAGTTATGCAGGAGTAAAGTTGGTCTCCCAAACATATTTTGACATAGTTTTCTCTGTGAGAAATGTTTTTGAGAAAGAATTTTAATGGTGATATATTTTGAACATGCTCATACAATCATCTGGTCCAAAATTGAGATCATGCAAGTAAGTACAAAATAAGTTTTTGAGGTTAAAAAATGGCTACTCATGCATATTTAAAGTGTCAAAGCTTGAGCAAGATTGATGGTGCGCATTGCTCCAAGAAGTTAAGAAACAAAGAGATGAGGATAGGTACATGATGTTTAATGATTAAGCAAAGGTACAAGATAAGGATCCAATGGTGATTAGGCATTCATATAGATTAAGTGAATGATGATTATTGATCACTAAAGACCTGATTAATCTACAGAGATTGACGGAGCACGTTTAGTCAATATTTCAAGATTGTATGAGATGAGGTCAACTATTAGATGTTTAACATTTGGATTTGGAAAACTATGAATTAAATCTCAAAAAATATTAATGGATAAATATTGATCCAAAGCTGATAGGACATGAGATTCGAGCATTGTGTTTGAAGGTTAACTATGATCATTGATATTCAATTATTTGAATTTGTATAGGGAAAAACTATCTTTTGATAGAAGTTGAATTTTCTAGTGCTGTAAAAATTAAAGATGAAGAGGACTCTATGTTTCATATAATGAACCTAATTTTAATATTAGAAAGGGAGTATAGTTAAATTTATTGATCCTAGAAGTTGAATATGTGTTCATGTTTATTATGTAAGTGATTCGAGAAGGATATTTGAGCTTGTATTGATTTTGTTTTGATGCCTCATGATGAATTAGCTATTATAACATGTTGTTGACTCTATGAGGATGATATATGAGGTTTTTAGAGGTGTGATCAATCTATCTTGAGTATGAACAATGCTTAAGAAGTTAAATGTATGCTCAATAATGGCACTCCTTTATATAAGGTCTTTATTTGAGTTGTTTGAGCATATATGGAGGTGAGATAATATGACTATGATCATTTGAGGATGTCAAAGGGGACATAAGGAATGGACCCATGGTTTTAGAAGTGGTCCTATGTTCTTATTTTATTTGATGAAGTGCTAAATGGTTGAATAGGTCTCCATGAGACCTATAAGAGCTACAAGGTCCTTATTAAAAGGTGTAGTTGCTTAAGGGTGACCATAGATGCTTTGGCCAGCCTATGAAGATTGTATTAAGCTATACATTTGTAAGATAGATGTTCTAAAGGTTAATACATGCCTTATGGTAGACCAATATGGTGATGATCATGATTACTCTATAAATAATGAAACCAAATGTGTTGGTGTCTAGACTTGTAAGACTTGGATGAGGGAATGCAAGTTTGGAGCCAAGTGAAGGAGATAACCTTTAAAAGAGAAGGTATAGGTTAGTGAAGACTAGAAAAGAGAAAAGAGGATCATAAATTCTTATCTAAGAAAGGTGTTGAAGATGATCACATAGGTCATTAGACCTAATAAGCCTAAAATAGGTAGAATGGGTGAGTATGCTTAAGAGGCTATTTGAGAGAGGCTTGTATGTGTGAATTATGGAGTGAAGGAGGGGTAGAGTGCCCTATGGTTGAGTTGATGAGAATATTTATTTTAGGACTATTTGTATGAATCATTGGTCATAATTTTATTGACAAAATAGTGCTCTTTTTGTTTAAATGTGAGCAAAGGCAAGGTGAAGACTGTGTGAGCTTGGTGGTTGATTTGAGAGGCAAATCAGTGTGTGGAATATGTGTATGACCATCTGGTCCTTTTATTAAAGCTATGATAGAGTTATTTCTATGAAGGATACATTAAGTGTGTATAATTAAAGAGTGGGGTTAGTTAGGATATATAATGTGTTCTAACTAATCTTTATAGATTGGTTCAAGTATGTAATGTGCTTTGGCCAATAGGGAGTGTTATATGATCCAAAAGGTGATTTTGGATACATTGAAATATTGATAATCAAAGTTGCATCAGTATATGTTGAAGAAATAAATGCATAGGTGGATGTGTTTATAGGTGTTATTCTGGCAAATCAACATCTAAGGTGGTTGCAGCCTCTTTGCAAGGTAAAATTTACTAAAAGGTTTGGTTGTTGTTGAAACTTAGCTAGATAGGTGTAGCAACACCTTGTGGGGATTGAAGTCTCACTAAATAGGAATTATAGTTCCTTGATCATTTGTAGATGGTCTAAATTAGATCTTGTTATTTTTAGATAGTAGTCCAATTGCAGGTTTTAGTGGGTTTTATTGCCCAAGAGGGTTTCCCATGTATGACATGTGTTATGCGCTTGATCTTGCATTATCCTTCTCAGTGATTGTACCTCTAAATTTTTTGAATACCTTTATCATAATATTATTTTGTTTGGTCTCCTCCTTTATAAAGTGTGTAATAATTATTATTTTTAATTGTGAAAAATTATTGAACACATCTGTTAGGTTTGATTTCTATTGGAACTTTATCAATATCATTTCACATGTATATAACTATTTTTTTGAACTTTACTTGCACTTCTTCTCTATCTTCCTACTTTATTTCTTCAACAATAGTTCTTTTTTCCTTTTAGGAGAAACCTATCTACCATCAATCCCAATTAATAAATTGCTTTTATGACTTCCAGGGGAAATCCTTGCATTAACTAAGCATATTCTCATGTGATATTGGTACAAATATTCAATACTTTAAACTCTATGATTTCCATTTTTCATTCTCCCACAATGTGTTGTCTATTTTTTCTTCCAATATCCCCTTATTTTTATTTGCAACTAAAACATTAATAATGTTTTAATGGGATGTTTATTAATCCATCCTTACCAATACACACCCTACATTTTCCTCTATCATTTTGATTGAATATATGTGCATTATATTTTGATTTTCATCTATAATATATGGTGATTTCATAAGTACACAAACCACATGTGCTTTAATTGTTGGATCAACCTAATGGGTGTCAAAAATGAAGAATAATTTCTTAGTTAGGTCCCATAAGAAAAAATCTTCCTCCTATATATATATATTGATTTGAGCCTACTCTCTTATAATTTCTTCTCTGCCATCAACACTCTCATCTTCACTCTTCTAGTGTTTACATGTAATTGAATATAACACTAAAGAGATGTCATAAATATTTTGTGGCTTTCATGTCTCATACACCTCACCTTCTATTATCTCATTGTGTGGGCCCTGACCAAAATCCTTCATCTATTTTTCATCATTGGCCTCATTTAGATCCATTTGATTTCTAGTTACCTCTTCCTCGTCCTTTTATTCTGCTTCTTTGCCTTTCATGCCATCATCATTTAGGTTCTCATCAAGCAACCCAATTTATTTCACTAGCGCATGTATCTCATCATCTATCATAATGTCTTTCTAGTATTGTGTGCTTACCACATCTTCTCCACTTATATTCCCACCATGTGTATCTCTTCAATCGATGGTCTTTGTGAGTCCTCATCATATTCATATTTATGAACCATAACACTTATTAGATTATCATCCAATTATTCCTAGTCAAATTAGTCAACCCCCTCTATAGTGAAAATTACTATAGGGTCTTTCCAAGGCAATAAACATGTTTAGTCATGTCTAGTAGGGTCATTTAATATGTTTAAATATAGTCATTTTGGTCATTTGTCTTAATATTTCCTTATGCCACCATTTTTGGCCTTTCTAATGAATTATACAATTTTCATAAGGATCTAGATGTGTCAAACTATTTTACAAAATCCAATATGTCAATTGAGTTTCAGGAGTCAATTTAATAACTAACAAATGCAAGCTCAATGTAGAAAGGAAGAGATAATAGTGGTTGCAAATAGTTTAAAGGTAGTTTTATGGTCAAGTACAATCTACTTGGCATGTGAGAAGCTTAAAGAGGATCTCTACAGGTGTAGACACCGAAATCGTGTCTACCCCTTGGTCGTCCTCCCCCTTGGTCCCCTTGGTCCATTTCCTAACACTTGTCCTAGCCCCCTCCATTATTAAATTAAAATAAATCAAATATTTTAATTTGGTAGCCCCCCTTGCCACCTCACCCATGCTACCTCAAATTCCTTCCCTTGGATCCCTTCAACTCATGCCATGCCTTAATAACCCGAATCCCACCTTAGCCCTTCCTATCGCATCCATTTAAGCCCCTCACAACCATTTGACCCTGGTAGCATGTAAGAATGGACAGAGGCTAATTTTAGCCTCTATCCCCATTCTTCTACTGTCGACGTCGGTCAGTATGCGGTCGACATCGACGGTTCTGCCGGCGTTGGTTACCCTTAAAACCAATTTTTTGCAATTGTTCTCCCCCTATGAATGAAAACTCTTTTGCACTTGGCATTCTGTCTCTCTCTCTCCCCCTTGCCTAGCAAACACCACCAGCTATAGGTACTCTGTAGGAACAGCTATAGATTGTGAGATCAAAGGTATTGTAAGTCCGTCAACAGCATCAACAATAGGTTTTCTTCACTCCTCCTTCAGTAAGCAGGAGATAAGTATTCCTTTGTTTTTCATTTCAGTTCTTATTTTGAAATCATCTATTAAGCAAAACCACTACCCACAACCTTCCTTGTCCTTCTCGGAGAGGCTGAAAGGCCTTCTCTAATTCCTATCTCCCTATCTCCCCTTTTTGCCTCTATTACTCATTTAGTCCCTTTCCAGACCATATTTCCAGTCCAATCAGCCCTACATAGACTTCCAAACAGTCCCTTTGACCCCAAAACTGACTCTCTGACCCTCAAACAGAATCTCAGACCACTCTGCAGACTAAAAACCAGACCTGAAACTTGTCCCTAGCCATTATCCCGACTGACCTCAACCATTGCCCCTACCGATGTCGGCAGACTAACCGACGTCAGTGACCTTCCTTGACCAATGCCGGTAGAACCACTGACGTCAGTGACTATGCAAGGCAGATTACTGCATAATAGGTATGCATTTGGTTTCAGTGCTTTTATTCTATCTTCATCATTTTTGTTTCTGATTATATTCTATTTTTTATCAGTGGACTGTCATCCTCCAAGAAGTCTTTGCACTTCTAGGATCAAGCTTTCACTTGGCAGCCCACTTTCTATCCATTTAAAATTTTTCTTGTTTTAGTCTCTTTCTTCTACAGGTGTCATCCTCCACAACCAAAAAGGAGTTCCTTCCATTGTTTGAAGCTGGTGCGCAAGACTACATTTGGGTACGTACAAACCCTTGACCATTTCTTAGTTTCTCATTTCCTTTCTGAATGTGAAAAGCAAAATCTTGTTTGGAAACAACAGGATCTAAAAATCCATTTCCATGCTTAAAAAGTCATGACAAGCTCAAAAATGATAGAAACTTGTTCATATTCTCCATCACTCTCCTAGATAAGTTAAAAGGGTCACTCAATCTACTTTCAGTATGAAAAGAAGAATGTGAGTTAGAAAATATGTCTTTATTAGGTAGTACCCTATATATACTTCCTTTTCATGTCAAGATATATATTTTTGGTGTATCATGCTTTATGAACCATCACTAAGAATGTTGATGACTCAAAACTATTTGCTTATCCCCATGGCCTCTAGTTTTCTCATTTGTATGAAGTTCTCTAATGATTATAATTGTTTCAAGTGTATTTATAGAGTTTTATTTTCCTTTATTTATTGTTATCATCTATGTTGGCACTTTCAAATGTGAATCTATATGTAAGATCACTTTATTGTAATAGAGAAGCATAATTGTCAATGGTCTGTAAATGTTGTTTTCAGGTGCAATGCTTTATTTTCTAATAGTGACTCCAAGTCTAAGATAGTACAATGGTTAAATCCTCTTCAAGCATAATGATTGGTTTATTCATGGAGGTTTTGGTTTTGATAGACCCAAATAGATAGAGTGAAAGGGTCTAGAATCATAAGCACAGTTAATATCTCCTTGTAATAGTCACCTATAGTCAAAGGGAGTATTTCAATAGTCACGAGGATGGAAAAAGAAGATTTTAGGATTGTGAGAGTATTATTTAAGTGAAAACTAGGAGTGAGTTATTAAAAGAGGTCAAAAATTGGTTTTGATAACTAATTCAACTTAGCACATAGTCTTATATGACATAGTAACACCTACAGGCATCTCCAATAGAGGTTTGAGCAATGTTGAAATAGAGATGATTTAAATTATAATCATATTTCCTATGACCCTAATATTCCTTATGATTATGCGTTAGTTCACATGTAGACTACCAACTTATGTTATCTTATTTGAGACATTTATCACTTATATAGACACTCTCTTACTCCACACATGGATCTCTTAAACTTCCCTAGCCTTTTCACATCCCATAGACCTTGTAGACACTACTTGGAACTATTTTAGGGTCCCATTGACCACTCGAGACAAGATATTGACCTAAGTCATGGATTATTTTAGAAATTTATGGCCTAGGCCACACATTTATTTCTTAAAATACATGGCCTAAGCCACAACCCATCTAGAATGGTCATTTTTGGGCCTCCAATAGCTATAAATGGTTAGTTTTGGGGTTTTTTAGCATTTAGGTGCCCTATATCACTCATTTTAATCCATTTTTATTGGATAGTTTCCCTTCTTATTCCCTCTCTTAACTATCATGATTTATTGAATCTCTCTTGATTCATTCTTGGCACTTTTGAGCTTGATTGGTAATAAAGGATCTCATATACTACTACATATTAACTTGGAGATTCCATTATTGATTCTAGTTGTTCCTACTTCCTTGTAGCTTACTCCAAGCTTCCAAATTTGGAATTTCACCTAATTTGTGCACTTGGTTGGATCTCTTACATCCTTTAAAGTTCTCACTTCACCTCTTCCATTGATTTTGGCCCCTGGTTTGGACTCATCTTATGCATAGATTGGTCTTCTTCCTTTGTTACTTCCTAGCTTAGATTCCTAGGTGGTAGAACATCTAGAAAAAAAATAAACTTGATCTAAGGGCACTTTGTTATGAAAATTAAAACTCCATTGTTTTAGTGTAGTATATATTTTAGGTTTTGCTATTATATGCTAGTTTAGCTTGTTGTGTACATGCTTAGAGTAGATTCTAAATTGTATGCATTATGTCAACCCTAGAAACATATTTATCCTTCAAAAATGTATTTCATTATGTAATATTTCTTGATTTTGAATCATTAACTTGCTTATTATATGATCTTGTGTCCATTTATCTTAATTGGTTTGATTAAAATGGCATTCCCTCATTCATTCACATGCTAGAGATAATTTTATTTGGATAAAGGCATTAGCTTAAGTTTCTAAAATTGTATACTCTCCCTAACTCTCTCTCTCTCTATTGAAAACATCATTTCCTTTTTGAAATCATATTTCAATTCATAGGTTTGCATGTTTATGAAATGCATTTCATGCTTGGTAGTGTTATTTTGTTCAAATAACTTACTTTTTCATTCTTTACACATTGATTTTTACCCCCTTATTACTTGCTTTATTATGGCTATACCCATTATAGATACATGCATCCTTTATGTGCTTGATCACACTAACCCTAACCTAGTTTACAAGTCTACCTATAGTTTGGTGCAAGATGGCAAGCCAAATAATGTCTATATGTCACGAGTAGCCTATAACATCCCTAAGCCTTGTAGCCTTATAGGTGTTTACTTAAGTACCCTACGTACCCCTTACCAAACACTAGTGGATCCATTTGAATTCTTGGAGATAAATTTTAGCATGACTGATGGGACCTCACATATGATATCATGCTATTTATATCCTATTTATAACTCTCCTAGCCAATTCCCCTCTGTTAGATGTTAGGATTTGATTTAGTTGTGTTTAAGCTCTCATCTTGGTTATTTTATCCTACTTTGGTTTTGTGTTATTCTCCTTGCTTGTTCTCCATTTATTTGCCTTTTTTATTATCTCCCATGTTGTTCTTGATTCATTACATCCATAGCCAATCTCCCACCCTTGGGATGCCAATCCCATCAGATTTAGGGCCTTATCCCTATTCTCACTCATGATTAGGCCACAACTACAATAGAATGCCATAGACACTGTAGGACCTAAGATGTTCCCTTGACCTAACATGGTGACTATTGATGCTTAAGACTTTTGATTTAGGTTAAACAACCATCTATAGGAAGATTTATAGATGTGGGACCAAATGCAATCTATAAAGCAACCTCCATAGTTTTAGAAGCTAACTCTTCATTCAATTTTGGGGGTGAAAAGGGATAGAATAAATGAAAATAAATAACATGGAAAGTAAATATATTCTAAGCTGATGCTTTGAGAGATTTCAAACATTAACCTATAGTTACATAAAATAGATTAGATCCTCAAACATCACAAACCATAAGAGATCATAAAACATGAACTATAGTCTATTATGAAAATAAAAAGCAAAAATATAAAAGTAAAAGAAGAGAAATAATAGATAGACATACTTTTCCACTCCAAATAACATAGAACATTACATCCTCTTCATTGTGGATGGAGAACATAATATAGAAGGCCACAAGGGGAACATACAAATCATCTAATCACATCCATGAGGTAAACTTGCTAAGGTTGTAGAATAGAAAAATGCTCACTACTACTATTCTTAGTTTATTGCAATGGTTGCTCATAAAACTAGAGATATCCAACAAAATGATCATCGGCCCCTTTCAAAAGTAATAAGCCTAGAATAAATAGGTGATGTGGCTCCCTAAGGCAAGCAACACCTAGAGATTCCACCACTTTCACTCATGATGACATCACTATAATTGAAAAAGGGTCTCAATCTTATGAGTGCAATTAGCCTCTAGATCATAGATATGGTGCAACTATATCATTCTATTACAACCACTACACTTAGGAGAAGTGAGGTGGTGCTACATGTGCACTTTTGGAGTTTTCATGCCTATGTTGTGTTTAATAGTCTTGGTCCCCCTTAAAACCAATAGATTATACTTTAAAATCTTTGCTTGAAAGGAGGGACCCACACCCTCATCTAATGGTGTTGCTTTAAGTTATGGTAAACCAACATTAATTCTAGATAAGTGTGGGGATAACATGCATTGAAGTGGTGATTTTTTAAAGAGGCTGGGGGCTTCTTTGATGAGATTGTGCATGGGGACACCACGTTTCAAGTAGACACTCCTCTGAAGAAAGTTGGGCATCCCTTACTAAAGTGAGAATGAAAGAGAAGGGAGTCCCAAATGGATTAATTGATCTATGTGTCCCCACCTCTCTTGGATTGCTTGATCCAAGGAATTAAAGAATGCCTTATATTTATTCTCTACCTTATTATATCCTAGGAACTCATTGATCTTCATCACTGCTTGCCTTTGGTCAGCCAACCCTGCTATTTGTAACATTTTGGGAAAAGCATTGTAGAGATTTTGAAAAATGATCTATGAGTTCAGGACCTTGAGGGAGATGAGGGCAATCACCTAATTAATAAATGTGCTCACCTAAAAGGCCAACTTTTATGCATCTATGATAAAATTTAGTGTTGTCTTCAAGTTTGCCATCATGACCTTGATCCTCTCCAAATAGGATTTGTATAGCTATTAAACTATGGGAAGGATTCATGCAGCCTATGGGAAAGTGGTGAGGTCTTTCTTTAGCTTCTCAATCTCCTAATCCTTGATTAGAGAGTCCTATTTCACCTTGATATATAATTATTGATATGAATTAGAGAGCTTTTGGCAAGTTTTAGCCAGTTCCATCACCTTTTCCTGCAACTTGGTTTTGGTAACTATCCATAGGTTGGATTCCACCTAGAATATTTTATTTGAGATGCTACCCTAGAGGTTAGATCTTACATTATTGAGGTTAACATCTTTTGATTTAGCCCTGATATTGAGTTCATCAATTGTAGCCTTCACCTTTATGATATCCATCGTGGTCTTTTCTAATTATCGGGCCACCTTGATATAGTCCATAGTCATGAAATTTTGTGTCTCTTCCATACGTTTGACCCTGTTAGTGGGTTTGGCCTGATTGAGGTTGAGACTAACAACTTGAATGGTGTAGTTGCCTTGTTGCATCTATTCTTGTGGCTTGACTACTTGGGGGGTTATTTGAGCAATCATAAGGGATTATTATATAGGTTCATAAAATGACCATATGTGAGTCTAGGTATTGGCCTTGGCTTGATTCCCCCTTTTCTTTTCCATTTTAGCTTCTCTAGTCACCCTTACTATATCCACCTATTATTGGTACTAATTTTGTACTTGAATGATTTACCCTATAAAGAGGATTCCCTAGGTAGTGTGAATGGAAAATCTATTTGCTATTGTAAAGTAGTAGACCCTACTCCCATAAAAGCTAGTGAATGAATGGTGAGGGTTGGAGGGGAGAAAGGTGAGATCTCATGGAGTGGGGTGAATGGTGATTGCATTATGAGGGAGCATGAGGAGGATGATGTAGGTGAGGGGGTGAGGAAAGGCATGTGGTAAGGAATAAGTATTATAGAAGAAAAAGGGTTGAGCTTGGTGGTAGGTTGGGTAGATGAGGAGAAGATCAGAGCCAAGGTGGTATCGGGTTGAGAAGTGGAGAGTACAGTAACCTACAGAGGTACTCTGAGGGTAGATGAAGAGGTGATGAGAGGAGCTGAAGTGACTGGTTGGGCAGTAAATGATTCTATAACTTGTAATGTAATTATACAAAGAGATGAAGAAGTGGCTAAGGAAGTGGAGGTGGAAATAATGGGATCCAAAAAATGGATATTTTCAGGGGTGTTGTTGGAGGGCTAAAACAAGTGCCTCAATTTGCTTGAGCTGGGAAGACCCATCTATGAGGTGCCTAGAGGGATCTTGTTATTTTTATGGGCTCATAGGATATGGGAACATAGGTAAAGGCCATGTTGAAGGCTTTCAGGTTACCATGACCTCTATTTCCACTTCTTTTTATAGAGGTGTGTCTCCTACCTCCTCCCTAGGAGTGTCTTCTTCATCATCATCATATACTATCTCAAATTTAGGAGTGGATTCCTCTTCTGACCTGATCTCCTATGGGTGGAACTCATCCCATAGCTTCTTAAAGGTCTCATCTTGATCTTCATCATTAAAACCAATGTAAGGGTTATTGATTTCATACTTGTATTTTGAGAAGACAACCATTGTTTATTCATTCAAATTCAGTTATCTGAGCTTCTTCTTCATCCCCTTTGATAATTTCTTAGTTGGTTCATATGCTTGGACCTTGACATAGAAAGAATCCCATGGTTTAAGGGTGTATTTTGAGATCTCAACCAGGTGCAAATAACTCCAAATAATTTCCTCCATGGGTGACTTCCTCTACTCTAGGTAAAGTCATTTTTTATGCTTGGAAGCACTAGCAGTCTTTAATTTGGCTATGTATCTTTTTAGATCATAATCCCATCTATCATGTATTAAGTCTAAGTCAAGTTATACAAACTTGGCTATGAGTAGACATCCTTGGTGCCTTTTTATCACTTTGATTCCATATCTTATGAAAGGGACATCATGTACACCTTTTTTCTTGTTCCCTTCCCTATAAATAAAGTCTATCATGTTGAGTTGGTGAGCCAACTCTAGGGCTAAGGTTCTATTAGTCAGTATGTGGGAGAACTCAAAAGGTTCTCCTCAAAATTTATGCACTTGGATAAATGAAAAGTGGGTTCCCTAAAACTAGTTAGCTGGGGCTTTGCTACCTGCAAGCCAAGCTTGTCACTAATATGTCATCCTGGAGTTAATAGCCTATGAGCTAAGGTCTATGAAAACTAGAGCCATAAATAGATATGAGAAATCATAGTAGTCTTTGGTGATTGATAGGATGTGATTTCATATGGTGATCAGGACCACTACATTAGGGAATACTTTTATGTTGACATTGTTAAGCTAGAGGTACATGGAGAAAAATTAGGAGTACTAATATAGAAAGAGGTGCATGAGGAAGGATGAGTACCATAAGATACCAAATATTGAGTAATTATCTAGTTAATCTCTCATGGTGGAGGAAATGGCTTTGACAAAGTCCATTTGGAACTCCTATCCCTTCTCCACTATGGTCATGAGGTAGAGTACACCCGACTGAAAGTCATCAACATTATCATCAACATCCATACCTAGGATGAAGGCTAGCATAGATAGGGTGTCCTTTAAATGCTACATGGGGAAATTTAATAGGGGCATGGGTAGAGGAAGCATCTCTATGACCTCACTTTTGAAGAGAGATTTGAGAAAACACACTTTTTGCTTGACCTAAGAATCCTAGATGCTCTGAAGGCTCTCAATACTGTAGATAGTGGCCTTGAAATCATATTAGAGATAGAGCATCTTTTTGATGTAATTTGGACTGATTTTACCCTTAAATAGGTATTACCAATGATCAATCTAGTGATGGCATCATATCTCTATATGTAGAGAACTATGATTTTTGGGAATGAATGCACATAAGACACCATGTATTGTGCCAATGTACACTCCCATATTTTACATCTAAAAGAGTTATACTCTTTCATGATAATCTTATTGAGAATTCAAGTGTGGGTGACCTCTCTCAAATTATTGGTATTTCATGATAACTTTGGATCAAATCTTTTGTTCATGAAGTTGATCACCAATGTTTGATCCTTGCAAGGTCCTTTGGTTGCCTTCTTGGTGTTTGACACCTTCTCCTTCACTTAAGTAGGGGATAAAGCATAGGCTTTTCTCATAGCATATTTGGGGGATGGGTCTCTCCCACTAATTAAATCGTAGGTTATTTGTTTTAAAGGATACTTACCACTCCTAGATGAAGACATAAAAGTTTTTATTGTTGAGTAATCTATTCTAATTTCACTCTCTATTCCTATTGGAACTACTAGATTGATGATTCTTTGCTTTCTTCATCTAATCTATAGACTCTCTCTCTACCCTTTTCAATCACTCAATTCTCTCTAAAATCTCAAAGTGTAAAGTGTTTGGCTTGAACAAGGGAAGGGGTATTTATGCACTAGTGCCACTAGGTGGGCTCATCATGGGAATTTCAAAAAATGAGCATCAACATAAATAATAAGAGTGACACACATGATCGAAAGACCATTTTAAAGATATTTTATGGTGATCATTATGGGAAATCACACATAATGGAGTGTCTGAAATTAATGATAGGTGAGGCAGATGGATAACCATCTTTTAGAAAATGTTTTTGAAGATTTTGGGGGCCTAGGGAGAGGATGTGTGGTGATTCAATCAAACACTTGTGCCAATGACACTTATTTGAAAAAAGAAACAATAAAGGGAAAGAAAACAAAATTAGGGAAACAACAATGAATAAGGAAACACATAACAAAAAAGGGAAACTAACTAATTATGTGTAAGGTGTAAATGAGACAGTTAGTTGAAATGCTTCAAGTCTATCTCATTGATGGGGATCTCTAATGTGTTACCCTCTTGATATTGCAATTCAAAGGCATTTCCCTACCTATTATTGATGATGAAAAAAGTTCCTCTCTAAAAAGAATTAAACTTCGCATGATATCCTAGATTTTCAGCCCATTGATCATATTTGACAACTAAATCTCCTAGTTGAAATCTTAGGTCCAACATCTTTCTATCGAACCATTGCTTAACTACTTATTATCAGATGAGATTCACATCATTTACCTATTCTCTTTCCTCTTGGAGTCTATGAAATTTGCCAAGATGAACCTTTATTTCTCTATTTTCTTCAATTTTAATAGCCTTCAAGAGTGGCCATGTGGGGATTTTTGATGATACTAGAATAATTACTTCCTTCCTATATACAATTTCATATGGGGAAGTTTTCAAAATCTATTTAGGGATGATGAGACCCACCCATAAGGTTGTCTTTGCATGTGTCATTCTCTCTGCTTATCATCACACATCCTTTTGATATGCCTAATCAGATTTTTGTTAGTAGACTCTACCAACCCATTCCCTTATGGGTAGTAATTAGATGAAGTCTTTAGGACTATGCCATTCTAGAGTGAAAATTCATAAATTTTAGACCTAAGAAAGGTTTTCATGTTGTTGGATATTGCCATTTTGGGTAGGCTAAACCTTTCCATGATTTCTTCTAAGAAGTTGAGGATCATATTCTCGATCACTTCCCTCAATGGGACTATTTTGGTCCACCTAGTGAAGTAGTCGGTGGTTGTTAGTATCCATTTATGAATTATGTTGGAGATAAAATTGATCAACTTGATGAATTATAGGCCCCACTATATGAAGGGTTCATCAATCACAATTGGGTTTAGAGGCATGATGTAATGTTTCCTATTTCCTACAAAGAATTGGTATTTTTGGCACTTTTTAACTACCTAGTGGTAGTCCACAAACATGGTCAGCCAATAATATGTTGTGTACATGATTTTTATCATGATGGTTTTAGTTGATAAGTGTCCACCTAGGGATCAAAGTGCATATCTTGGAGAATTTTTTCCGCTTGGGGCTTATCAATGCATTTGAGGAGATCTCCATCAGAATTCCTCTTGAACATGACCCATTAGACTAGTGTGTAGCTAGACCCCTTCATCTTATAAAAATACCTTTTATTCATGCTGAGCCCATTAAGATACCAATTGATCTAAATAAAGTGGACCTTGTTAGCCACCCAAGATCCATCATCTTTAAATTGGTTTACCAGGGTTGATTCTAGCATGTTTTGATACTTTTTTGGGATACCTGTGCATTGAGCTAGATACTCGCAGATTCCTCTCACTTTGGTTACTTGTATCGACCTAAATTACACATCATATTCCAAGATTTTATTGATATAATTGGCCCTAATTAATCCTTCCATGATGTACTCATAGGTGTTAAAGTGTGTCACGTACACAATTATTTTGTTGCCTGCCACAAGGTGCCTAAACTTCTTAAGGCCCTTGATGATGGTGAAGGCTTGTCTTTCCAAAATTTTTGTTCTAGAGTATAATGTGATCATGTGTTCATTCCTTCCCTCTTCTTAATTTTGATTTAACACAATTGTGAGGCTATGTTTGCTCTTATATACATACATAATGAAATCTTTGGAAAAGTTGGGGTTAATAAGTATAGGTACAACATTTATTATGCCTTTGATTTATTCAAATGCTGCTCTTCCTTTAGGTGTCCATTTGAAGGCTTGGTAGTTTTTCAAAATTAAGGTGATTGTTCTAACTAATCTTGAAAATTTATATATAAACCTATTGATGAAATTAGTCTTCTTGAGGAAAGATTGGACCCTTTTCTTATTCATTGACAAAGCCAAGTCTTTGATGACCTTTATCCTCTCTGGATCAATAGTGATCCCATCCTTGGATACAATGTATCTAATCTTCTTGCCTTGAGGAACTCCAAAGACAAATTTCATGGGGTTTAGAGACACCCCAAATTCTTGGCATCTTTAAAAGACCTCCTATAGATGGTCGAAGTGATCTTCCTTCTTTGAAAACATAATGAGGTCATCTAGGTAGATGAGGATGATCTTATTAATTAGCCCCTTGAAGGCTACATCCATCACCTCTCTATAATTTTGCATTGACATTATAAAGGTTGAAAGGCATTTTTGTATACATGAAGGTTCCCCACTACATGGTGAAGGTGGTCTTGTGTTGGTCTTCTTTGTTCACCCATACAAGTTCTACCCAAATAATTCATCCAACAGGGAAAACATTTTTGTGCCTACTATCATTTGAAGGATTTGCTTCATAGAGGGAAGGAGTCAATGGTCCTTAAAAGATGCATTATTTAGGTCCTAAAAGTCCATGCATAACTAGATTTATCTACTCTTCTTCCACATGGGAACTAAATTGGATACCCAAGTTGAATGCTTAATTAGGTATATAATATTTGAGTCAATTAGTTTCTTGAGTTCTTAGGCCATGAAGGACTCAATCTTTGGGTTTACCAGTCTTTTTTTCTATCATACTAGCTTGGCCCCTTCCACCAAATCTATGGTGTGTTGGATAACCCCATGGTTGTATCCCTTCAAGCCATCATAAGTCCACGTGATGACTCCTTCATACTTATGAAAAAAGAGAATAATCACTCCTTGTCCTTTTAGAGAACTTATTTTCAAATTTTTAGCTTTATTCCACCCTGAATGTCAAGCTCATATTAATCACCCTTATCTACAATAAACTTATTTTTATCATTATTTGTATCATTGGAGTCAAAGATATTTTCCAAGGTGATGAGACCCTTTAGAAGCTTGTTGATTTTCAACTATATGATTGGGTCTCCGTAGTCTTCCTTAATTTTCAAATGTATTTTCTATACAAATTCACATGATTACTAGAGGAAAATCACAATCTAAGCATCACTTTTGAACACCTACTAGTTTTGGTCATTGTTTAGGATAACTATCCTAATGATTACTCACACTGCTTGTTCATTGGTGAATAAGTCTAACACTATGTCAAGTTAAGTTCCTATTGTTACCATCATGTCAACCTATACAATCATGGTTTATACAATCATGGTTTTTGGGGTGATCTAAATGTTGAATACTTAAAAATATTCAATTAGATCCCATATGTGGTGGTAGTAAGATCTCATATCCATGTTCTTTGTGGCCACTACCCCTCTTACCTACCTTACCACTAACTCAAAATCATCAAATACCTTCAAATGTTTGATGCTCATTCATTTGGTGAGGCTAAGGTCATGGACCATAGCCTTGTATTAGGCCTTGTTATTTATATAGGTGAATTAAAACTAGAAGGCTCAAAGGGTTTATTTTATGGTAAGGAGATGTTAGTTGGATGCTAGCTCTAGAGCTAGTTTGACACTACACACCATCAAAATGTAGAGTCTAGAGTTTGGACTCATCCTTGAGCCTTCCATTCTAATCTCATTCATCCTTTAATATTTTTGGAATATCTTGGTCCTCATCATAGATCATGTAGGTTCCAAGGCCTATGGCATAAAATTTTGAAAATGGATCATTCTTAATGAAATCATTGATGAGGGCCTCTTCTTTTGGGCTCTTATTATCTACCACCTTCTTTTCTTCAAGAATTTATACATAGTATGTCTCCATCCTCAATAACGAGGTGTGCATTGCTTCAAAGTTTTCCATCACTTCATCCTCTATGTGCTTTAGGTGAAGTGGTTCAGACAACACTTTTAACTTTAAACCATACTTGGTTTTTAAGATCAAATAAGACCAATCTAATGACAAGTATATGCCAATTTTGGTAGTGAAATCCCTTGACAAACATAGCCTAAAATCAAGAAAGATGTCTATCACTATAATGTTTTATGGTATAGTTATGTTAGGATAGGAGTATAATGTGATGGGGAGTGCTCAAATGATCCCTAGGGTTTGAACCTTTTTCATGTCTTACTACATCACCCCTTTGTTCAAGGGTTAATAATTCAACTACAGTGCATTGACTATCTATTTGGGAATGAATATTGTACTCATACTTGAATCTATCATGGAATTATGAAACAACTTCTTCCCCATAATCAACATTAAATAGAATGGGGTATGTTTTGTTTTGCTTACCCCTTCCTTAGTATTGATGAATGTAAAGGGTATTTGGGGTTATGAATTTGTGCTAGCCTATTTACCCTTTGTCTTTACAGGCTCTATAATCATCTTCCATTGCACGTGCCTTTATCATTATTTCAAGTATTCTTTCAAAAAGATTTTTTGTTCAAGGATAGACAAGACATCCTAGAGAGAAACATTGACTGGAACCTTTTTCAACTACTCTACCACAATATATAACCTCAAGGGTGGGACCTCAAGGTCTTTTGCCTTGTTCTACATTGTCTTTGCCCATCTTGGATAGGTCAAGGTTGGAGGATAAGGTGTCATGCCTTTCTCATCAGTCACTTTGGGCCTTGTAGTATCTTTAGGGCCTTTTGCTAACTCTTTTTTGAATGAGTTTAGTAGTCTGATTGAACTTATGGGGTTCTCTATACAAGGGCCTCATTTCCATAGACCACATCTTCATCCTCTACCTACGATAATAACATTTTTTGGGGGATATTTCTTCTTGTTATTCTAGGGACATCCCTTACATTTACACCATCAAAACTACATCTTCAATCCTTAAGGATCAATATGCATAGGCTAATTCCAGATCATTCCCTTGCCACTTTTATTTGACTACCTTCTACTACAAATTTCCCCTTAGACAATTTTGGGGCCCATAAGAATTATTAAAAGGAAAGAACCATGAATTAGAATCATCAACCAAATTATTCTAACCAGCCACTAGCTCTCTGATCACATTTGGTGACACCATGCATAAAGGATCTAAAACTATAACCATTTGAATCATAAGTTATATCTAATGACTCGATGCTTGATGATTTGCAACTTAATGATTTGATGCTTAATAGTTTGGCCTTTGCCTCTCCTATTATTGATTATTTGTGTAAGGTGGTCTCCTTTCTTAGTTTTTATTGAAATAAGTCTTTAGAGGCATGGCCTATTGCCTTTTGAGATTGATTATCTTATTGGAGAAGTTTTGTAGAATACTTTTCATATCATTAATCTCTACCACTAGTAAATATGTGGTAGACGTGCTCACTTGAGTGGGTGGGTACATATACATAGAGGGAGGTAGATATCTTAAAGTGATCAGGACCTCTTCTTGTAGAGGTTTAGGCATCTCTTAGAATATTGACATCAATGACTAAGGAGGAAGCCTCTATGCATCAATTAAGTTATTCTCAACCCTTACTACGATGTCATATGAATTCAGTAGCATCTACCTCTAAGTGGTTGAATTATGATTACAATGTCTGAATTAAGGGCCTTAGGGTAAAAACAATGGCCATGCCCATGGGTGGTTGAGCTACCAGTGGGATCCTTTACTAGGTTTTTTAACCTAATGTAAAAATCAACCATAACTTCTTGTAGGGCCTTTTTGATGTTTATTAGCTACTATAAGAAGGATAATCAATCCCCCTTCTCATTAATCACTCAAATAATTTGTCACCCAGGTCATCATAGGTTCTAATTGAGTTGGTTGGCAAATATCTATACTTGTTAAGAGCCTACTCTTTTAAAGAGGTTGCTAGTATCCTTAAGGCTACATTATGCATGTTGACATAGTGAACAATGCACACATTTACCATATCTTGGAGATGTTCAGCTTTTATCTTGAAATATTATCCTAAAAACTTGGGGAGTGCATTCAAAGCATTTATAGGGATGGGGTCCCACATGATTGGGGGCATCATAGGGATAAGTAGGTTGAAATTATCCCATGACACAAAGTCCCTTAGTGGGACCAAATGTGGCATTTGATGTTTTTATTATTATGAAATGTTTGAACCTGAGGATCTTTGACAAGTAGGGGATCCCAAAGGTGATGTTAGTAGATTTAGATTATTTATAGTATATGACCTCATTATAGGACTATGGCTCATAAACTCATGTTTCTAGTCAATCAGACTAGTACATTATCCCATCAGGTGTATCAAAAAATAATAACTATTGACACCAAAAACTTTTGATTCAGGGTAAATAAACATCTATGGGAAGCTTTATAGATGTGAGACTGAATTTAGTCTATAAATCAACCTCTAAGCTTTTAGATGTTGGTTCTTCATTCAATTTTGGGGGTGAAAAGGTATAGAAGAAAGGAAAATAAATAACATGGAAAATTAATCTAATATAAGGTGGTGTGCTAAGAGATTTTAAATATTAACCTATATTTTCATAAAATAGATTAGATCCTCAAGCATCACAAACCATAAGAGAGAATAAAACCTTAACTACAATCTGTTATGAAAACAAACACCAAAACTATATAAGCAAAAGAAGAGAAATAATAGATAGAGATAATTTTACACTCCATATAACATAGAACATTACATCCTCTTCATTTTGGATTGAGAATAAAATATAGAAGGCCATAAGGGGCACATACAAAGCATCCAATCACATCCATGAGGTGTGCCTACTAGGTTTGTAAAATAAAAAAAATTCTAACTGCTACTATTCTTAGTCTATTAAAATGGTTGCTCATAAAAATAGATAGATCCAACAAAATGATCACCATCCCCTTTCAAAATGAATGAGCCTAGAATAAATAGGTGAGGTGGTTACCTGAGGAAAGTGAATCCTAAAGATTATAACACTTACACCCATGATGATGTCATTATAACTGAAAAAGGGTCTCAAGCTCATGAGTGTAATTAGCCTTTGGATACTGGATATGGTACAACTACATAATTCTATTACAACCACTATGATTAGGATAAGTGAGGTGGTGTTATGTATACACTTCCATAGCTATCCTTATTATGCTACATTCAATGACCTTGCTCCCCCTTAAAACTAATAGATTATACTTTAATATAGGCTTAAAGTGTTTCAAAATCTTTGCTCAAAAGGAGGGACCCACACCCTCATCTAATGACACTAATTTAAGTTAAAGTAAACCAACATTAATCTAGGATAAGTGCAAGATTAACACGCATCGAGATGGTACTTCTCTAGAGAGGCTAGGGACTTCTTTGGCAAGATTGAGCATAATATTGCCATGTGTCAAGAAAATTCTCCTCCAAAGAAATTAATGCACCCCTTGCTAAGTGATCATGAGGGTGACACATGCTGAAGATGAGTTGATCCTTTCATTTAATACCTAGTGGGACCCATTTGTCATTTCATCATCCAATGGTACTACTTGGAGGTCTGACTAAAAAAAGAAAAGGCTTTGAAGAGTGAGAGACTATGATGTGTTGAGATGGCAGTCCACAAGAGTGAGATGAAAGTCTCCTCGATCTAAATGAGCATCAAACTACCATATGGAAGAAATAGATGGAGGCTGGTACTTAGGAAAATTTTTAAAAATGGGTCCGAAAGAAAGAAGGGGTTGAAAAGGGAGTCACCAAAAGGTGTCAAAGAACTACTAACTAATAATTGAGCTCAAAGCTAGAGATAAACTATTCCAAAAATAATAACCATGGAATTCTGATCCATAATGACCTGGACCCTCTCACATTTTATAGGGAACAAGATTGGTAGGTCTATAACCAATAGACTCAGTCCCCTTTTCACCAATTCAAACTTAATTCACCTAAGGATCTTTCCCATCTACCTCATGCCATGATTCATTCACCCACTTGAGGTGATAAGAACCCGCTTACATGATTGAGGCATAATGAGTTATGTGTAATCATTGATGATTGCCACATGCACCTTTAGGTGAATGAAGTGCACCCTTCTCTCCTTACGAGTAGGTGATGTTCTTCTTATGGAAACAAATATTGCACCTATTCAATTTTGAGTTTCTTAACTAGTTTTCAATTGAGTTTCCTACCCTTTTTTCAGCAGGAGACTCTACAACAAGAACCCCTACTTGTTTATGTAGTAGGACATAGGTACTCAAACTCGATGAGGTATATCTATCAAAAGGAGTTCTCCCATCTTCTTAGTCCATCCTTTAGAGTCTTAGATGAGCATGTTAATTTCAATTTACACCTATGGACTATATATTTTTGGGATACCTATCTTAAGAGTTAACACCCTTTGTTGACCCTCATCTAATAGCACATGATTAGTATCATGGAGATTTAGGTCACTATAATCATTTCCATGGGTATTATACATCATCTCATAATATTCTTAGGGAATAGTATCCTTACCATGGTCATTCCCCACCCTCTGATAAGGATGATTTATAGCATGAACATCTCCCATATCAAGAACCACCTCAACATCATCCCCTCCATAATCAAGATTTTGATGAGTTCTATTGGCATAGGCAACATCATAACCAACACTAGCCTCCTCCCAGAGCTCATCACCAACCCACTATAAATCATACCTATGAAGATCTATGTAGGAATCCTCTAGCCCCTTGGTTATGTGTTATTCCCCTTCCTACTATCCTTAAATTTCCTAAGTTCAATAAGACTCAATATTCTAGTCCCACAAAGCATAGCATGACATTTATGATGGTGTGTATGGATTGTGAATAAGACAAAGGCATGATATTGAAGTTATTCACTCATTCTCTATGAGTTGAAGCTCTCATTTAGTTTTAGAATCTAACTCTAGATTCTCTCTCTAGTTTATAGCTCCTTTTAGATGACTTCCTCCAATACTTTGATATCTCCAGACCATTTAAACTCGACATACAATCACTTACCTCCATGGAATAGGCTAAGGATGAGTCAAACTTTGATTTTATGCATAGGTAACACTCAACCATCCATACATGCAAAATAAGGTTCTCAGATAATTAACTTTATGACCTGTTCTCATGAGCATTGAGGTAGGAGGTTCACCTTGAGGTCCTCAAGCATGAGCCCACCTCGTATGATGAAGGTGTTAATGAGTGTCTATATATTGAAGTCTTTGAGGTGCATGGGGCATACACCCTGTGCCAACCAAATATTCATCCTCTTTATGTGATCATAAACATAATACAACTAGTGATGGTGTCATTGATTATCCTCCTAAGAATAAGGACAAGAAGGATAGCCATGAGGTGAATGCTTTAAGAAAGAAGGTAGATAAAAAGAAGGCTTCCAAATCAAGCACATAAAAACCACAAATGGTGTTTCTATAAGACCCTACAAAGTTTTATAATTTCCATTAAATTAAGGGCCATGATGATGCCAATTGTGCTACCCAAAAATCTAGTGCATAAGTCTCACCCCCATCTCAGAGTTCTCTACTTGTGGAACCCAACCATAAATTTAATGTGTCAAAGGAGCCTCTACCTGACCATGACAAGGAAAAGAAGGATAATAAAAAGAATAAATCTAAGGCTAAGGCCCATCATTCCCCTTATTTCTCTTCTACCTCTTCTACATCCTCTTCTTAGGCAGACCCAAGAGGAAAATCCAAGCGTAAGAGTAGAAAGGTCATCACTACTTTTGACATAGCCTCTATTGTGAGCTTGGAATTTGACTCAAGAGATGATGGTTAGTATTGTGTTAGTCTCAAAATGAAATCAAAATGAAATAAACACACTAGGCTTAGTTACTAGTTACTAGGGTGATCTTAATAACAAAATCAAATGAAAATCACAACTAAAAAGTAAGAAAAAAAAACAATAATCCTTCACCTTCTTTGGATGCTCCAAATGCTTTGTTGTAGTGGCTAGCTTGGTTTATTCTCATGAAGTATACATCAATGGAAGCTTGACTACCTCCATCTCTCCTTGGAACCTTGCTTGGATTTTGGCTTGGCTTAGATTCAATATTTTGGCATCATAACTTTGTCATGTGAGAGATTTTTAGAATCAATTTGGCATGGTAACTTTACACAAGTTAAGCTTAAAATTCATTTGTCAAGGCCTCCTATTTATAGATTTTTATAATTGGCTAGAATCAACCTAAATCATCCATCTCAGGATTGAGATGTGTGGCTAAGGATTAGTCCAATTTTACAATTAAAATTCATAAGTAGGTTCATAAATTTTTGGGATAGAGGAACATTGAATAGGTAGGGGAGTGTCTTAATGAGGCATGGAAGACATGAATCCTGATATTTGTGGCATTTATGGCCTAGGGATGTCTTCCCAAAAAATGAGGTTACCTGATGATGCAGATATTCAAAATTCATTTCCAAAAATAAATTATTCCAAAAGTTCCATGTAATTCTTAATTAGGCTCATGATTTAGTTTAATTAGCTCTTAAGCATGATTAGTCACTTTGGTGCAAATTTTGGCAATTTGTGCATAAATTGATTAAATTGGTTAAAATGTCTTATTATTGGCCCAAAATTTGACTGGATTAGAATTGGAAGTCAATTTTAGATGTGTTAGAACCATATTCTCATTTAGGATGTTTCTAACACAAAATAACAAAGACACATGTTTTGTACAAGAAATTTGATAGAAAAGAGTAGTCTAAAGCACCCAGGTGTGAAAATGGCATTTTGACTCAAAATGATCTAATCAAAGTTATCTAGCCCATAAATTGCATTGCCCCATTTAGTGATACCCTGGCCAAAATCAACACTTTAATATATCAATTTCAACTCTTTTAATGTGTTTTAGTGCTTTTAGGCTAAATTATGCATTTTGATGTAAATTGGTCGAAAGCCTGATTGGAGGTTATCAGTAGCCAGATTTAGGTGTCTAAAACTTACCCCTATTTAGGAAGACATTGCAAGATATAAGAAAATAAATGTCTTATCAAATAATGATAAGTGGCTTGTATTCCCAAAAAGAAGATGATGGTTGAAGAACAAAGCTCCAAATGGTGTTTGGGAAGCCTAGGATGATGCCCCCTCAAGGGAGTGGCTATCACATATGTGTATAGATGGTCCCTCAAAAAGAAACAAGAAGAAAAGTGAAAATTAACCTATGGTTAAGATTAATCCAAATAATAAAATTCTTACATGCATTGATTTGTAAAGATAACTAATTTTCCCAAAGGTGGTTATAATCAGGAATAAAAGTCAAAATAAAGATTTGCCTATAGGTAGTTATAATCATGAAGATGACCTATGTTATATAAATATGATGGTGCCCTAGTTAGGGATTATTAGCAAGAATAAATTAAGGATATAATATGGAATACAAATTAAAGATGAGTGGGTACATAGTGATGAAAGAGATGAAATAAAAAAATAAGATTGATCAGTAGAAAAGATTCAGTTGTACTTTCCAATGAGGAGATGCTCATCCTTATTAGTAATGATACAACTAGAATGGACAATGGATTGATTATATCAAGGGTCAAAGGATTTACCAAGGTGCCAAGGAGAAACTTTTGTAGTTCTATTGATCATAGACCTTCTTGAAGCTATCTTTTGTTGTAGCATGTGATGGTAGGCATCATGATAGAACACCATGAAGACTTGGCCAAAATATGCATAAGGACTAACCCCTGATCTAATAAAAACTCAAAAATAATACACCAATTATAAAAACCATGATGATAATTTTGACGTATGAATATGGATGGATTCAAGAATAATGTGTGTAAGGAATCACCTAATTGAACATATATAGACTAAGTCAAGGAAAAAATACTGAAAGCAAACAAACAAGCAAGAAGATAAAAAACAAAGAAACACACAAAAAGCACACAAACATACAAATAACTTTAAATAAATAAACAAACAAAAAACTTGAAACAAAAGCAAAAGAAAGCATCCTGACAATGACTTTTCCCTAGTAGGGCAGATCAAGGATAACTGACTAGGCATAGACAGGACAAATGTTTTTGTTTTTTTGAAATGTTATGAATGTTTTTAGAATTTTGAGGTATCTCAACATGTTAGAGAATGATAAGATACCTACTCATAAAATAGTGATAGCATTTAGCTTAGATTTCTCATAAAATAATAAAATCAAGGCTTAGATTGCTCATAAAATGATGAGAGTGTATGGAAAGGGGGACTGAGGTGACCTCAACATGAATTGAGCATGACCTACTTAGTCTTGACATGACTTAAAATCATACTAATTCCATCCACACAAAATGTGGGGAAAAACCAACTAGGCTCTAACAAGTTCTTGAATCTATCAAACGCTTAGTCAAATGAAAATAGTAATGGCAAGGTGATCTGACAATGCATGGTAAATAAGTGTTGCCCCTAGTTTTCCCATAGGTAGTTATTACTAGAATACAATGGCATAGATCAATGATACTAGTTTTCCCATAGGTTTTTATAATTAGTATCAATACCAGTGAAACATTGATTTGCCCATAGGAAGGTATAATCAGGATCACATAACCAATTTTCATATAGGATGGAAAATGGAAGATATCTTGCCAGATCAACTATCACACTAATTTCATAGTCTATCATTTAAACACATATTGGATTGATTATTGAAACTTGATCATAATCCCCTCATAAAAAGGTGCAAGAAAAACCAAAGTAACTAGGATCAAAATAGGATTGGATATGATGACTAAAAATAGGGTTTGGTCTAGATAGGAATGGAATGATAGGATAGAATGGAATTACTTAGGATGATTATGGGTTTTGATAGATTGGATAAAATGGTAAGAGGGTTTCCCCCAAATGATGGGGTAAATGGAGGGATACATGATTATTCTTGTTGATGGGAAGATGCATGTCCTAATCAACAAATGATACAAAAAAAATACTTGATCATGTTAATTGATATCCCACACCTCATCTGAATAGTTGCTTTATCAAGAACTAGTTGTATATTTGGATGCAAATGATGTTGTTGTGCTCTTCCTTAGTCATTGATTCTGATTCCTTCAAGCATCAAGGTAAGGTATCTTTGTAGCCTCTGCAAAGGAAAATGTGACCATAAATGGTACATAAGGATAAATAATTGATGATACATTTTATTTTGAAATGGAATGGCAGATGATAATGAAATGTGGAATGGTTGGGAAATAAATGAAGATCAAGAATTTTAGTCACATGTAATGTTATTGATACTAGATTCAACATAACTTTGGATGTGGTGGGGTCGAAGACTTGTTCTCTTGATAGGACCATCATATTTTTTTATTGTTTGGGCCTGAGAGTAGCTACCACTAATTAGGTTATAGATATGAATCTATTTTGATTTTATCTTTGATTTTATCTTCATCAAGTAGTGAAGAACTTTTGTGCTTAGTTGTTGGTGCCTTAATGAGGTTTTCACCAATGAAGTTATCTTGATTGTTCCATAATGCCTTTGAGAATGTTTCACTAAGGAACATTAAATTTTGACTTTGTTATTACTAAAATCTATCACTTGTTTTTGTGGACAACATGTCAACCATTTTTGGTCCTGCAAGCCAAAACGCTCTCTTTTCTTTCTCAAAAATGTTCTGAGCAGTTATGTTTTTCAAATATTCAAGCCTTTTTAACTAAAGAAATTGCAAGTTTAACAGACAGGCTTTCTCAAAGGGAAGTTCAAAACACTTAAGGAATTTCCTTAGTATTTTGAGGATGGTTCAATGCTGAGGTTCAATCAAAAGACTTAACAACATGTTTAAAAGAATCAGAATGAAACATTGAACCGTTGAACCATTGAACCCCACCTTCGCAAGGTTCAAAGGTTCAATGAGCTCAAAGGTTGAATGAATTTGATAGACTTAAAGAATAAAAGGATTCAAGGATTCAAAGACTTAGAATGAATTGTTGAACCATTAAACCTTGAACTTTGAAAGGTTTAGAGGTTTAAAGGTTCAAAGGATCCAAAGAGTTCAAAACTTCAACAGATTCAAAGAGTTAGAGTGAGCTGTTGAACCATTAACCATTGAACTCTGAAAGGTTCAAAGGTTCAACAGGTTCAACAAGTTTGAAGGGTTCAAAGTTCAAAGTTTGAGCAAAAGCTTTGAGTGAATGGATGAAGCAGGAGATTCCAAAAAATGGTTCAATCGAAGAAGACTAAGTGAACGCAGACCTTTACAAAACATTGAATCACCAAACTATTGAACCACTGAACCATTGAACCAAAAGAGTTTAAGGTTCAAGGTTCAAAGTGGTTCAAGTGACTGACAATGTCCCTATGGATGTCAAATTTAGGGTAATGTAATAATCATTGATTTTCAAAGGCCCTGAGAATAAACTCAGTGACTAGCTAAGAAAGGAGCTGAAGGAGCCAACTGAAAGTGAGAAGATAGCCCTGAGAGCTTAGATCACTAGGAAGAGACAAAACATGGCAAGGAAAGAGGGAATGACTATAAAATATATAAATATCTATAGGAAATTTATTCCAGTAGGTGGGATAATCCACCAGGTGGACCTCAGGGAACAAAAACATTTAATGGCATAGCCTATTTTTCTTCATTAAGTAAAGGTGAATGGATGGCCATGTAAACATCATAAATAAGACCAGACAACCCATGCTTATGAGGAGACATTTGAGATGATTTAGAATGCCAAAGTTAAGGCAGATGACCTATTTTAGCATGGCCCCTTCACAGAATTTCCAAATGCATTCAATGCAGCATGGGCCATTTCATGAAAATAAGTGCCCAAGTATTTCTTATGATGCTATATATTGTAATTTCTCATTTTTTATAAGGGAAATCTCTATGTTATTAGAAGTGAAGCTCTACCCAAATTGAAAGACATTCTTGAGACTTTGAGCTCAAACTGTTAATCATATTTTGTTAAGTGAACGAGAAAATAAGTGACCTTTTAGACTTTGTGTTGAAATAGCTTGTGTTATCTATTAAATCATTCTTATATCTTTTTCCTAAATACAGTCTTATCCATTTAATTAAATAATCAAAACAAGTGAAAATAAGCTAGAAGATGTCCTGAAGCTGACTGTGGGAGACTTTATGCTACCATAATTGTCTTCAGTCTATGTTTTGTGTAAAGGATACTAGAGAGACTTTGAGCTCTCCTTATCCTTCATAATCCTTCACTCTATTGTAGTATGCAGTGGAGAATTTGGGCTACACTTCATTCTACGGTGTTCTTTGTCCTAATTAGTGAGAGAAGTAATGAAAGACTTTGTGCTTTCATGGGTTTCTTGTGGTTACATTTACCTAACCTAGGAAAAATTCTTGTTGCCTACTGAACACCATTTCTAAAAGAAGAGAAATGCTTTTAGTAATTACACCAAAATTCTCTTCTATTCTATGAACATCATCTCTAAAAAAGAGAGATGGATGGTATGATTTCACCCCTATGTCTATTTTCAACTTATATATATATATATATATATATATATATAATAGGGAACCTTCCCTTGCTGAGAGGAGAGATTTGTCTCATTCTGGCTATGGTCACCACACCCATTTTGCTATATAAATCTCTTTACACTATGGCTAATGTAACCATTTTTCCATCAGTCAATTGATGAAAAAATATTCACCCAATAATTTTTGGTGACTCTGCTGGGGAAGAACAAGCAATTTGAAGGCTCAAGCTTCAAATTGAAGCAGTTCCAGTTCTTTTCCATTTCATTCAAATTGAAGCATTTCATACTCTGTTGGGGAAGAATAAGCAATTTCAATTATTTTCCATTATCATTTCATATTCCACTAGAGATCGACGTGAAGTAGGAAAGAACAAGACAGCTTCACACCAATAGTTTTTGGTGACTCTGCTAGGGAAGAACATGTAGTTTGAAGCCTCAAGCTTTAAATTAAAGTAGTTCCAGTTCTTTTCCATTTTCATTTCACACTCTGGTAGAACCATGACATACGTGAAGCTAGAGAGCTCAAGGTATTGTTGACCCTATATTTGAGTTGGTGTAGCTGAGTAATTTTAATCTTTTTCCTCCACCATCTCACCTCCAACAAACTAGGAGTTTTCCTCCTACAAACATCAGGTCCCCAATACTAGGCAAAGTTTCTCTTTCCTTTGCTAGCAGAGTTTTGTCTATACATATCCCATAGAGATTTGTTGTCCCTCCATTCAATAGTCATATCATGACAGCTCAAGGCCCCTAGGGTAATACTTTTGGTCCTTTGAATCTAACCCCACCTCTACATGAACTACCCCATAGTTCAAGAAATGTTTTTCCCAAGTTCTATGGTGATGGGAAAGTTCATCTTGATAAACATATCATAGCCTTTTGCATAGCATGTGGTGTGATAGGCATGGAATATGAAGACATAGTAGTCAAATTATTTGTGGAAACATTGCAAGGCACTATTGCAAACTAGTTTTATAATCTGCAAGCACAAATAATGACTGAATGGAACACTCTCAAGGCCAAGTTTAAGGCTAGGTACAAACCTGTAGAATATGTACATGCCCTATTAGCTCAGCTTACTCAAATGAAAAAGGAGCCTCATGAACCCATGTGAGACTTCATTGCTAAATTCAACAAGCTGAGGAACATGACTCTTACAATTTCTCAGCCAATGCCTGAGAATATTAAATACTTCTTCATCAATTCTTAGCTTCCTAAAGTGAGCTTCTTGTTGAGGTGGGATGGCCATATAGATCTTACTACAACTCAAATTTTGGCCACTAAGGTTAAAGATGATCTTATCTTGGCAGGAAAGATAAGAAGAGATCCTAACAAAAATAAATCTTCTTTATTTTTGAAAATTTATCTAGAGGCACCACTAATTCTATGGTGCAAAAGCTAGCAAATGAATTGCTAGCTCTAAAAAAATAAATGGTACAAGGGATGTCTGCTTCTCCTTCTTATCGAGATATACCAAGGAGAACATTTCTCAACTAGTTATATCAAGGCAATGCTGCCAGGAATCAAGGGCAACCAAATCATCTTCCTCCCCTACTAGGGAAGCTTGCCATTGAAGCAACACTAGCTAACTCAAAAATTAGTTATAATGAAGCTGAACATGATTTCTCTTTCTAACCTAAGTTGGACCAAGAAGATGACATTGATATTTTTGCAGAAGGTGAAGAAGAATCAGCTGGCAACTCCAACATTGGTTTCTTGAATTACCAGGATGAAGTGAGAAGTAAAGGAGAAGTGTTTGATGGATCATAAATTATATTTACCAGGTCCCAGAACTAGTCAACTCAACAAATTGCTAAGGAAAAATAGGGGAAGAATCTCAACCAACAACTTTAATTGCTAAATAAGGGACTTCTCTACCTTTCCAATCAAAGGACCTGATTATCAATAAAAAGTTAAGTACCTCAAACAACCCTGCACCTTCTACTTTAATTTATTAGACTAGTACCACACCTAGCAAAACCCAGAATGATGGACTTACTTCCTCTATTTCTAGTTCATTTCAGTCATTTGACATAATTGACTATACTAGGAAGACCAAGATCTAAATGTTTGAGTTTGAATATTTGTAAGCCAACCCTGAGCAGTTGGATAGGTTAGTTGAATGCATTAAAAATAAAAATGTCCCTATAGAATAAGATGTTTCAAAGGTAACTCATGATAACCCAAAGAACACTTCCACCCAAAACAATCTTGTCATTGCTCCTCCTTTTGCCCATGGGAAGATAGAACCTTTCTATGTCTCCTTGCTGATAAATGGTCATTAGCTGAACAATTGCATAATAGATTCTGGCACCTCTGACAATGTGATGCCCATCAAGGTGGAAAAATATCTAGAGGTCACACTGACTAAAAATTTTGGGAGATGTTTCTCTATATAAAACAAATAAGTGCCACTTTTGGAACAAATCAAAGATGCTCATTTTACATTTGTGGCCTTCCCAAATTAAAGAATTAAAATGACAGTCTTGGTGGTCGACTTTCTAGCTTCTTATGGCATTTTGCTTGGGTGAAATTTTTGCAAGGATGTTGGTGGAGAATTGAGCAAAGACATGTTTGAGATGAGGATCCTTGTCAAGGGAATCATGTAAAGGCTACTTCCTGAGAAAGAATCAAAATACATTGTCATCCAAACATCAACCCTTGAAGCTCAAATTCTATTTGAATCTTTAGGCATGGGTAATTACTTTATGTCTACTAAAGATGTTTCTATTTCAATAGATGAAAGTTTACTATGTGACAATCCAAAAAGTTTAGATAAGACATCAGAAGAATTGGTGGAGTGCAGTAAAAATGAAAAAGGATCTTCTCTCCCTAATGAAGAAAAATTTGAAAGAAGACTAGATTCTAATAATGTCTGAATTCTTGAATTTGACGGTAGCAATTCTTCTATTGGTTCTGGAGTTGGAGTTGTCTTGATATCTCCCTAAGGAGATATTTTTCCCTACTCATACAAGTTGCAGTTTAGCAACACTAACAACACCACCAAGTATGAATCTCTATTACTTAGATTAAAGACCACTCAAGTTAAAGGCATCAAGCAACTTTATGCTTAAGGAGATGCTGAGCTAGTGGTTTGTCAGGTGAGGAACCTATATCAAACTAAGAATGAGAGATTGTAACATTATCACAATATGGTGTGGGACTGTATTGAAAGTTTTGATGCTTTTAGTATTTATGTGGTGCCCAAAGAATTCAACAGTCAAGTAGATTCATTAGCCGTCTCTGAAACTCTCATGATCCCTCACCAAGATTTTAAAGGTAACAAGTACACTATTGAGCTGGTCTTTCAACCAAGTGTACCAGATAATGCTGACCATTAGCAGGTGTTTAATGGTGACAACTAAATCATTACTTTTTTATAATATATGAATAGATTTGAGAAGCTTCATTTTGAAGGCAATGAATCTCCATTGTAGGAACCATCTCCTGAAACAAATTTAAAAATTGGTGAAGAGTTCCTATAGTTCAAAGGGAATAAAATTCCCAAAGGATTAGTTTCTATTGAGAAGCTATCTGATAAGCATGATAGGTGTATAAAGAAGCCACAAATAGATTCAAAATTCTCCAAGGATTTTGATCAAATAAATTTGAGTACAGAAGACAATCCCAAAATGGTCAACATTATAAATTATTGCACTCTTGATGAAAAACTCAATTTCATTACTCTGCTTCACCATTACATTGAAGTTTTGGCATACTCTTATGATGATCTGAAATCTCTCAGGCTTGAATAAATTTAGCACAAAATTCTTCTCAAGATTGGGTCACTACCTCAAAAGTAGAAACAAATGTAGTACAACCCTAGGATATCAAGCACTATTCTCTTTGAGATACAAAAAATGTTGAACATAAGAATTATTTTCCCAATCTATCATTCCACCTAGATTACAAATGTAGTCCCTATGAAAAAGAAGAATAGAGAAATTTTCCTGTGTGTTGATTTTAGAAATCTGAATCAGTCATCTTTAAAAGACAACTATCCCCTGCTCATCATGGATCAGCTACTACAAATAGTCACTGGCACAAAGATGTTATCAATGTTAGATGGTTTTTTGGGATATAATCAAGTGGAATTTGGTGAAGCAGACCAACATAAAACTGCTTTCACTATAGCTTGGGGCACCTTTGCATATCATAGAATACCTTTTCACTTGATTAATGCTGGTGCCACCTTCTAGAGAGTGATGGATCTTGCCTTCAAAAATGAAATGGGAAAGTTCATTATGGTATACCTTGATGACTTGACAGTCTTTTCTAAACATCATCCTAATCATGTGCATCATCTACAACAAGTGCTAGAGTGATGTCAGCAAAATGGTATTTCTCTTAATCCCAAAAAGTGAATTTTTGGGGTTATAAAAGGTAAACTTCTTAGTCACACTGTATCTCAAGAAGGAATGAAGATCAGCCCAAAAAGAGTCAAATCCATCTAAGAGCTTGCTCTTCCTACTAGTAAGACTGCAGTCCATTATTTCTTTGGAAATGTGAACTTTCTACAAAGGTTCATTCTTGAATTCATAGAGAAGACTTGCCACATTGTCAACATGATGAAAGGTAAAGCTAATTTCAGCTAGACTAAAGAAGGCAAATCAGCATTTTAAGACATCAAAGAAGCTATCATCCATGCCCCAATCCTAGTTTGTCCTGATTATACCAAAGACTTCATGATGTATAGTTATGCTTCTAAACACATGCTTTCAGCCATCTTGGTTCTGTAGAACAAAGAAGGTGTGGAATTCCCCATATCTTTCATGAGTTATCCTCTCAAAGCTCATGAGCTGAAGTATTAAAACATGGAGAAGCATGCTTATGCTATGGTAAAAGTAGTAAAGCACTTCCATTTTTACATCTTGAACTCACACACTGTTGCTCTGGTTCTTGACACAATAGTAAAGTCCATTCTAACTCAATAAGAGTTTAGAACTAAAAGGGGCAATTGGATTTATAAAATCTAGGAGTTTAATCTTGTCATCAAACCTACGAAGCTTATGTGGAGTAGAGGTATTTACCAAGTAATTACTAATAACATACCAATAGAAGCAGGGTATAAAGAAATAAAGGTTGAAGACATGCCAATAGTCCTCTTTGTTACCACTATGAATGAGTGGTATTCTAATATTGCTCATTTCCTTACCTATGGTGAGTGTCTTGCTCACCTGTCTCATAAAGAAAAGACGATTGTTAAGTTGAAAGTTACTAACTTTGCCTTGTGGGATAATGATTTATACAAGAGGAGACTTGATGGAGTGTTCCTTTGTTGCATGGATAAGGTGCAACAGAGCAAATTTTTGGAGTCTTTCCACAATTTGACTTGTGGAGGACATTTTTATACACTCATGACTACCCATATAATTTTGTGAGCCAGGTACTATTGTTCTACTCTGTTTCAAGATTCATACACTTGGGTGCATAGATGTGAGATGTGTCAATAGTTCATTGGCAAACCCAAGTTGGCCGCATTGCCTCTCAAGCTTATGGTAATAGAAGAACCTTTTTAGTAATGGGGAATTGATTTCATTGGCACTGTAAATCCGTCCTCAAGTGCTAGACATGACTATGTTCTCATAGCCACATAATACTTTACCAAGTGGGTAGAAACCATTCCAGTCAAGTATGTTACTTCAAAAGTGGTATGTAATTTACTCAAGGAAAATATTATTTTTTAATTTGGGGTCTCAACCAAGACTGTAACAGATAATGCAGCCTATTTCTCTTCTCATGAGGTTACCCAATTCTGCTACTATTATGGGATTATCCTCTCCCACTCTTCTGACTATTATCCACAAGGAAATGGTCAAGCAAAATCAAGAAACAAGAATCTGATGACCATTATCAAGAAGTTGGTAGATAATAAAAAAATCTAGCATAAATCATTGCTTAACACTTTATGGGTAGATAGAATTACACCAAAGAGGGTGATAGATATGTCCCCATTCCAAATTTTGTATGGTCTCAATGCAGAGATACCAATCACCCTAGAACTAACAGCATTGAAATTGGCAAAGGCAATAGAAGATTCAACTTTTGAAAGTTCAATCGACAAGAGGATCATGTGCTTGACTGAATTAAATGAACAACAAACTATGGTGGTGGATCGCATCGCTGCACATCCAAGTCTGATAAAGAAACTCTTCAACTAGAAAGCAAGAATCTATAATTTTCAAATTGGAGATCAAGTTTTGTTGTGAGACAAGAAGAGAAAACCAAAAGGAATGCATGGAAAATTGGATTCCTTATGGAGAGGCCCATTTGCCATTCATCATTTAAATGGTGAAAATAGTTTCTTGCTGAAATATCAAGATAGAACACCATTTTCTCTACCTCATAATGGGTAGCATCTGAAGCACTTAAATCTTTAAAGTATCAGATAAATCTAGTTGTATGTATGTATAGTCTTTTTTTGCTTTTATTTTATTCGTTTATTTTTGGCACCTTTCTTTTTGGGTAAGCATGACTCCATAGCCCAATGGCATAGATGAAGGCACTGAGATTTTGGATTCTACTCCCTTCAATTGCTTCAAAATTCTAGTCGATAGAAGTTCCCCAACTGGAGCCAACTATTGTTCCCAATATTTTTCACTTGTTTTTATGGATAACATGTTGACCATTTTTGGTCCTACAAGCCTAAATGCTCTCTTTTCTTTCTCAAAAATGTTTTGAGCATTTATGTTTTTCAAATATTCAAGCTTTTTCAACTAAGGAAATCACAGGTTTAATAGGCGAGCTTTCTCAAAGGGAAGTTCAAAACACTTAAGGAATTTTTTTAGTGTTTTGAGGATGGTTCAATGTCGAGGTTCAATCAAAAGACTTAACAATAGGTTTCAAAGAATTAGAATGAACCATTGAACCATTGAACCCCACCTCTGCAAGGTTCAAAGGTTCAATGAGTTTAAAGGTTCAATGACTTCAAAAGACTTAAAGAATAAAAGGATTCAAGGATTCAAAGACTTATAATGAACCATTGAACCTTAAACTTCAAAAGGTTCAAAGGTTCAAAGGATCCAAAGAGTTTGAAGCTTCAACAGATTCAAAGAGTTGGAGTGAACCGTTGAACCATTGAACTCTGAAAGGTTCAAAGGTTTAATAGGTTCAACAAGTTCAAAGTGTTCAGAGTTAAAAGTTTGAGCAGAAGCTTCAAACAAATGGATGAAGTGGAA
This sequence comes from Torreya grandis, assembly GCA_037957365.1. Lineage (NCBI taxonomy): Eukaryota > Viridiplantae > Streptophyta > Pinopsida > Cupressales > Taxaceae > Torreya > Torreya grandis. Next base: position 1,074,459 of record JARHVA010005318.1, read on the forward strand.
GATTCTAGAAAATGGTTCAATCGAAGAAGAAGACTAAGTGAACGTGGCCCTTTATAAAACATTGAATCACCGAACTGTTGAACCATTGAACCATTGAACCAAAAGAGTTTAAAGTTCAAGGTTCAAAGTGGTTTAAGAGACTAATGATGTCCCTATGGATGTCAAATTTAGGGTAATAGAATAACCATTGATTTTCAAAAGCCTTGAGAACAAACTCAGTGACTAGCCAAGAAAGGAGCCGAAGGAGCCAGCTGAAAGTGAGAAGATAGCCCCTAGAGCTCAGATCACTAGGAAGAGATAAAACATGGCAAGGAAAGAGGGAACAACTACAAAAATTCTAGAAATATCTATAGGAGAGTTATTCTAGTAGGTGGGATAATCCACTAGGTGGACCTCAGAGAACACAAACATTTAATGGTGTGGCATATTTTTCTTTATTAAGTAAAAGTGAATGGATAGCTGTGTAAACATCATAAAGAAGACCAGGCAATGCATGCTTAGGAGGAGACATTTGAGATAATTTAGAATGCTAAAGTTAAGGCCAATGACCTATTTTAACATGGTCCCTTCACATATTTTTTACATACATTCAATGCAGCATGGGCCATTTCATGAAAACAAGCACCCAAGTCTTTTTTGTGATGCTATATATTGTAATCTCTCATTTTGTATAAGGGAGATTTCTCTGTTATTATAAGTGAAGCTCTACCTAAATTGAAATGCATTCTTGAGACTTTTAGCTCAAAATGTTAATCATATTTTGTTAAGTGAATGAGAAAACAAGTGACCTTTCAGACTTTGTGTTGAAATAGCTTGTGTTATCTAGGAAATCATTCTTATGACTTTTTCCTAAATATAGTATTATCCATTTAATTAAATAAGTAGAACAAGTGGAAATAAGCTGGAAGATGTCCTAAATCCAACTATGGGAGACTTTGTGCTTCTATAATCATCTTCAGTCTTTGTTTTGTGTAAAAGATACTGGAGAGACTTTGAGCTCTCCTTATCCTTCATAATCCTTCACTCTGTTGTAGTATGTAGTGGAGACTTTGGGCTACACTTCATTCTACAGTGTTCTTTATCCTAATCAGTGAGAGAAGCAATGAAAGACTTTTTACTTTCATGGTTTTCTTGTGGTTACAGTTACCCAACCTAGTAAGAATTCTTGCTTTCTACTGAACACCATTTCTGAAAGAAGAGAAATGCTTTCAATAATTACACTAGAATTCTCCTCTGTTCTATGAACATCATCTCTAAAAAAGAGAGATGGATGGTATGATTTCACCCCTTTGTCTATTTTTAGCTTATATATATATATATATATATATATATATATATATATATATATATATATATATATATATATATATATATATATATATATATATATAGGGAACCTCCCCTTACTGAGAGGAGAGATTTGTCTCATTCTAGCTATGGTCACCACACCTATTTTGCTATATAAATATCCTTATACTGTGGTTGATGTAACCATTTTTCCATCAGTTAGTTAATGACAAAATATTCACCCAATAGACTTTCATTATCTTTTAGCACTTCTAAAAAAGTTTCACTAGAAGATGCTAAGTTTGAACTTTGCTTGTCCCCTAGTGCCTATAAAAAAGTTTCACTAGGAGAGTGTTCTTTTGCTATATGAATGTGGTATTGGCCTTCTTGATCTTCTTCAACTACTATGTCACCATGGATACAGTTTAATAAAGTGTGATTTTATCGATCCCAATCCACACTTATGGGAGATGGAATGTTAATAATATGGATATCTTGGTTGAGGGTAATGGCTTGTGGAATGGTAATAGAATGGGGAGAGGCTACATAATCTTCATAGAAGATACTAGGATAAATCATGTTGAATCTGAAGTACTCATTCTCAAAAACCATAGAAGGATCACAAATATATTAAAATTGATCTATGAGGTATGTGTAACCAATGTTTTAATAATCATGACCATATTTTTCTTTTGAATCTGATTTTGACTTAAGGGATGCTGAATCTGATGTTGAGACTAATGCTGATTCTAATTTTAATTCTAATTTTGATGTTGGTCCAAGAGTAGAACCTGAATCTGACTCTAACTCTTCATTTGATGGGTACTCTATTACAAGGATGTCTTGTTGAATGTTTAGTATTAGATAAGTAATAACCTATAATGGCATGATGGGCTCCACCAAGATTGGTTTATCAAAGTGAGACTCCTTTATAATGGGAAAAAGGTCAAGAGATAATTCCTCAAAAATTGGCTTATCGATAGGAGGCTCTTAAAAAATAGGCATATAGTCAAGGTAATGATTTTTCCAAAGGTGGTTATAATCATTAATAACTGACTCAATAAATACTAGCTTTTTAGAGTGAGACTCCTCGATAACTAGTATAGGATCAATAAGAGATTCAACACATGTTGACTTATCACAAGTCGTTTGTTCAACAAAAACATCTTGGATCAGTTGTTTCTATTGGACTTGGTTTATAATGAGTTAGAAAATACCAATTTTGATCATAGTTTGGTCCTTAAATGATTATATTAGTTGATGTTTAGATGCGAGTGGTAATGGATGAGGAATAACTTACAGTTGGATAATGGTAGGGCATCAAGGAGCATGATTTCTCAAATGATCCAAAGGATAAAGTCTTTAGATGGTAATGATAGGTTAGTGTAGAACTTGATTGCTTATACAAGTCAAAGGAATAGGTCTTGGAATGATGAAAGGGTGTTATGGAGCCTGGTTGCTCTCACAAGCTAAAAGACTTGGTCCTAGTATGTAAATGGTATGATGTGGTGGAACCTAATTACTCATATAAGCCCAAGCATATAAGTACTCCTTAGAAACCATATCATCCTAGTCAGGGTTTTGATTTGGATTATAAGCTGGCCTTTAACTTTTGTCCCCATATGAAGTATTATAGGGAGAATAATAAAACTCCCTAGAAAACCAATCTCTGTAGGGGTTTCTAGTGGTATTTTATGTGGCCATTATATCACAATTTAGATTGTACATGACTCCACCATAGGTATAACTAGACATATCCACATAAATGATGAAATATCTAAAAACAAAAAGGTTTAGAGTTTTGTAAACTCTAAAAAACTATGTCCAAAAGATAAATGGTTCAAACTTAGTCCAACTTGGTCGAAGCTGGAGTTGTATCTCCAAAATGGTTTGAAAGTGGAGCTATATCTCCAAAATGGTTTGAAAGTGGAGATATATCTCCAAAATGATTTGAAAGTGGCATTGTATCTCCAAAATGGTTTGAAAGTAGAGTTGTATCTCCAAAATGGTTTCTGCTAAGACTTAGCATAAAACAATCTAATGTCAAATGTCATACACACAAAAAGTCAAGCATCTAAATAAAAATTAACATGTCAAAATTCTAGGTCAAAGTGTTCCAAATAAAGTCTAAAATAAGAAAAGGGAAAAGAGTCACTAGGTCTTTTGTCCTAATGTGGAGTCAAAATCTAGGCTCAAATAGGTTTTGCTAGGACTTTTGGCCAAATGGTGTCAAAAGATAGACTTGAAACAAAGGCATTGTGATTTGATTTAATCTAACAAGTTTGGAAACAACTTTGACATAGATCCATCACATAGAATCAAACATAAACATGATCAGTTCGCATAAGGTATGAGGAAAAATGAATTTGGAGAAAGGTTGTGTTCTCCCAAGCAAAAAAACAAATAATGATGATGGTAGGAATTAAACAAACAAACTATCAATAATCTTCAAATTTGGGTAATCAATTAACTGAAGTTATGCAATCCAAAAGAGAAATATCTATGTATCAACCTCATTAATTGAGGCTTAAACAAAAATCAATCAATGTTTGGATCCAAACTTAATAAGGTTACTTGAAAACTCAATGTTGAAAACTAGTATTTGACTAAACAAGCTAGACAAGATTGGATAGCATGACAACACATAAATAAGGTCCAAATGGCTAATGTGACATGGTTTGAAACAAATATTTTTTGGGGTAATGGTAAACAAGTCTTGAAATAAATTGAGTAGCCTAATAGTGTAAGCATGATCGAATGATGTGATCAATGTTCTGTTTTACATAATCAAAATCAAAATGGTTTGATATGATTTTTGTAACATAACACTACCCTCTGTAATTGAAATGACACACACACAAACAAGTTTAGCAAAAATTTCAAGTCACAAATGTGGTGTAAAATAACCAACATAATGCCTCTTTAGACAAAAGAATGACATATAAAAAAAAGATTTTGGCATGGTTTACAAATAAACAATCATATTTTAGTCTCAAAACATACCAAGAAAAAATGACCAAAATACTCTAAGTATAATCATTCAAATCCTAGCAAGGGTATGGCAATGTGGGGTTGATTAAAACTAATTAGTTTTCAAATGTCTCTAGGGGAATCAATTTCATAATGACTTTTATGTTAAATGATGCAAAAGAAAAGCATGGATTTTGGGTGTACAATACTTAGCTTGTTACAAAAAGGTCTAGTCCTTTTTGTAACCACTACATCCTATTGTTCACTCAGTATAGTGTGATGTCCAATTGTGTAAATAACATCCTATGTGTACTCTAACACTAGAAGGTGGTTTAACCACTCAAACCTCTTATCCTAGTGGGAGAAATTTAAAGTCAATGCTAGGAGCTGAAACCCTAAGTTAAAGCTTCCCTAAAGAACTTGTGGGAGGTAATGATGTTCCCCTCACAAGCCAAGAAGTAATAAAATTAAAGACACAAAAAAAATACTTTAGGGTCATTTTCAAGATCACCCAAACTATGATGAGTTTTTGGGGAGTGCTTTAGATGACATTTTTTTTAGGCCTTGGACTAGGCCTTTTTTCAATAATGATGGGTGTTTTTGATTCCAAGGATTCCCTAAAGGGGACAATTAGAAGAGAATACATGACACATCCGTCTCTTTTCCAAATAAAAACTAGTTCAAACAACTATTGAATGCAAAAGCTTGGAAAGATGAGTTCATTTTTAAGTACCAAAACAAAGATTAGGTGGTATTGTTTTGACCCCTTGGTTTTAATTTGTAACTTTGAAAGTACAAGTATCAAAATCATTCACCTAAGCACCTTAATTTTTTCATTAAGCCTAAACATGTGTTAGGTTGTGGAGCTAAAAGCTTCACTGATGCAGACATGGAGGAGGTTGCAGATGAGTTGCAGAGTGTCAGAAGACACCGGCGTTGGTCTGGCCAACTGACGTCAATAGGATAAGACAGGAAGGCAACCGACGTCGGTGACCCCCAGGCGGACAGGGACCGACGTCGGTCGCCTGTGTGGTTCGACTGTGAGTTTATTATGGGCAATTAGCTAATGAACCAAGTGCTTGCATGATTAGAGTTATTTTTAGACTCATAGCTGCGGATCTAATTATTGTAATTAGATGTCTAATTATTGTTTGGATGAGATCTATATAATAGACTCATGGTTGTATTGGAAACTTGTTCTAGCTTGAGTTGAGCAAAGTTTGCTTCTTCTGTGTGTGAGGTGAGCAAGGGTGTTCCTCCTAGTTCCACAGCAGTACCAAGGTGGGTGCTGGTTTTGGAGAGTCAGCAAGATTCTTCAGGTGTGTAGGATCTTGGTCACAGGTGCATGGCCTATATAGGAGATCTACATGGTAAGTAAGATCGTTGATCTGCAGGTGTATGTGTGTGCAAGGTCCAGGTTCACAGGTGTGCAAAATCGGGTTGATTTGCAAGTGTGCAAGATCATATAGGATAGCAACACAATAGGGAGCAGAATCAGGCAGGATCTACTTAGAGTACAGGTGTGTACTCAGATAGAGAAAAGAGGAAGGCAAGGGAGTTCCTTCCATAAGTATGGTCTGTTGAATTGCAGGTTGTTGCAGGTTCATGGGAGATCTACTTGAAGTACGTTGAGTACTTGTGGAGTACATTGAGTACTTGTGGAGTGCGTGGAGCACTTGTGGTGTGCATGGAGCACGGGTATAAGGTGAACACCAACTCAGAGTTTGAGTTGGGTGTTGGGACCTAAGAGAGAGATTTGGGGAGAGAATTATTGTTCACTTGAGGTGTGAGAAGCCTCTGAAGAGGTGGTGGAGAAGAAGTGGCATCTTCTTTATTGTATACTTTTCTTCAAGAGTTTTAATACAAGTTGTGTATTGTCTCTCATATCATGTGTTATTTTTGAATTCTAGTTACTTGTGATTCTGGTTAATTTTTGCATATTAAGTTGCTTGTATTTGGTAATCAATTGTGTGCTTCCGGTTATTGTTCCCAACAAGTGGTATCAGAGCTAAGGTTGCAGGGAGCAGGTTTTGTGTTTGGTTACAGGTCACTCTCAGGGGTTTCTGATCGAGTGGGAGTAGAGCAATGACAGATCAAAGTAAGCTAAGAATGGAGGAGTTGAAAAGCACAGATGGTCACTTACGGTCCTATAGAAAGAAAGAGCAGGTAAAAGATTATTGTTGGTTGGTAGCAGATCAGCATGAAGGAACTGAAGAAGCAGATGTAGCAGGTGTTGTTGCATAGGATGCTCTGGGAGGTTTCTTGGATAAAGTTGAATCTTGGATAAAAGATTCGGTTGCCTCTTTCCATGCAGCCCCAGGTAGAGGAGCTGGTGAGCCTTGCCAAAGAATTGGCAAAGGGGAAGTGAAGCTGAAATTGTAGGCGGCCAACACACAGGTGTTGATGAAGGTCATGCAGGTCCCAGGTTTGGAGATATGGCTAATTTCTTTAGAAAGATTGGGTGATGAGAGATGCACAAGAACTCTCACAATGGATGCACTTGAATTAGCTGGTGGTAAGAAAATAGGTACTCTTTATCTACTTGTTTATATTACTGATTCTTCTTCTATTGTAGAGACGTGGCTTCGTAGGCTTGGTCATATGAGTAGGAAGGAGATGCATGTTCTTAAGCAGAAGACAGATATATTTGACAGGCTTAAGAATTGGAAAGCCTTGGTGTACTTGGAAGAGATGGTAGACAAAAACCAGTGGATGGTGCTGGATACTTCTGAGCAGAGCAGTTTGGACATGGGTTTTGATTCAAAGGAGCTCGCGAGTAAAAAGTCATCACTCACAGGTGAACACAGGTACCGGCATTGGTCAGGAGGAACCGGCGTCGAACAGACAGGTGCCAATGTTGGTCATGTGTAGACCGAAGCCAGTGATGTCGGGCAGGGTAAGATCGACGTCGGTCAGGAGGACCGATGTCGGCAGTAGGTAAGACCGATGTCGGTCAGGAGGACCGACGTCGGCAACATGGACACTGACGTCGGCAGGGTTAGTAGTTAGGGACAGATGCATGGGAACCGATGTTGGTCAGATGCAGATTGTGGAGTGACCGAGGTCGGTCACTATAACGGATTTTGGGTGGACAGCACGCTGTCAAGGAGTCTCAAACACCCATATGGAGGACTGAAGATGTAAGTAGGCCCTCAAATTCATTGTTCCTCTTCTTTATACTCGTTGCTAATTGTAGAGCAGGAAGGATCCAGGAAACAAGTGTGAGCTTGGCATGGATGAGGATGTGATTCCTTGGAGGAGAACCAAACAAGTGTTTTTTTTGGTAGGATTGCCAGCGGGAAGAAAGCACAGAGACGAATGGATTCCTTAGTTGAAGAATAGAGTGAACAGACACATGAGATAGAAGACCAGGTATATGGTCTTGAGAAGCTGCAGGACAGTGGTACAGGTTTTGACAGGTGGAGGACGAAGCATGGCTTCAGTCAATGTCAGGGTAACTACTATGGTTTGTCTTACCAGGGGGATGATGATTGCAACATCATTTTGTTGTTGTATGTGGATGGTATGTTTGCTAGCAGGATTGTACATACAGGGTTTTGCTGAGCTAAGGGTAAGATTAGTTCAGTGGCATGTCATGAGGAGTTTGGAGCAGCGAAATTCTTTAACATGGGAGACATGGAGATCATAGGTTGATTTTGTCTCGAGTGGGAGCTAATGTGAATCAGGTGTTGGCGAGGTTCAGGATGCAGAGCTGGAGCACACTAAGGGCTGGACAGGTATAGTGTCTGAAATCACATGAGGTTTGGTATAGACCTGAGTATTCCCATGCAGTGGGAGTTGTCAGAGAGTTAGGAGCCAATTTGGGGAAGTGTGTTCTCAGGGATTTGAGAGGGACCAGTAGCAAGGATTCATGCTATGTAGGGTCAGGACTTCACTACATATGTTTGTAGGTTCGGATGTGGCAGGGTACTCGGATGATAGGAGGTACATCACAGGTTGTGTGGTGGGTTGTCTTCAGGATTGAGCTTGAAGAGGGATACAAACCAGGAAATAGATTAGACAGAGTATAGGTATAGGTACATTGCAGCTGTTTATCTCCAAGTGGGAGATTGTTAGGTTGTGGAGCTAAAAGCTTCACTGATGCAAACATGGAGGAGGTTGCAGATGAGTTATAGAGTGTCAGAAGACACCGGCGTTGGTCTGGCCAATCGACGTCGACAGGATAAGACAGGAAGGCAACTGACGTCGGTCAGAGATTGGCCGGCGTTGGTGACCCCCAAGCGGATAGGGACCGATGTTGGTCACCTGTGTGGTTCGACTGCTAGTTTATTATGGGTAGTTAGCTAACGAACCAAGTGTTTGCATGATTAGAGTTATTTTTAGACTCATAGCTGTGGATCTAATTATTGTAATTAGATGTCTAATTATTGTTTGGATGAGATCTATATAATAGAGTCATGGTTTTATTGGAAACTTGTTCTAGTTTGAGTTGAGCAAAGTTTGCTTCTTCTGTGTGTGAGGTGAGCAAGGGTGTTCCTCCTAGTTCCACAGTAGTACCAAGGTGGGTGCTGGTTTTGGAGAGTCAGCAAGATTTTTTAGGTGTGTAGGATCTTGGTCATAGGTGCATGGCCTATATAGGAGATCTACATGGTAAGTAAGATCATTGATCTACAGGTGTATGTGTGTGCAAGGTCAAGGTTCACAGGTGTGCAGAACTGGGTTGATTTGCAGGTGTGCAAGATCATATAGGACAACAACACAACAGGGAGCAGAATCAGGCAGGATCTACTTGGAGTACAGGTGTGTACTCGGATAGAGCAAAGAGGAAGGCAAGGGAGTTCCTTCCATAAGTATGGTCTGTTGAATTGCAGGTTGTTGCAGGATCATGGGAGATCTACTTGAAGTATGTTTAGTACTTGTGGAGTACATTGAGTACTTGTGGAGTGCGTTGAGCACTTGTGGTGTGCGTGGAGCACGGGTATAAGGTGAACACCAACTCAGAGTTTGAGTTGGGTGTTGGGACCTAAGAGAGAGCTTTGGGGAGAGAATTACTGTTCACTTGAGGTGTGGGAAGCCTCTAAAGAGGTGGTGGAGAAGAAGTGGCATATTCTTTATTGTATTCTTTTCTTCAAGAGTTTTAATACAAGTTGTGTATTGTCTCTCATATCATGTGTTATTTCTGAATTCTAGTTACTTGTGATTCTGGTTAATTTCTGCATATTAAGTTGCTTGTATTTGGTAATCAATTGTGTGCTTCCGGTTATTGTTCCCAACAAAATGAAATTCCTAATTCATTTTAAAACACTCAAATGAAGTGTGAAAGACACAAATTTAGTTTGCTTAGATGACTTTTCATGTAGATGTTGCAATAAAATTGTTTGCAAGTTACTTAGCTTTGAAGCACTTTTAAGGATGAAACAAATACTTTTGAAAAACTATCTCTCAATTTGACAGGTGAGTTTCGTTGATAGGCAAGTTTGGTTGATATGTGAGTTATATTAGATAGGTGAGTTAGGTTGACAAGCAAGTTGGGTTGATAGTCAAGTTGGGTTGACAATCAAGTCGGGTTGATAGGAGAGCTCGGTTGGACATGTGAGTTGGGTTGATAGGTGATTTGGGTTGACATGCAAGCTAGGTTGACAAGCTAGTTGGGTTGATATTTGAGTTGGGATGACAAGTGAGTTAGGTTGACAAGTGATTTGGGCTAGATAGGCGAGATGGGTTGACAGGTGAGTTGGGCCAAGTTGGGGCAAGTGGGGCTGAGTTGGGGTGAGTCGGGCTGAGTTAGGGCCAAGTTAGGCTGAGCTGGGCACATAGTCGAGCTAGGTTACATTGTACTGAGAACAAAACTATGGCTTATAAAAATATGGATTTTTTCTCAAATATTTACCTTGTTTGCCTCTACACTCCAAGATCCTACATGAAAATGATAAGTAGGTTGCTTTTAGGTGTAATTTGACCAAAATTTGTGAGGCTAAGTCCCACCAGGCATGCCATTATGTGAACTAGGAATTTGACTCAAGAGATGATGGTTAGTATTATGTTAATTTCAAAATGAAATCAAAATAAAATAAACACACTAGCATAACATCTCTAGGCCTTGTTACTAGGGTGAGCTTAATAACAAAAATGAATGAAAATCACAAATAAAAAGTAAGGAAAAATAAGAATCCTTCACCTTCCTTGAATGATCCAAATGCTTTATTGTAGTGGCTTGCTTGGTTTGTGCTCATGAGGTCTACATTAATAGAAGCTTGACAACTCCATCTCTACGTGGCACCTTACTTAGCTTTTAGCTTGGCTTGGCTTCAATATTCTGGCATCATAATTTTGGCATGTGAGAGATTTTTGGAATCAATTTGACATGGTAACTTAACATAAGTTAAGCTTAAAATTCATGTGTCAAGGCCTCCTATTTATAGATTTTTACAAATGGTTAGAATCAACCTAAACCATCCATCTTAGGATTGAGATGTGTGTCTAAGGATTAATCTAATTTTGCAATTAAAATTAATAAATAAGTTCATAAATATTTGGGACATAAGAGCATTTAATAGGCATAGGAGGGTCTTAATGAGGCATGGGAGGCATGAATCTTGATACTTGTGGTATTTATGGCCTAGGGATGTCTTCTCAAGAAATGAGGTCACCTCATGATGTAGATATTCAAAATTCATTTCCAAAAATAAATTATTCAACAAGTTCCATGTAACTCTTAATTAGGATTATGATTTGATTTAATTAGATCATAATCATGATTAGTCACTTTGGTGCAAATTTTGGCAATTTGTGCATAAGTTAATCAACTTGGTTAAAATGTTTTATTATTGGCCCAAAATTTGACTGGATTAGATTTATAAGTTAATGTTAGATGCATTAGAACCTTATTTCCATTTAGGATGTTTCCAACACAAAATAATAAAGGCATTCATCTCATAAAAGAAATTTGATAAAAAAAGAGTAGTCCAGAGCACCCAAGTATGAAAATGTTATTTTGACTCAAAATGATTTGATCAAATTTAGCTAGCCCATAAATTACATTTCCCTATTTAGTGATACCCTGGCCAAAATTAGGACTTGAATATATCAATTTCAACTATTTTAATGTGTTTTATGGTTTCTAGACCAAATTGTGGATTTTAGTGGAAATTGGTCAAAATCTTGATTCGAGGTTATCAGTGGACAAATTTAAGAGTCTATATCTATTGGGTATGAATGCTTTATCAACATGTTCTTAGGTTGGGTCATCAACCCTATTAGAGAGACTAGTGGTGTTGGGCCTCTTGTGTAACCCATGAGGGTAGGGAACCCTAAAGTTAGATTTGAATATTGGCATAACATTCCTCCCTAGGATAGATAACATCTTTACTCTATCAGAGAGGAGGTACATAGCCTCTTAGTTGAGATATCCATTTGGGACCTTCTTTGCCTTTTCCTTGAGTAAAGGGGTTTCATCTTTGATGAGTTTGGTATTTCTCATGAGGGCTTGTTATAGGATGATTTTGAATTTTTACTCAAATGCAACATTTTTGATCACCCTTATCCTCTCACATTATATTTTGATCCTGCCTCTTTGACAAATGCTTTAGTTCTTGTAAAGAGGGCTCATTTCCCCCTCTATATTGAGATCTCTATCAATGATTGTCATGTCAAGAGATGCATCATTGATGAAGGAGCTAGGTTGAATATCATGCCCCTATGTGTTTGTAATGAGATTGGGATTATTTGAAAGAAGATTTTTGATTCTCACCACAACTGTGTTGGTTTTAATAATTACATAGTTGTGCCAGTGGGAAACATAAAGCTCTGGTCAATTTTGTCCCCAAGATAGTTAGGATTGAGTTTTGTGTGTTATACTTGGATCTTTCATACAATATGATTCTTGGCCATCCTTGGACCATTGCCATGCAATTCATTACATCGACCACATTTTTCATGGTAACATTCATGCATGAAGGTAAGGTTCATACCATGGAGGTAGACCTATATCCTTAGGAATTTATCTATACTAAGATAAATCCCTCTGATGAGGCTTTGGATGTCTGTTCATTGGGTCCTGGGGGTTCACCCAAGGCCCCCACCTCTGAGTCTCACTTTCTCAAGGATGAGTGTTTTGATCTAACTGAGTACTGATTAGTGTTCACTCCTTCAGAGTCTGACATACATTCACCAACTTCCTTTCCTTCTCAATGACACCAAGTTGGCTCTTCCCTTCTTAGATACCTCTTTCAATATGTCTTCATGAATTTCAAGCTTCCCCTCTCTTCATGTTTCTTCCATCAAAATATCATCTCTCTTAATGAATCTCCTATAGAAATTATTAGAGTTGATGAGTCTGATCTTGAGTGCTATTCCATCCACGGTATAGCATGAAACCCAATCAATGAGAGGATATATTATAATAATCTCATGCTCATGAATCATATGCACTACCATCCTCTTACTCATTTGGGTTTAGAGGTCTCATTCACAACCAATGACCCCACCTTCAACACTCCTATGTTTCAGGTCATGACTAGTGAACCTAAGGATATTGATGTTCCATCTCATTCTTCCTTCCTTTTCCCTATTGTTTACCCTTTTCATAGGCTAATTAGTGGCTTTCCTTAAGGGTAGGCTAAGTGGCAACCTAGGATAGAATCCTTCTTTTTGCTCTCTCTCAACCTCCATTTCCTTTTATTATTTCTCTTAAAACCACAAAACCTTTATCTTAAGGGTTTTGGGCTATTTTGGATGCAATGGTGGAGTTTGTTTTTCTCTTTGAGGCTTCCTTGGGTCTATTTTGAGAAATTCCAATCTCTTGGACCCCTGGGTCTTTTGGAGTATTAGGCTAGTATACTCCTTGCCTGATACACCTTAGGATAGAAATTGATCTCTCAAATTTTAGTTAGTAGTTTTTTGGCTCATTCATATTTAATCCCTAATAACTCCCTCTCCCTCTTTCACTGTGGTTATTTTAGGTGTGGGTTCATGGTTTAGGTTGCTCTAAGACTTGATATAGTCTTCACTAACTAGTCTTCATCCCTTCGTGGACATCCTACCACCCTTCATCACCTCATCCCATAATCAATGTTGGTCTTTACCTCTTGATTGTGACTTGATTGTGTTCTTTATCTCCCTTATGTAACTCACTTATCCTACTTTATGTCAAGATAATATTTCCACAACATCCTCTTGTATCCTTAACCCCCATTATGGTACACCTCTTAGTGGTTATCCACATTAATGGTGGAAATCAAGGAAACCTAAAATCCACCACTATCATTTGGATTGTTGATGACCCATGGTATTATGAGCTTGTTACAGTTGGTTACCTCCTTACTAGTGAGATGAATAATACAATTGAGTATCATGTAATCATCAATGATTTTAATGACACTTGTGTGCTAGGTATGTGTTATGTGAAATCATTCTTTGACTCACTCTTAGTCATGTTTAGATCATCAATTCTTGGTTCATATTTAGCTCTAAGTTAATCCCCTTCTTTGAGGTGGCACATGATTTAATCTCCTTCTTTTAGGACATCTAGGTCACACATATCCCTAACATAAAGAATATTAAGGATGATGCTCTAGTGAATGTCATTATAAATTGTATGATTTGATTTGATATCACTTACATCCCTTATTTATAGGATCTAGAGCTAGAAATGAGGTTTTATTTGGATTACGCAACATTTGCACTCTCACATGTGGATTACATCATCGACTTATTACATCACCATCCCTATTCGGTAAGTGTAAGTAATGTTATATTTTATCTTTTTATTTCTTAGTTTATTTTTATTTTGTGTTTCTTCCATGCACTACATAACACTCCTTATTCATTTGAATAATAACTACTTACACCTTGAGGGCATATGTAATCGTACTTCCCATGAACCTACTCCTTATAATAATGAATCAACTCACAAACAAACTACCAACCTAGGTAATCCTATTTGAGACATTTTTCACTTGCATATAGACTCTCTTTCTCAACACATAGATCTCCTAGACACCTCTTAGAGCCCTTTTGAGGTCTCGTTGACCAGCTAGGATTAATTGTTGATCTAAGCCATAGCTTATGGGTGAAATTATTGTCTTAAGATGCATGTTTATTTCAAAAAAGTCATAGACTTGGCCACAATCCATCTATAATGATCATTTTTGGGCCTCCAATGACCAAAAATGGCTACTTTTGGAGGGTTTTAGTGTTTAGGTGCCCTATATCACTCATTTTCATCCATTTTCTCTGATATTTTTCCTTTTTATTCTCTCTCTTGACTCTCCTACCTTCTTTTATCTCTATTGATTCATTCTTGGCACTCTTGATCTTGATTGGTGACAGAGGATCCCATATACTACAGTATATTAACTTAGAGTTTCCATTGTTGCTTCCTTGTGGCTTGCTCCTAGCCTCCACATTTGGCATTTCACCTAATTTGTGCACTTAGAGATATTACATCCTTTCACTTTTTCATTTCACCTCCTCCATTGATTTTAGCTCTTAGTTTGGACTCATCTTTCACATAGCTTTGTTTTCCTCCTTCATTACTTCCTATCTTGGATTCTTGGTTGGTATAACATTTGCATAATATTTTTGAGCTTGATTTGAGGGAATTTTATTATGTAAAATGAAACTCCATTGTTATAGTGTAGTATATATTTTAGGGATTTCTATTTGTATGCTAGTTTAGCTTTTTATGTACATGCTTAGAGTAGATTATGAATTATATGCATTATCTCAACCCTAGAAACATCTTTCTCCTTAAAAAATGTCTTTCATTGTGTAAGATTTCTTGATTTTGAATCATTACCTTTATTGGTATATGCTCTTATGTTCATTTAGCTTAATTGGTTTGATTAAAAGGTAATTAACTCATTCATTCAAATACTAGAGATAATTTCATTTGGACAAAGGCATTAGCTTAGATTTCTAAAATTGTATGCTCTCCCTATATATATATATATATATATATATAGCTTAGATTTCTAAAATTGTATGCTCTCCAAATATATATATAATGTCATTTCCTTTATAAAATCATATTTTAATTCATAAGATTACATGTTTATGAAACACATTTCATGCTTGTTAGGGTTATCTTGTTAAAATAGCTTCCTTTCTCATTCTTTATGGATTGAAGGTTACCCCTTTATTGATTGCTTTACTATGGTTATACCCATTAAAGATACCTATGTCTTTTGTATGCTTGATCATGCTAGCCCTAACCTAGTTTAGAAGTCTACATATAGTTTGGTACAAGCTAGAAATTTAGATGGCATATATATGTCATGAGTCTATTATAGTGTCCCTGAACCTTTTAGCCTTATAGGTGTTTCCTTAAGTATCTTGTGTACCCCTGCTAAACCCTAGTGGATCTGTTTGGATTCTTGGAGCTACAAAACTCACTTGAAACCTTCATTGAGGTTTAAAAGCATAGAAAATACCATCATGGTAATGGTGAATCCATTACATTATATAAATAATTAGTTATTGGTTTATAGGTTGGAAGAGTTTCTTATGGGACTCATTACCTTAATATCTCCAAATGAGTTTTTTCTCATACAAGGAGTCATCTTTTGCTAGGTGTTTATGTGGTGTCTGCAAGTCTAATCACTTTATTATTATAGTTTGAATGGAGATGCCACTCCTCAACATGAAAGGAATATTTATAAGTCAAGAAAGGATAATGGTTGGATGATTTAAATTCAATAAAATTTTCACTATAGACACTCAGTGAAAGCTATAATGTTTTCAACTAAATGAGTCTTAAACCTGCAAACTCCTAGTTCTTTGACTGAATAGAGATTAGAGCATAACCTAAAAGCATAAGTGGGTTCATATAACTATGGAATGATCCTAATGAATATATTATAAATAGAGACGTGATCCTTAGACAAGAAATGACCACCTACAAAAATCCCATGGTCTCTCAAATGGAACATCTATAATCAATATGTAAACCCACAGTGTGATAGTGAGACATAATAAGCATGGCCTACAAATCTGGTGGATATTTTGGTTTGGAATGATATAATAAATACAAAGAGATTAAATGGAAATAAGCACAGTGATTAAGCATGAATCTCACCTAAAGGAGTCTCATTTACCTAAGATGAGACACCTATAGCCTGACTAAAAACTAGGCCTAGTCAAATAGAGAGTGCATGTTTGAAAGGGTTGGCAGAGATGTATTATAGTGAATATGTGGATAAAAATCCTAAAATTTTAACATAAATTTAATTTCACCTTCATGATGTAAGGATAGAATAAGGATAAATCTTGACCTATCACTTAGCCTAAGTTGCCAACACCTACAAACAATCAAGACCTGATGAGATAGTTTTGAATAATTGAAGGTTTGAGGGGTATATGGATGTGATAAAAATATAAAATTGGTTAAAATAATACTCATTATTTGGGAAAGGCATCCATAATCTCATTTTTTCAAGGAAAATAGGGGAGATTCCCTATATTTTATCTCAGATAGAGGGAACTCCTAGTCAAGACCAAACTGTAGGATTTATTTATGAATGGAGAAAAGAATGAAATGAAGAGTTTTGTAAAATAGTGGAAGGTGTATAATATGGGAATAAATGTTAATAGAGACATAAATGGTCTTAAAACTATTATAAACCCATAGAAGGTTTAAAAACATAGTCAACATAGTCTAGGCCTATTAGGCCTTGAACTATGCCTAAACCCTATACATGATTGAACTTGATTCACATGACATGATAAAATTGCAATCACCTTGAGGACCTTTAGGATAAAGTGGAAGACTAGTGGAAACTGGTGGTTTGTAGGGAAGTATCCCAAGTTGGTCATTTTGAGCCAAAACCATCTCAGACCTATCCAAAAAGTGTGAGAGAGATTGAAAGGCCAAGTTTAAGTGCTTATAAAAACATATACCTTTTGAATGAGTCCTAAATAAAAAATTTAGGGTTAAAATGAGTCTTATACCTCAAATTTATGTAATTAGTTCTAAGTTTAAATGTCATGATTTTATGAATAATCCTTAATAGTCAAAACTTCCTCCTAAAACCCTATCTAGGACCCGATGGAGAAAATATGATTGGAGATGTATTCATGAGGGGTTAGTTAGAAATTAAATTAATATTTACATTTCTAAAAAACTCCTATGATCCATGACATATAATCTATTCGTACATTCATCTATACAAACAAGGTTGACATTGAATTTCTTACAAGATTTGAATTATTTTGTAGGTACAAAAGAGGATGAATAGGTGAGAACCATTGAGGTATGTCTTTATGGACTTGTTTTAGATTATAAAATTAAATTCATACCAAAATAAATCATTAAAACATCCCTGTGATATCATTCACAGTAGACAGTTAGAATATAACACAATAAGGACAATGTGACTGCCTAGTGAGATAGTGAGAGAGGTGACTTAGAAAATTTTGAGGTCCACCTAATGGATTATAATTCAAATAGGTATTAAAAAAGTGTCATTAACCCATTGAAACACATCTCTATGAATATATTCAAGCCATTTGGATGATAAGTATGAATATTCAAGTCTAGAGGGCTAATGAATGA
Source organism: Torreya grandis (assembly GCA_037957365.1). Taxonomy (NCBI): domain Eukaryota; kingdom Viridiplantae; phylum Streptophyta; class Pinopsida; order Cupressales; family Taxaceae; genus Torreya; species Torreya grandis. The sequence goes on from JARHVA010005318.1 coordinate 1,092,229, forward strand.
CTATTAGTAGTGAGTGACAAGTGACAAAGATGAATCCATCAGTTAGGGATGATTATATGACTTGAAATGACCTCTTATCTACCTTTTCATGATATAAAATATGTGTTAATTCTCCATATTGTAGTTTTAGACACTCAAATGCACTTCTCACCATCATGAAGGCATTTTCAAGAAAGGCAATAAAATGTTTATGCCAACTTGAGGAAGGTGTTATGTTTGAGATTGACGCATGTTTATCATGACCTATTTAATTATTTTACACTTAATTCCATGGAATTTTAATTTTTTTATGATGTTTGACACCTGGTCTTATGACCCTTGAGCTTAATTCCTTCTCTCTCCTCTTTTAAGTTCTATAAATTCAAACCTTTTTAGCTTTGTAAAGGATCCATAATTGGTATGGTGAAGTCCTATTGATTTTGACATATTATTTTCATTTAAATAAACTTTCATAAGTTTATTTAATTCTCTATAATCTCTTAATTGAATGTTTGAATTGGTTTCTGTGTTGACAAGTGATGAAAATGATCTCATTGCTTCCATGTCTACTCTTGCATGTTTATGTAAATGAGATCTATTCTAACAGGTTTCATAAAGTGTATTTTTTTATAAGTGTGTATTAAAGTGTGAGAAGTAATAAAAATGTCTTATATATGACGTTATTTTCACCCACCTAAAGATAGACATAATAATCTACCTCTATGATAAATATTAATGCTAGAAGGACACAGGGTTGAATTTAGTTTGAGTTGTCTTGTTTCTTAAGTGCAGCTGCAAGTGTGTTTTTTGGAGTTGTCTTGGTGTATCACCACATTGTCGTATGTTTATTTTATATCTCTTTATTCCCATTTCACCCCCAAAATTGGTTATCTTAGTTTAGTGTGAACCTAAGAGATAAATAAAGGGATCTATCCCTTTCAAACCTAAAGATTTATCTCTCTTAGTGGCTTATATATGAAGGGAGATAGTTCCATGTTGTCATAAAATTGATAAGGTCTAAAATTATCTAGGGTGAAATTTTATGATACAATATTTTTTTAATTATTGGTAGGACATGAATTTCATAAAGTTTGTTTAAGGTATATGTTAGCTTTGATAATAAGGAGCTATAATAGTCCACTTCTTGTAGCATTTGGTAACTCCAAAATTTCACTATTGGTTGAAGACTAGTGCACCCTTTCATGCCTACGATAAACACAAGGTCTATCAACAAAGGCATCATTTTTTAATTTCAAGAGATTCCTCCTTATTCTTAATCAAATAGATTTGATCACGCCCATACCTATCCAAAGAGGTCCTATCTTGATCAAAAGCCCATAAGAAAGTTCTTGATCCATCCATTCTTGTAAAGTTCTAAGTAAACCATGGCAAAGAACCATATTTTGGTTGCCTTCAATTTATATATCCCTCTAAATATTGATCACTATGATCGCATCTCCATATCTACCCTTAAAAGTGTTTCATCATACACTAGTGAGTCTTTCATCATACCCATTGAGCATATAAGAAATATTACTAAATTTTGTAATATCCACCACATCGTAGAGGAGAACATTAAAATTAGGTTTTTGGATGTATCCTTCAAAGGAAAAAATCTTGAATGGTATGGAATATTGACACCTTAATCAATTACAACTTGGGATGAGCTAGGAGGTGAATTGATAAGAATATTTGAGGACAAGAATGACAACTTATCACTAATGGATTAGTTAACCGCCATTAAAAGAACACTTCAATAACTAATTCAAGACTTCAATACAAGATTCTATAAGACTTGGGATATAATACCAATCTTAGTAAGACCAAAATCTCACCATGCTTTCGTTTATTTACTTAAAGCATTTGATAGTGACATTTCAATGATGATACAATCCATGGGAGGTAACACCCTTCCCAATGACTATGAGGTGGGCATTAGGGAAAATAATTATTTTATATAGGATATGAAGATTACCCCAAGACCTCCTATGCCTCTTTTTTTTTACTTGTAAACTCCTACATCTTTTATGGCTCCCATTCTTGTAATTAAAAACAAGTCTATTGCCCCTAATCAACCAAACAAATCCTAATGAGGTAAAAAGAATGAGAGATTTAGAACAAAATAACATAAATATAAATAGGCTTATCTAACAATATCAAATAAATCCATTCCAAATTCACTATTATCCTAATAAATCCTACCCGAATTATCAAGGTAAAAGACCTCCTTTCTAAGGTTATACTCAAGGTCAAGGATAACTAGTCCAATCTAAGCCATATGGTGGTTACAATCCTAATGATCCTTCTACCTCAAGGACACTAATGAATACTCAAACAAATCTTGCTCAAGATCACAACAACCAACCTTAATTGTATAAACCTTATGATCCATGTCCTTATGTTAATGAAGCCTTCAATCAAGCCTTCATGGTAAATTTGGGAACTATACCAGCAATGACTCAAAACAAAGTATCAAAGAGAAGAGTGACTGATGGTGAAATTACTCAAATGGGGGATGTATTATCAATTAGTAGAAATATGACTTATGTTTAGTCAATCATTGATGACATTTAAGTATGGATACAAGTTTTATAATTGTAAACATAAGGAATAAGAGTAAGGCTACTGAATAAGTTCAAATGGCTAATAATGGTTCTCCAATGAATGTTAAAACAAGTACAAGAATAGGTATGTCTAAAGTCATTCCAAGTGCACAAGTAAGTCAAAGAGATTAGAATAATATGAGAGTTTTTATACCTTCAAGTTTTCAAGGTGTAGGCAACATGATTGCTTCTAGTGGACAAGCAAAATTTTGTGGTCCTTTCACTAATATTATAGAGAAAATGAAGATGTATCAAGTGAATGTATCAATGTGGAATACATTGGTTATACCTAGACAAGTAGACCTACTTTAAGAGGAGATGTCTAAGCTCAGTTTAACATCCAAATATCCTAGTCAAAGAGAACTAGCCTTGAAAAACACCATGAAGATAAGTGAAGGAAAATTAAGCAAATTTGAAAAGGTAAACAAACTTTCTCCATTCTATTTATCCATAATTATTATATATTATTTGGTGCATAATTGTCTCATTCATAGTGGCATGCCCAAAATGGTAGCTAACAAACTAAACTTGAAGTATGAACCATATGTCAAAGGAGTGATCTAATTAGATGGGTCAGTTACCAAGACCATTGATATAATTAGAGGTTTGAAAGTCATTCTCCATTTTTTTCCTACCTTCACCATTTATCAAGATGGTGTAATGGTTGATGTGCCTCCCCATTTTTATCTTTATTTGTTTAGATATTTTAGAGATAAAATAGGAGGTTATCTAACTTTAGACTAGTCTTATATAGGTTTTAGGACTAGATATGGTATAAAAGTAACAATTAAATAAGAGCCTATTTCTATCTTTTATGCTGAAATATATGTGCTTTATACGTCTAACATGAATTTTAATGTGATTGAAGAAGATGATAACCCTAGTGATTAATAGCCTCTAATCCTCCATGATGGCATATCTGATTTGTATCTTAATGAGTGGAGAGATGAGCAAGGTGGCTTTGAGGAAACTAGTCTTGAAACTTACGTAATTCATGATGAAATTGATGGAGTCCTTGAGGCATATCATGACAACATCCTAGAACAAGTTGCATTGGGAAACTACCTTATACCTTTAGATGGTGAGTGAGTATCCAAGCTTTATAAAAATATGTAAGTCTTGATGAGTAACCCATTCTACATATAAAATAATAGAACACTCATAAGCATTAACATCATGAATATGTAGATGACATGTGGCATCAATACTATGCCATTGTTCAAGAATTTGAGGAGGTTATCAAACCTTCAATCCTTCAATATGAGTGGAAACTAGATGCTAAGGCAAATCATATTCTCAATAAACATAAGGAGGATCTCTTTATCTCTATCAAGCAAGAAGCAACCTTGGTAGAATATGATGTGATTGATGATCATGAGGAAAAGTTGAAGGTCTCAACTAAGCATGAAACATTCTTGGTAGAATATAAAGTATTCAATGAACATAAGGAGGAAAATTTTGATGACTTACAAAAAGAAGCATGTAATTCTTCAAAGATGATTGAGGTTGGGGAGTCTTTGATAACTCACAAGATGTAGACTGAAGACTATCAAGTGAGCGTGATAGAGGTTAGACAAGTTGAAAATCTAAATAAATTTACAAGAAAGATGGACATAGTGTTCTTAAATATTCCAAATGATCAGCTTGTAGTTAGTAAAAGACCTAACCATGGTAAGTCACTTAACTATCTCTACAAGCAAATATCCATTACCAAACATGCCTCATATGATAGACTATTTTATTAGAGCATTAGTGATGTAAGTGGCATTGTATTTGACATTGGTGAGGAAAAGTTGAAGGTCTCAACTAAGCATGAAACATCCTTGGTAGAATATGAAGTATTAAATGAACATAAGGAGGACAATATTGATGACTTGAAAAAAGAATCATGTCATTATTCAAAGATAATTAAGGTTGGGGAGTCTTTGATGACTCACAAGATGTAGACTGAAGACTATCAAGTGAGCATGATAGAGGTTAGACAAGTTGCAAGTCCAAATAAACTTACAAGAGAGACGGACATAGTGTTCTTCAATATTATAAATGATCAACTTGCAGTTAGTAGAAGACCTAACCATGGTAATTCACTTATCTATCTCCACAAGCAAATATCCATTGCCAAACATGCCTCAAATGATAGACTATTTTATTAGAGTAGTAGTGATGTAAGTGGCATTGTATTTGACCTTGGTTTAAACAATGTAGATGATTATTATTCACCTTGAGTGTTATATTATTGTACATATTAGGATAGGTGTGTTTCCTTTTAGTTGGTTTCTATTTTCCCTAAGTGTTCTTGAGAACACAAGTCTGTTTGCTTTGGTATCTTATATTTTGTGTTGGTTTCTTGTTGTTCAGTGTGGTTTTATGTTCCTTCAAAGGAATTTTAGTGTTAATAATATTGCATAGGTGACCCCATATCCTAATGGATAGGATAGAGCTATGGCTCTTTGGCATAATAGGCTTTCCACCTATAGTAAATCACTATAATGTTGACTAATTTGACCTCCTAGTCAAATTAGTCAACCCCCTATTTAGTAAAAATTCCAATAGGGCCTTGCCAAGGCTATAAATATGTTTAGTCATGTATATTAGTATCTTTAGTCATTTTGGTCATTGTTCTTAATATTTCTTTATGCCACCTTTTTTGGCCTTTCTAATGACTTTTAAGGTTTTCACAAGAATATAAATGTGTTAAACTATTTTCCAACAACTACTATGTCAATTGAGTGTCAGGAATCAGTTTGGTAACTAAAATATGTAGGTATAACATGTAAAGGAGGAGATAAAAGCAATTTCAAATAGTTTGAAGGTAGTTGTACAATCAAGTAAATTTTACTTAGCACATGGGAATATTCAAGAGGATATATGAAATCTCTAATAGTACATTTACACTCTTAATAAGTCATGATAGTGTCAAAAATGATAGAAAATAGTTCATATTCTCCATTGCTCTCCTAGATAAGCTAAAAGGGTCAACCAATTTACTCTCAGTATAGATAGGAGAATATGAGTCAGATCAAATGCCTTTGGTGGGTGGTAGTACTCTTTGTTAACTTCTATTTCATGTAAATATTTTCAAGTTTGGTGTATCATGATCTATGAACCATCACTAATATGGTTGATGATTCAAAACTACTTGCTCATCCCCATGGCCTCTGGTTTTCTCATCTATATGTAGTTGTCTGATGATTCCAAGTGTTGTATGTGTATTTTTAAAGTTTTCCTTTCCTTTTCATATTTTTCTCATATATGTTGGCATGTGTGAATATGAATATATACAAAATAACATTTAACTATGATAGAGATGCATAACTATCAATGGTCTGTAGATGTTATTTTATAGGTGCAATGCTTTGTTATCTCATGATGACTCTAAGTCTAAGATAACAATTTGGTTACATCTTATTAAAGCATGGTGATTGGTTTATTCATGGAGGTCTTGGTCTTAGTAGACCTAAATAGATATAGTGAAAGGGTCTAGAAGTACGATCACAAATAAAGATCTCCTTGCAACAGTCACTTACAATCAAAGGGAGTATTTAAATAGTCATGAGGATGAAACAAGAAGATTTTAGGATTGTGAGATGATTCCCTAAGTGAAAACTAGGACTGAGTTATTCAAAGAGGTTAGAAATTGGTTGTGAGAAAAAATTCAACTTAGTACATAGTCCTATATGAAATACTAACACCTACAGGCAGCTCCAATAGAGGTCTGAACAATGTTGAAATGGATATGCTTGAACTCACTTAAAACTTTCATTGAGGTATAAAATCTTAGAAAAGAACATTGTGGTAATGTTGGATCCATTAAATTATAGATAGATTTAGGTCTTTGTTTCCATGTTGGAAATGTTTCTTATGGGACTCATTAACTAAATATCTTTGAATGAGTTTTTGCTTATACAAGGAATCATTTTTTGCTAGGTGTTTATGTGGTGTCTACAAGTCCAATCACTTCATTCTTGTAGTTTGAATGGAGATGACACTCCTTAACTATGAAAGTAATATTTATAGGTTAATAAATTATAATGGTTGTATGATTTAAATTAAATCAAATTTTCATTGTAGACATTTAGTGAAAGCTATAGTGCTTTCAAGAAAATGCACCTTAAACCTATAAACTCTTCTTATATTGACTGAATAGAGATTAGAGCATAACCTAAAGGCATAAGTGGATTCATATAAATATGTAATGATCCTATTGAATATAAGATAAATAGAGAGGTTATCCTTAGAAAATAAATCACAACCTACAGGAATCCCATGGTTTCTCAAATGGAACATCTATAGACAGTATCTAGACCCACATTGTGATAATGAGACATTAGAAGAATGGCCTAAAATTATAGTGGATATTTTAGTTTTAAATTATCTTAGTAATATAAAGAGAGATAAAGTGAAATAACCATAGTGATTAATTATGAATTTCACCTACAAGAGTCTCATTTGCCTAAGATGAGACACCTATAGTCTGACTGCAAACTAAGCTGATTCAAATGGAGAGTGCATGTTGACAAGGTTGGTAGAGATGTATGATGGTGAAAATGTGGAGAAAAATCCAAAAATATTAACATAAATTTAATTTTACCTTCATTATGCAAGGATATAACAAGCAAAAATCCTAACTTGTCACTCAAACTAAGGTGCCAGCCCCTATAGACAGTCAAGACCTAATGAGCTAGTTTTGAAGAATTGAAGGTTTGAGGGGTCTATGATATAAAAATTAGTAAAAATAATATTCATGAGTTGTAAAAGGCCTCCATATTCTAATTTTTTCAAGTAAAATAGGGTATATAAAATCTATTTTGTCTCAGACAAAGGGTACTCCTAGTCAAGACCAAACTATACTATTTATAAATGAATGGAAAAAGGAATGAAATGAAGAGTTTTGGACAATATTGGAAGGTGTATAATATGGTACTAAATTTTAAAATATGCATAAAGGTTATTGTAACCATTAGGAACCCTCAGAAGGTTCAAAAACACAAACAACATAGTCTTGGCCTATTAGGCCTAGAACTAGGCCTAAACCATATACATGCCTAAGCTTGATTCACATGACATGAGAAAATTATAATCACCTTAAGGACATTTATGGGAAATTTTAATACTATTGGGAGTTTTTGGTTTGTATGGAAGTATCCCAAGTTGGTCATTTTGACCCAAAACTATCTCAAACCTATCTAAAATTGTGAGAGAACTTGAGAGGCCAAGTTTAAGTGCTCATAACTATATGAAATTTGTGTATGAGACATAAATCACTTAGGTATGGTTTAAAAGGGTAATATCCCTCAAATTTATGTAATTGGTTCTAAGGTTGGACATCATGATTTTATGAATAATCCTTACTAATCCAAACTTCTTAAAACCCTCCTAAAACCATTTTTGAGAATCAGTGAAGAAAATATGATTAGATATGAATTAATTATGGGTTATTTGGACATGAAACTGATTTTTACATGTATATAACTCTCCTAAGTTTCATGACATACAATTTTGTTGTGTTATCATCTATACGGATAGGGATGACACTAAATTTATTTCAAGATTTGAGTTGTTTTATAGTTATAGAGGAGGATTAATAGGTGAGAAAAACTTATTGAGGTATTTATGGACTTGTTTTAGATTCTAAAACTAAATTCCTACCACATTGAAGCATGAAAACATCTATGTGAGATCATTCATGGCAGACAGTCAAAATATAGCATAGTGAGGACAATGTGATTACCTAGTGAGATAGTGAGAGAGGTGTCTTAGAAAATTTTAAGGTCTACCTAATGAATTAGAATGAAAATAGGTCTTAAAAAATTGTCCTTTACCTACTAAAATTCATCTCCAATAACAAATTCAAGCCATTTAGAATACAAGTGTGAAGATTCAATCCTAGAGGGTTAATGAATGACTATTGGCAATGAGTGATAAGTGGCAAAGATAAATGCATTAGTTATGGATGATTATATGGAGTGTAATTACCTATTATAAAATTTATTATGATATAAAATATTTTTCAATTCTCCCTATGGTAGCTTTATACACTCAAATTCACTCCTCATCATCGTGAAGGCAATTTTAAGCAAGGCAATGAAAGGTCTATGCCATCTTGAGGAAGGTGCTCTGTTTGAGATTGACACATGTTTATCATGGACTCATGAATTATTTTCCACTTAATTTCATGGAATTATAACTATTTTATTACATTTAACACCTGGTATTATGACCCTTGAGCTTCATTCCTTCACTCTCCTCTTCTAAGTTCTATAAATTCAAGCCTTTTTGGCTTTGTACAGGATCCATAATAGGTATGGCAAAGCCCTGTTGGTTTTGAAACCTTATTTTCTTTTGAATATAGTTTCATAAGTTTATTTAATTTTTTTAAATCTATGAATTGAATGTTTTAAGTGGTTTGTGTGTTGATAAGTGATGAAAATGCTCTCCTTGCTTCCATGTCTACTCTTACATGGTTGTGTAAATGAGATCTATTCTAATAGGTTTCATAAATTTTATTGTTTGTTAAGTGTGTCTTGAATTTTGAGAGATAATAATAGTGTCTTATATCTAAAATTATTTTCACCCACCTAAATATATGTATAACAATCTACCTCTATGATAACTACTTATGCTAGAAGGACATAGAGTTGAATTCAGTTTGAGTTGTCTTCTTTATTAAGTGTAGATGAAAGTGTGTTTTGTTGATTTATATTGTTGTATCACCACATTATCATAGGTTTATTTTATGTATATTTCTTCCTTTTTCACCCCCAATATTGATTATCTTAGTTTAGTATGAACTTAAGAGATAAATCAAGGGAGCTAGAAATTTTAAACCTAGAGATTTATCTCTTGTAGTGGATTGTCTATGAAAGGAGATAGTTCTATGTTATCATAAAATTTATAAGGTATACCTAAATTTTATATGGTGGAATTTTAGGATAAAATAGTTTTGCTATGCTTGGTGTGACATGAAGTCCATGAAGGTTTTTCTAGGTAGATGTTGGCTTTGACAACAAGGAGATATAATAGTCCCCTTCTTATAGCATTTGGTGACTCCAAAGTTTCAATCTTGGTTGAAGACTAGTGCACCTTTTCATGCCTAAGTTAAACACAAGGTCTCTCACCAAAGGCATACCTTTTGAATTTCAATATTTTCCTCCTTATTCTTAAGCAACTAGATTTGAGTACACCCATCCCTATTCAAAGAGGTCCTATCTTGATCACAAGCCCATAGGAAAGCTCTTGATCCATCCATTATAAAAATTTTATAAGGACACCATGGAAAGGAACCATCCTTTTATTTATTTCAATGGCCATAACCCTCTAAATATTGTTCACTATGATGACATCCCCATATCTGCCCTCAAAATTTTTCCATCATACACCGGTGAATCTTCCATCACACCCATTAAGGATATAATAAATATTTCTAACTTATATAATATCCATCACATAATAGAGGAAAATATTTAAATTTTTTGTTGTATGTCTCCTTAAAATGAAAATATATTTAATGGTATGGAACATTGACACCTAGATCAATTACAACTTGGGATGAGCTAGGAGATATATTGAGAAGAAAATTTGAGGACAAGAATGATAAATTATCACTAATAGAGCTACTAACCACCATTAAAAAAAAACCTTAATAAGTAATTCAAGACTTCAATATAGGATTCCAGAATACTTTGGATAGAATACCAATCTTCATAAGACCAATAACTCACCATGTTTTCCTTTATTTCCTTAAAGCATTTGATAATGGTATCTCAATGATGATACAATCCATGAGAGGTGACACTCTACCTAATGCCTATGAGGTGGCCATTAGGGTATATAATTGTTTGATCTAGGATGTGAATATTTCCCCAAGACCTCCCATGCCTCTTTTTCCTAACTTGTAAACTCCTACACCTTTTGTGGCTCATATTTTTGTAATTAAAGACAAGTCTGCTACCCCTAGTCAACCAAACAAACCTAATGAGGTAAAAATGATGATACATTTGGAACAAGATAACCTAAATATAAATAGGCTTATCCAAAAGCATCAAATAAATCCATTCCAAATTCACTATTAGCCTAATCAATCCTACCCCAATATCAGGGTAAAAGACCTCCTTCCCAAGATCATACTCGAGGTCAAGGACAACTAGTCTAATCTAAGCCATATGGTCATCAAAATCCCAATGATCCTTCTACCTCAAAGACACTAATGCCTACTAAAAATAGTCTTACTCAAGATCACAATAGTCAACCTTGATTGGATCAACCTTATGATCCATCTCCTTGTGTCAATGAATCTTTCAATTAAGCTTTCATGGAAAATTTGGAAACTATGCCAACTATGACTCAAAATACAAGTATCAAATGGAAGAGTGATTGATGGTAAAAGTACTCAAATTGGGGTTGTATTAGGTAATTTTCAGAAATATGACTTATGTGCAGTCAACCATTAATGAAATTCACATATGGATACAAATTCTATAACTACAAACATAAGGAGTAAGAGGAAGGTTGTTGAAGAAGGTCAAATGGCTGCTAATGGTTCTCCAATTAATGATCAAATAAGTACAATACTAGGTATGTATAATATCTTTCCAAGTGTACAAGTAATTCAAAGAGATTAGAATACTAAGAGTGTTTTTAGACCTCCAAGTTAATAAGGTGTAGGCAACATGATTGTTTCTAGTGGACAAGTAAAAGTTAGTGTTCCTTTCACTAAAATTGTAGATAAAATAAGTCTTAATTGAATGTATTAATGTGGTATATATTGGATATACCTAGACAAGAATACCTAATTCAATAAGAGTTATCCAAACTTAGTTTGACATCGAAACAGCCTAACTAAAGAGAGGAAGACTTGACAAACACCATGAAGCCAAGTGAAGGATGATCAAGTAAATTTTAAAAGGTATACAAACCTCATCCATTTGATCTATCAATAATTATTAGAGATTATTTTATGCATAATTACTTAATTTATAGTGGATCTAGTACTTGTGTCATGCCCAAAATGGTATCTAAAAAACTTAACTTAAAGCATGAACTCCATGCCAAAGGAGTGCTCTAATTAGATGGGTCACCTACCAAGACCATTGGTATAATTAGAGATTTGTAAATCATTATCCATGTTTATCCTACCTTAAATATTTGTCAAGATGTTTTAATGGTTGACGTACTTCCCCATTTTTCTCATTATTTGTCTAGAGAGTTTAGTGTTAAAATAAGAGGTTATCAAACTTTAGACTAGTCTTACATGGGTTTTAGGACTAGATATGGTACAAAATTGACAATTAAATTAGATCCTCTTTATATTTTTTATGTTGAACACTATGTGCCTTATACTTCTAACATGAATTGCAATGTGATTGAAGAAGATGATCACCCTAGTGAGCAAGAGCCTCTAACCCTCCTTTATGGTATATCTAATTTGAATCTTGATGAGTGGGGAGATTATAAGGGTGGTTTTGAGGAAACTAGTGCTGGAACTTACATATTTCATGAGGATATTAATGGATTCCTTGAGCCATATCATGAAAACATCCTAAAACAATTTGAATTGGTCAAATACCTTGTACATGTGGATGGTGATGTGAGTATCCCATATTTTTTAAAACCTGGTAGTCTTGATGAGCAACCCATTTTACATGTAAAACAAGAGAACACTCATAAGCATGAACATCATGAAGATGTAGATGACATGTGGCAGAAATACTATGCCATTGTTCAAGAATTTGAGGAGGTTAGCAAACCTTTAGTCCTTCAAGATGAGTGAAAACCTAATCTTAAGGCCAATCATGTTCTCAATGAACATAAGGAGGAGCTTGAGATCTCTATCAAGCAAGAAGAAACCTTGGCAGAACATGATGTGATTGATGAACATAAGGAAAATTTGGAGGTCTCAACTGAGCATGAAACATCCATGTTAGAATATGAAGTATTCAATGAATATAAGGAGGATAATATTGATGACTTATAATAAGAAGCATGTCATGCTTCAAGGATACTTAAGGTTGAGGAGACTTGATGACTCATAAGATGAAGATTTAAGACTTTTAAGTATACATGATAGAGGTTAGGAAAGTTTCTAATCCAAAAAAAAATTTTAAAAAGATGGGGGGAGTTTTCTTCAGTATTCCAAATGATCAACTTGTTGTAAGAAGAAGACCTAACCATGGTACGTCACTTAGCTATCTCCACAAGTAAGTATCCATTACCAGACATGCCTCATATGATATACTATTTTCTTGGAGTAGAAGTGATGAAAGAGGAATTGCATTTGACCTTAGTTGAAGTAATGTAGATGATTATTCTTCACCTCAAGTGTTGAGATATTATACATATTAGGATAGGTGTGTTTCCTTTTAGTTATTTTATTATTTCCCTAAGTGTTATTGAGAACATAGGTGTGTTTACTTTGGTGTATTCTCTTGTGTGTTGGTTTCTTATTTTTTGGTGTGGTTTTGTGTTCCTTCAAATTAATTTTTGTTAATAATAGTGCATATATGATCCCATATCCCAATGGATAGGATAAAGTTACTAGTCTTTGGCATAACAGGCTTACCACTCTTAGAAAATTGATAAAATGTTGACTAATTTGATCCCCTAGTCAAGTTAGTCAACCCCCTATTTATTTAAAATTCCTATAGGGTCTTACCAATGTCATAAACATGTTTAGTCATGTCTATTAGGGTCACTTAATATGTTTAACTTTAATCATTTTGGTCTTCTATCTTAATATTTCCTTATGCCACATTTTTTTGCCTTTCTAATGACTTGTATGATTTACACAAGAATCCAAATGTGTCAAACTATTTTTCAATGTCCAAGATGTCAGTTGAGTGTCAAGAGTTAGTTTGGTAATATACAAATGTAGGTTCAACATGGAAAGGAGGAGATAAAAGTAGTTTTATATAGTTTGAAGGTAGTTATATGGTCAAGTACAGTCTAATTGGTGTGTGGGAAGATTCAAGAAAATATATAGAATCTCTAAAAATCCATTTACATGTTTAAGTCATGACAAGGTAGAAAATGACATAAACCAATTTATATTCTCCATCACTCTCCTAGACAAACTAAAAGGGTCAACCAATTCACTCTCAGTACAGATAGGAGAATGTGAGTCAGATAAAATGCCTTTTGTGGGTGGTATTACTCTTTGTTTACTTAATTTTCATGTTAATATTTTAAATTTTGGTGTACCATGATCTATGAACCATCACTAATAATGTTGATGATTCAAAACTACTTGCTCATCCCCATGGCCTCTGGTTTTCTCATTTATATGTAGTTTTTAATGATTACAAGTGTTTTAGGTGTATTTAAATTTTTTTCCTTTCCTTTCCATAGTTTTATCATATATTTTAACATGTGTGAATGTGAATCTATATGCAATATCAATTCATTATGACAAAGATGCATAACTTTCAATGGCCTACAGATGTTATTTTTAGGTGCAATGTTTTATTCTCTCACAATGACTCTAAGTCTAAGATAGTAAATTGGTTGCATCCTCTTAAATCATGGTGATTATTTTATTCATGGAGGTTTTGGTCTTAAGATACCTAAATAGATATATTGAAAGGGTCTAGAAGCACAAGCATAGTCAAGATCTCTTTGCAATAGTCACCTACCATCAAAGGGAGTATTTAAACAGTCATAAGGATGAAACAAGAAGATTTTAGGATTATGAGATGATTCCCTAAGTATAAAAAATGAATAATTTATTTAAATAAGTAATAAATTGGTTTTTATAACCAATTAAACTTAGAAAATAGTCCTATATGACATAGTAACACCTACAGGTAGCTCCAACAGAGGTTTGAGCAACGTTGAAATGGAGAAGCTTGAACTCACTTAAAACCTTCATTGAGGTCTAAAACCATATAAAATACCATTGTGGTAATGGTGGATAAATTACATTATAGATGTATTTAGGTCTTGGTTTCCATTTTTTTAAATTTACTTATGGGACTCATTACCTTAATATCTCCAAATGAGTTTTTTTCTCATACAAGGAATCATTTTTTGGTAGGTGTTTATGTGGTGTCTACAAGTCTAATCACTTCATTATTGCAGTTTAAATGGATATTAAAATCCTTAACATGAAATTTATATTGATAGGTCAATAAAGGTAATGTTTGGATGCTTTCAATTCAATCAAATTTTCATTGTAGACACTCAGTGAAAGCTACAGTGCTTTCAAGCAAATGAGCCTTAAACCTACAAACTCCTCATGTGTTGACTGAAGAGAGATTGGAGAATAACCTAAAGGAATAAGTGGATTAATATAACTATTTAATGATCCTAATTACTAGAGGATAAATAGAGACATGATCCTCAGACAAGAAATTCCCACCTACAATAATCTCATGGTTTCTTAAATAGAGCATCTACAGTCAGTATGTAGACCCACAGTGTGATATTGAGACATAAGAAGCATGGCTTGAAATTATAGTGGATATTTTGGTTTGAAATTATCTCAATAATATAAATATAAATTAAGGTAAATAAATATAGTGATTAATCATGAAGGTCACTGATAAGAGTCTCATTTGCCTAAGATGAGACACCTACAGTTTGACTGCAAATCAGGCCTAGTTAAATGGAGAGGCTTGAAAGAGATGTATGATGGTGAACATGTGGATGAAACTAAAAAAATTTTAACATAAATTTAATTTGGCCTTCATGATTCAATGACAGATCAAGGATAAATCCTAACTTATCATTCAACCTAAGGTGTCAGTCCCTGCTAACAATTAAGACTTGGTGAGCTAGTTTTGAAGAATTAAAGGTTTTATGGGTCTATGGATGTTATCCAACTATAAAAATTGGTATAAATCATAATAATGAGTAGTTAAAGGACTAAAAATTATAATTTTTTCAATTCAAATAGGTTAGATTCTTTTTTTTTAATCTCAAATAGAGGGCACTCCTAATCAAGACCAAACTACATAATTTATACATGAATGGAGAAAGGAATGAAATGAAGAGTTTTGGAAAATATTTGAAGGTGTATACTTTGGTAATAAATGTTAATAGAGACATAAAAGGTATTAAAACCATTGTAAACCCTTAAAAGGTTCAAAAACATAGTCAAGATAGTCTAGGCCTATTAGACCTAGAACTAGGCTGAAACCTTATACATGCTTAAGCTTGTTTTACAAGAAATGAGAAACTTAAAATCACCTTGAGGATGTTTAGGGGAAAGTGGAAGACTATTGTGAGTTGTTTTTAATATGGAAATATCCCAAGTTTTTCAGTTTGATCCCAAATCATCTTAGACTTGTCTAGAAAGTGTGAGAGAATTTGAGAGGCCAAGTTTAAATGCTCATAACTATACAAACCTTATAAATGATACCTCAAGAACCTGGGGAGGGTTGAAAGTAATTGTATAACTCAAATTTATTTAATTGGTTCTAAGTTTGGACATCAATATTTTATGAACAATCCTTAACATTCCAAACTTCTTAAAACCCTCCTAAAACCATTTCTAAGAATCAATGGAGAAAAGATGATTGGAGATGTATTAAATATGGGTTATTTGGCCATGAAATTTATTTTTAAATGTATAAAAATATCCTAAGATCTATAACATACAATTTGGTTGTGTTATTATCTATACGGATAGGGATGACACTAAATTTATTACAATATTTGAGTTGTTTTATAGTTATAGAGGATGATTAATAGGTGAAAATAATTGAGGGAGGTTTTGAGGGACTTGATTAATCTTATAAAAATCAATTCCTACCACTTTCAATCATAAAAACATCTATATTATATCATTCATGGCATACATTCAGAATATAACATAGTGAGGATAATGTGATTACTTAGTGAGATAATGAGAGAGGTGACTTATAAAATTTTGAGGTCTAAATGATGGATTTGAATGAAAATAGGTATTAAAAAATTTTCCTTCACCCACTAAAACACATCTCCAAGAACAACTAAAATCCATTTAGATGACAAGTGTGAATATTCAAGCCTAGAGGGCTAATGAATGATTGTTGGCAGTGAGTGACAAGTGATAAAGATGAATCCATCAGTTAGACACAAGTATATGACCTATAATCACCTCTTGTATATCTTATTATGAAATTAAATATGTTTCAAGGATCACTATGTCATTTTTAGACACTCAAATACACTCCTCACCATCATGAAGGAAATTTCAAGAAAGGCAATGAAAGGTCTATGCCAACTTGATGAAGGTTCTTTGTTTGAGATTGACACATGTTTATCATGGATTCTTGAAGTATTCTCCACTTAAATACATGGAATTTTAACTAGTTTATAATGTTTTAAATTTGGTCTTGTGACCCTTGATCTTCATTCCTTCTCTCTCCTCTTCTAAGTTTTATAAATTCAAGCCTTTTTGGCTTTGTAAAGGATCCACAATTGGTATGTCAAAGACATGATGGTTTTGAAACCTTATTTACCTTTGAATAAATTTTATTAAGTTTATTTCATTATATAAAATATCTTACTTGAATGTGTTAAGTGGTTTGTGTGTTTAAAAGTGATGAAAATGTTTTCATTGCTTCCATGTCTACTCTTGCATGTTTGTGTAAATGGGATCTCTTCTAACAGGTTTCATAAAGTGTATTGTTTTTTAAGTGTGTCTTGAAGTGTGAGAGGTGATAACAGTGTTTTATATTTTAACCTTTTTCAATAATATGAAGATAGGCACAACAATATAACTTTATGACAAATACTTATACTAGAAGGACATAGGGTTAAATTCAGTTTGAGTATTCTTCTTTCTTAAGAGTAGATGCAAGTGTGTTGTGAGGAATTTCCTTGGTGTATCACCACATTATCATAGGTTTATTTCGTGTCTCCTTCTTCCCTTTTCACCCTCAATATTGATTAGATTAGTTTAGTGTTAACCTAAGAGAAAAATCAAGGGAGCTAGACTTTCAAACCTAGATATCTATCTCTTATACTAGTTTGTCTATGAAGGGAAATAGTTCTATGTTGTCCTAAAATTGAGAAGGTATAATTGAATTCTCTAGGGTTAAATTTTAGGCTACAATAATTATTATGCTAATTCATTTGTATAGACATGGGATCTCCTCTAAGGGGTATAATAATGGAACCATAATTTTCTTGTGGAGTTACCTTTGAATGTTCCTCTATTCTTGGCATGTGTCGTAGTGGAATAAGCTTATTTGATGGTGATTTCATAAAAAATATAGGTGTTTTTCTCAAGTTTTAAATTATAAAATTGTTATCAACATACTCATCATCCAAATTCTCCACTAATTCTATTTTGATCAACATAATCTACTCTGAATCCTCAGTTTCAGCCTTAACCTTTGCCTCAATTTCTATATGGATGGAGTGGGTATGTATTCAATGAATGAAAATGAGTGGGGATGAAGTAGTTGGTCATATATCCAGTCTAATAAAAATATCTATGTATTATTATGGGCTTAGATGACCTCAACTCTCTCCTCCATCTCCACCTCTTTCACAATTCATTATCAACACAAATAGTGACTTGGGTTGTAAATCTCACCTCTTGGATAATGACTTATTTGGTTACATACCTTCTAATCTATTATATTTTTCACATCAACTACAACAAATTTTCCTTTCATGTAATTATAGTATTGGAGTATATATTTCTTTCATTGGATAACAAATCTCCTCCTCCCTAACTAACAATTATCTTTCAAAGACGAGTTTGGAGGTTGAAATTCCATTTGTTATAGGGAATATGTCATCCTTGAATATTATTTATATCTTGGGTACCAAAATTAAAGGTTTGATTCCTCCCTCCATCAAAAATCTCTCTAAGATTGTTTACTTGTATCTATTCCAAAATATTTTATCGAGGGTAATTCCACCTTTATTTGGTTCTCTTGTTTCACTTGACCTTAGTAGCAACTAATTTAATAACTCAATTCCATCCTCACTTTTAGATCTTATTAGGTTGAAATATATTTTGATAGACTCAAACATTTTACACAACTCTATTTCCATTTTTCTCTTTAATAGTCTCACTAAACTTGAAAATCTCTATCTTTCTAACCACCACATAACATTGAACATTAACTCAACCTACATTCCACCCTTTTAGAATCTTTGGGATTTAACATTTAGATAATTTGGACCTATAATTGTTAGAGGTATAATGCACTAAGAGGGGGGTGAATAAATGATGGCAAATAATTCAATTTGATTTCCAAACCCTTATAAATACTTAATCATTCAACACAAGAATTTATGAAGCATACAGATCATTCATAGTAGTGAACAATAAACATAATGAAAGATCACATACACAACACAAGATCTACATGGGAAACCCTCTTGGGGAATAAAACCCACTCTCAAACCTATAAAAATATGGAATAATGTCCTATAAGATGATGACAAAAAATATACTGATCAAGTCCTTCTAATCTAGAAGCTTCGATTAAGTCCTTTTGACATAAAAACTTGATCAAGTCCTTCTGATCAAAGGTCTTTAGGGAAACCCTATTTCACAAGGAGAAACTACCCCTAAGGAAGATCAAGTCCTTTAGACCCTCCTTGGAAAGAACACTTCAACCTTAGAATTTATGTCTTCAATACCTAATGATGGACCTTTTGATTATTTGACCCCTACATAAACTCTCTCTCTCAAACATGCCTCTCATATAGGCATCTCACAAACTCTTTTCTTCTTCACTCAAACTGTCCTCATCTACACACTCGGATCTCTTTACATATCCACAAACTACAAGAGCACTATCTAGACAATAGAAACATGACCTATAGGTCATATTCATAGTCAACCAACTATTTTTCTCATTAACTCCACCAATAGGCACACTACATATCCTTCACTTCCAAGAACCAAACCAAAATCCTCTCACAAATCTCTCCCAATCTCTCACTTACAAAAAACTAGAACCCAACACATTTGGTTCCACTATATATAGAGAAATCATGAATTATTAAGTCCATAATAATTCTTTGTTAGCTATAAAACATTCTTCACCCTTAAGGCATCTCATATGGGTCACACTTAAGCACAATCCCTTTTCAAATAGGGCTAAGTAACTTTTAGGTCCTATGGACACCCATTCAGCTCTTTGACACTTCATTGAGTATAAAAATAATGCATGACCATTTAAAAATACATAGGTCCACTCCTAATGTTTCCTAGGACATCTTTAAATGATCAGAGTCATATTTTCTCACCTCTACATATGCTTAATCAACTTAAACAAATACCTTATACAAAGGAACACCATTACCAAACATATAGTCAACTTCTTAAGAATTATTCATACTTAAGATAGATTGATCACACCTCCAAAATACTCACAGAGCATCCTCATGGAGTCTACAACACTCCTCATATCCAATTCACCATGAAACATTGAACAACATCTACATAAGGTTGAATATCCTTCTTAGGTCACTTGCATAACATATACAAAAACATAATCAACTTTGGAGCTCAAATTCTATCTGTACACACTTTTAGATCTTCAAATCCATATTGTTAGATGCACTTTAATGTCCTCTACCATTTGATTTTTAATTTAATAGAAAAATTGAATTATATCAAAATCTATGGTCTAAAACCTAGACACTAGTCTTTCCTTCACAAATTCAAATTTTCAAATGCAAATGGTCATAGTTAAATTTTAAACACTATGATCACATCTCATGTCATCTCAACTCAGATCAAATACACTTTGTCGATCTTGATCGATCTTTAACACATAGATATCAATTTTCAATCATTAAATCTCTATCACTTTGACCACATCTCATACATCCTTTAAATGTTGACTCCATGCAATCCATCGATCTCTATAGATCAACCAAGATTATAATGATCAAATCTCATTATTTGATCAAACTGTATGAATGCTCGCTCGCTATTAGATCCTCATCATGTACCTTTGCTCAATCATTAAACATTGTGTACATATCCTCATCTTGCTACCTACTAACTTCTTGAAGAAATGTGCACCATTTATCTTGCTTGAGTTTTAACTCTTTAAAAAATAACTAAGTATGGGGACCCTTTAAATATGCTTGGGTAGTCATTTTTTATCCTTAATAACTTCCTCAATGTTTTGACATAAGATCTCAAATTTGGACCAGATAATCTCCTCACATAGGAGAATCTAATAATATGACACATAGATCTTGAAAACTTTGTGTATTAAAGATATAATTACATTAAAATTCCTTTTCAAAAACTCATGTCATAGAGCCAACTATGTTAAAAACTCCCTGAGAGACCAACTTTGAGCAAGCATAACTTATGCAGCACTTTAATGCAGATCTCAAATTTAGTGAAAATAATTATATGCTCATAAATAAACAAAACCATATGACTAGTTTATCTTGACACCTTCACACATGGAAGATACAACATCATCAAAATTCTCACTCAACTCTTCTTACCACTTTGTAAAATTGGCTAAGTATGGGAAAATGCAGTCAAATTGCTTGGGAGCCTAGCTTTGTATATGTATATCTTTTGAATTGCTATATCACATGTTTTGAAAATTATTAAAAAAAACTAGAAAAAAATTAAAAAACCCATATGACCATTTTGTCTTGACACCTCCATGCGTGTGAATGCTGACTTCATCAACATGCTTACTCGACTCTTTCTAGCCAACTACAAATTTGGCTAATTATGGGAAACTAATGAATTCTGAATGAGAAGCCAATTGTGCACCCTCATAACTTTGACTATGCTTCAATTCATGAATTTATATCTAGGGCATAATAACTAGGGACTATTTTGATCACAACCATATGACCAACTCCTCTTAACTCATCCACATGTGGTAATGGTGATGTCATCAAACTACCTACTAAGATTTTTTATCACTAGACCCAAACTATCTAGATGAATGGACTATGAGATAAATTATAATTATGCATACAAGATTTAAAAGCATATATAATATCTTAGGGACCTATTTCACATGATCTAATCACCATACTCATCCCTGAACATCTCTAACCATGCCAAAATTGAAGATCAACCAAGCCAACATAAAGCACACTAGAACAAACACATTACACACTTTATCATTATTTTTTGGGCTATCAAAGCACTTCATCCACTCACCAGGACACCTCCATGAAATTATTATGACACCATTAAAAAATCTCCAATAATCTTCCCCTTTATCATTGATGTCAACAAACATCATATATAGCAATATACATTTCACCTTCTTTCTCTTCAAGAACTCGCATAACAAGGACTTTCTCCCCCTTTGGCACAATGACAAAGTGGGAACAAAATAATCTTGAGGAACTAAAAAAATATAGAATAGGAAATTAATATCTTATAAATATGATACAAACTCCCCTTACTTTGACAACATCCTTCTTGCTCGATGCCAACACTTACTTCAACCAAGCACCAGAACCAATAAAAATAGAACACATAAAAACACTCAAATATAATAGAATACACCAAGAAACATGTGAGATGGACTCCCCCTAATATTTTTGATCCATTACACCATTTGAGCATCTTTAGGTCTCTACATACCATGAAGAACCACCACATAGGCTTCCAAGCCTTTTTTTCTCAAGACACTTCCATGACCACCATCAGAGAAACATACCACTCATAAATCAAGAATAATGTTATGAACCAACTTGAGAACTCACCTTAAAACATTCATGCTTTTATCTTTTAGATAAATGGAACAAAAATCACTCTTCTTCTCACTAGGCTAGTTTAGTCCTCTTGTAACCCTACCTAGAGCTTGCAAAGCCCACAAATTTGAATAGACATATCTTTAAGACCTTAAAATTCATATCTAGAGCACTCTCATATTCACCCTAAAGGAAACCAATTTTTGTCACTAGGCTCATCCTATGAAACATACTTCCTTCACAAACCTACTAACTAATTAGGCCTCCAACATGACAAAAACTTGAATATATTGAAAATCAAAAACCTTTAATTCTATGTGAACCTTGATTTGACCACCCATTTGGCTCATAAAACATATTAATAATCCTAAGATCTCATATCATAATTTAGACCTCTTTTCTAGCAAAGCCCAAAACCCTAGAATCTTAAAAAATAAAAAGGTCAACAAACCTCCTTCTAGTCAATACACACCTATAAAACTTATTATATACCTAGAGACAACCATTACATACATCTAGACCAAGATTTGAGCTTTCTCACCATTGGGAATTTTAACTTCCTAGAACCCATTTTAGAACCTGCAAGATTTTAGGCACAAATTAGGAAACCCAAGAGTAAGCAAAAATATCTAAATAGACTTTATCATACATTTAGATCATAAAATGACCTAGATCATCATATAATAAGGTCAACATACCTTTTTATGCAAAAATAATACCTTGATAAATCATAAATCCACCTTTGCCATCTAGAAACCTTGAATCTGACCCTACAGAATGATCCAACTAAAAAACACCACAACAACACTTGGTTCTCCACTTGAAATGAATCTAGTAAGAAGCTTATATAGAGACACCCTATATACCTCAATGTTATAAAACAAATTCATATCCTCATATTCCTCTTCCTCCTTGCTTAGATGATACTTATAGTCTTTCTTCTTATTTAGCTTTAGAGAAATAACTTCCTCAATTACTACAACATTCTCCTTTTCTTCTATGCTTGGATTATCAATACATAGAGACAACATAGATTCATGGAATATCTTTTCATATGAATAATATTCCTTTTATATTGGATCCTCATCATTAGGCACTTGTTCAAAAATAACAAGATGTTCATTTGGATCCATACATACCTCAGAACTAGATTCAACCAACACCTTGGTCTTCTCTTTGAGATTAGTCTCTTCATTCTCAAGAAGAGCAGATAATGAGACATATTGAGACTCTTCAACTTCAAAATTATTCTCCATCATAGAAAATAAATTATTTAAACTTTAAGTCTCATCATAACTCATTCTTACCACCTTTAGTTTCCATGTATTAACTTGTCTTCTTTCTTGTACTCTGGGAACCTGATAAAACCTATTCTATCTTGTAGGCCTTTGTTTTCAAAATCTAACAATATGATCTCTATATTCACAATTGAATCATACCATAATTTTTGCAAAAATCTAATTCTACCTTTCTAGATTTGGATAGTATCTTGCAATGTGTCCTAGTTCAAAACAATTGTAGAACTCAATATCTCTTAAAGGAAACTCATCTTATCTTACCTTGAATGGATAACATTTTGTAAAGTGTCTGACATCATGATAGTTGAGACACTCAACCTTGATTATACCTTTTGAATTATGACCCCATCATGGTTTGAAGCAAATTCATTTTTAACATGTCTTTTACATTATCTAGCTCTATGCGCAAACTAATTACATGTATAGCAGTAACCATTGAAATTTACATACCTCATGGCATTTGGTTGTCTAATATGTTTTGTATTCATTATACCAACACCTTCATTCCTTGTTTGATAATTTATCTTCAAAGGCTGAATGTACTTGTTCACATTAAACTTCATCTTGTCTTGATTTACAGTTTCTAATTCTTCTTTTTATCCAATACTAGTTCTATCACTTGCATGCTTTTGATCAATCAAGATGTTTTTTAGATCACTTGAGCTCTTTTCAAATTTCAAAAATGACATAACCTTACTAGATACCTTCTCTCACTTATATTTCAATGACTTATTTTCAATTACATACCTTGCACATTCATCTTCTTTATCTTTTAGTCTTGTATATAGAATTTCCAATTGACAATTGAGATGTTTGACCATATCTTCATGTTTCTTGACATCTTCATCCATTCCTGACTCAAACACACTAAATTTCTCCTCAAATTCCTTGAGTTTATATTTCATCCTCTTATTAATCTTATTCTTAATATTTGATTCTTCATGAGCATTAGTCAATGCAGTCTCATAGTCCATTTCATCTTCTTCATCATCTAAATCACTCTGAGTAGACACCTTTTGATGTGAGAAACTTCCTTACTCAACCATGAACAAAGCTTCATTTTTAGTAGAACCATCATCTTTATGATCATATTATGAGTCACTATTTTCACTCTCATCTGATCTTTGGGGTAGAGACTCTTCTTGTCCTTGAAGTACTTCTTCTTGTTATCAAACTTTCTAAATCCCTTTTTGATTTTATCAGACCTAAAAGATCTCTTGCCATCATCATGACCTTGATCATGTTCTTCATCATTATCCTTCTTATCCTTATGAGGGTAATTATTATCTAAATGTCCTATCTCACCATAATTGAAGCATTTTTGGGGTATCTTACCTTTATACTTTCCTAAACCTGTTCTCAATTTCCTTAAAATTAAATCAATTAGTTCATCCTCATCTATATCAATAATGTCATCCTCCTTAAGTTTCTTACCTTAGAACTTCTTCTTTGTCTGCATTTTAGTCTTGAAAGTTGCTTCCTTATTTAGAGGTATATCATCATTCTTCCTCGTCTTATAATAAGTAAGGGTGTCATGTAATTGATCCATTTTCAACTTAGTAAATTCATGACTCTCTTATATAGAAGATACTTTTGGACCAAACTTGGGGGGAAAAGACCTTAATACCTTTTAAACAATAATAGTCTCTTCAATATTCTCTCCAAGACCTATGATGATGTTCACAATATCATCAAATCTCTTTAGAAAAGATGCCATGATATCTTCTTTATTCATATTGAGACTTTCAAATTTCCTTTTGTGAGTTTATAACTTTTCCAGCTTAACCTTTGACTCACCTTCAAAAATATAATTCAATTTATCCCATATTTTTTTGGTAGATGTGTAATGAATTACTTTGGTGAGCTTATTTTATATAATACCATAAGTGATGGCATTCATTTCCTTAGAGTTATTCTCAAATAGCTTCTTATTTACAACACTAGATGGAGGAATAATAGGAGCAACATAACCATCAAAAACAAATTTTCATACATTAAACCCTAGCAACATAATGTATGTCTTCATCCTATCACTCCAAAAATCATAATTGTATCCATTAAACATCAATGCTTGCTTAGTAGAGAAACCACCTTGAACATTACGACTATACATTATACCTTGGATCACCTTTAAGCTATCAAACTTTTACCAAAGGACATCACTCTGATACCAATTGTTAGAGGTACAATCCACTAAGAGACAGGGTGAATAAATGATGGTAAATAATCCAATTTAATTTCTAAACCTTTTCAAATACATAAGAATTCAATATAAGCATTTATGAAGCAATAGATTATTCATAGTAGTGAACAATAAACATAATGCAAGATCACATACAAAACATAAGATCTATGTGGGAAACCCTCTTTGGGAATAAACACACTCTCAAGCCTAAAAATATATGGACTACTATCTTATAAGATGATCACAAACAATAGACAGATCAATTCTTTCTAATCAAGAACCTTCCGTTAAGTCCTTCTAACCTATAACCTTGATCAAGTCCTTCTAATCAAAGGTCTTTAGTGAAACCCTATTTCACAAGAAAAAACTACCCATAAGGAATATTAATTCATTTAGACCCTCCGTAGAAAGAACACTTACACCTTAGAACTAATGTCTTTAACACCTAATGATGGACCTCTTGATTATCTAACCCTTGCATAAACTCTCTCTCTCTCAAACATGCCTCTCACATAGGCATGTCATAAACTCTTTCCTTCTTCACTCAAACCATCCTCATCTACACACTCAGATCTCTTTGCATATCAACAAGATGTAAAAGCACTATCCTGATAATAGAAACATGATGTATAGGTCATACACATAGTCAACTATCTATTATTCTCATTAACTCCACCAACTATCACACTACCTATCCTTCACTTTTACGAACCAAAACCATAAGCCTCTCATAAATATCTCCTAGTCTCTCACTTATAAAAAACTAGAAATAAACACATTTGGTTCCAATATATATAGAGAAATAATGAATTATCAAGTCCATAATAACTCCTTATTGGCCATAAAATATGACTTCACCCTTAAGACATCTCATATGGGCTATACTTAAGCAAAATCCCCTTTCAAATAGACCTAATTCAATTTTAGATCCTATGGAAACCCACTCATCTCTTTGACACTTATTTGAGCATAAAAATAACATGGGAAATTTTAAAAATACATAAATCCACTCCTTATGTCCCCTAGGACATTTTCAAATGATCATAGTCACATTTTCTCACCTTTGTGTATGCTTAATCAACTCAAACATAAACCTTATACATAGGAACACCATTACCAAACATAAAATCAACTTATTAATCATTTTTCATAATCAAGATAGATTGATCACACCTCCAAAATACTCACAAAGCATCCTCATGGAGTCTATAACACTCCCCAAAATCCAATTCACCATGACACATTGAAACAACCTCTACATAATCTTGAATATCCTTCTTGAGTCAATTATAGAACATATATGAAAACATAGTCAACTTTGGATCTCAAAATATTTATCTATACACACTTCTAGATATTCAAATCCATATTTCCATATGATCCTCATATTCCTCTACCACTTTTATTTTTACACCAATAGCAAATTTGACTTCTATCAAAATCTATGGTCCAAAAACTAGACACTGGTCATTCCTTCATAAATTAAAATTTTCAAATGAAAATGATCACAATTAAACTTTGAACACTATACTTGCATCTCTTATCCTCTATAGATCAAATATGCTCCATCAATCTTGATCGATCTTTAAAACATAGGCGCCAATACTTAATCATTAAACATCTCACTTTGACCATATCTTGTGCATCCATAAAATGTTGACTCCACGTGCTTTGTCAATCTCTATGGATCAACCTGGTATATAACAATCAATTCTCACTATTTGATTAAATTATAGGAATTCCTGCTCATCATTAGATCCTTATCCTTTACCTTTGCTCAGTCATTAAACATCATGCATCTATCCTCATCTCACTATTTCCTGACTTCTTAAAGAAATGTGCAACACATATGTTTTTCAATATTTAACTCTTTCATAAATGACTAAGTATGGGGACCCTTTCAATATGTTGAGGTAGTCATTATTGATCCTTAATAACTTCTTCTATGCTTTGATGTATGATCTCAAATTTAGACCAAATGATCTCCTCACATAGGAGAATATAGCCATATGACACATTGCTCATGAAACCTTCATGCATGCGAGATATAATGCCATTAAAATACCTTCTCAAAAACTTCTGTCATAGAGCTAATTATGTTAATAACTACTTGAGAGGCCAACTTTGAGCAAGCATAACTTTTGCCAACTTTAGTGCATGATCTCAAATTTAGCAAAAATCATCTATGCTCAAAACTGAATAAAACCATATGATCATTTTCTATTGACAAATTCACATGTGCTAGATACAAAATCATTAAAATGCTCACTCGGCTCTTCTTGCCACATTGAAAAATTGGCTAAGTATTGGAAAACACAGTCAAACTACTTGGGAGCCTAACTTTGCATATGCATATATTTTGATGCACTACATCACAAGATATGAAAATTAGTAAAAATAATATAGGCACAAAAATTAACAAACCCATATGATCCTTTTGTATTGAAACCTCCACGAGTGTGAATTCTGACTTCATCAACATGCTTACTCAACTGTTTCTGGCCAACTGCAAATGTGGCTAAGTATGAGAAAATAATGAATTCTGACTAAAAAGCTAACTTTGTACCCTCATAATTTTGACTATGCTTCAATTCATGACTTGAGATCTGGTTAATAACAAATAGAGACTACTATGATCATAATCATATGACCAACTCCCCTTAAATCATCTACACATGGCAATGGTGACATCATCAAACTACCTACTAAGATTTTTTTATCACTAGACCCAAACTATCTAGATGAAAACTATGGACATCAGATGAATTCCACTTATGTATGCAAGATATCAAATCATATATAACATATTAAGTACCTCTTTCACATTCTCTAATCACCATACTCATCCCTAAATATCTTTAACCATGCCAAAATTAAAGATCAACCAAGCCAACATAAAACACACTAGAACAAAAACATTACACACTTTGTTGTTGTTACTTGGGCTATCAAATCACTTCATCCACTCACTATGAAACCTCCATGATATGATCATGACATCACTAAGAAATATACATTAATCTCCCCCTTTTTCATTGATGTCAACAAACATCCTATATATAAATTTACAATTCACCTCCTCTCTTTCTTAACACTCCCATAATAGTAACTTTCTCCCCCTTTGACACAATGACAAAGTGTGCAACAATTGATCTTAAGGACCTAAAAATATTATTAAATAGGAAATTAACATCTTACAAATATGATACAAACTCCCCCTTACTTTTAGTCTACCTTATTCTGTCTTAACAACATCCATCTTTCTCCATACCAACACTTACTTCAACCAAGAGTTGGAACTAATCAAGATAGACCACACAAAAACATTGAAATCTAATGGAATACATAAGGAAACATCTAAGAGGTATTACCACTAATATTATTGAGAAATTACACCATTTGATCATCTTTATATCTACACACACCATGAAGAACCACTACACAAGCTTACAAGCCTTATTTTTCAAGACACTTTCATGACCACCATCAGATCAACATACCCCTCATCAATCATGAATCATATTATAAATTAACTTAATAAATCATCTTGAAACATTTATACTTTTCTCTTTTAGATAAACTGAATAAAAATCACTCTTCTTCTCACTAGGCTAGTCTAGTCCTCTTATAGCCCTACCTAGAACTTATAGAGCCCATAAATTTCGTTATACATATATTCAAGACATAAAACTTCATATCTAGATCACGTTCATATTCCCCCTCAAGGAAACCAATTTTCATCACTAAGATCATCATATGAAACATAGCTCCTTCATAAACCTACTAGGTAATTAGGCCTCCAACATGACAAAAATTTGAATATCTTGAGAACCACAAACCTTTAATTCTCTATGAATCTTAATTTAACCACCCATTTTTCCCATTAAAAATATTAAGAAGCCTTATACCTCAAATTATAATGAAATCCACTTTTCTATCAAATTCCAATGCCCTAGAATCTCAAAAAAAGGGCAATAAGCTTCCTAGTCAATACACACCTCTAAAAATTCCTGTATACATGGAGATAACCATTAAATAATTTTGGAATAATATTTGAGCTTTCACACCATTGGGAATATTGACTTCTTATAACCCATTTTAGAACCTACAAGTTCTTAAGCATAAATTGGGAAACTTGAGAGCAAGCAAAAATCTCCAAATAGACTTTATCATACATTCAGATCACAAAAACACCTAGATCATGATATAATAAGGTCAATAGACCTTTATATTGATCAATATTACCTTGAAAAATCACAAATCCACATTTTCCATCTGGTAACCTTCAATCTAACCTTGTAGACTAATCCAAATAAAAAACACCACAACAACACTTGCTTCTCCACTTGAAAGGAGTCTCTTAAGAATCATAGATAGAGACACCCTCTATATGTCAATGTTCTATAACAAATATAACTCATCATATTCCTCTTCCTCATTTCTTAGATGATATTGATATTTCTTCTTCTTCTTTGACCTTAGAGAAACAACTTCCTCAACTATTATAACATTCTCCTTTTCTTTTATGATTGGATTATCAATACAAGGAGATAGCATAGATTCATGGTATATCTTTTCATATGAATAATATTCCTTACATCTTGGATCCTCATCACTAGGCTCTTGTTTAATAATAACAAGATGTTCACTTGGATCCATACATACCTCATAATTAGCTACAACCAACACCTTGGTCTTGTCTTTCAAATTAGTCTCTTCATTCTCAACATGAGTAAACAATGAGACCTCTTGAGACTCTTCAACTTCAGAAGCATTCTCCACCATATAAAATAGATTACTTAGACCTACAGTCTCATCATGACTCATTATTAACACCTTTGGTTTCCATGTATTAACTTGTCTTCTTTTTTGTACTCTAGGAGCATGATAAAACCTATTTTATTTTGTAGGCCTTTACTTGCAAAATCTAGTAATATGACATCTCTATTCATAATTGAAGCATACCATTCTTTTTGAAAAAATATCTTTCTACCTTTCCAAATTTAGATAATATATTTCAATGTGTCCTAGTTCATAGTAATTGTAGCACTCAATATCTCTTGAAGGAAACTTAGCTTATCTTACCTTGAATGGACAACATTTTATAAAGTGTCCCACACCATGATATTTGAGACACTAAACCTTGCTTACACCTTTTGAATTATGATCCCCATCATAGCTCCAATCAAATTCATTCTTAACAAGTCTTCTAAATTCTCTAGCTCTATACCCAAATTGATTATAAGTATAGTAGTAACCATTAAAATTTGCATACCTCATAGCATTTGGTTATCTGATCTTTTTTGTATTCATTCTGCCAACACCTTCATTCCTTGGCTAATTATCCTTGTTCACATTAGACTTCATCTTGTCTTGAGTTATAGTCTCTAGTTCTTATTTGTATCTAAGACCATTCTTATCACTTTCATGCTGTTGATCATTCAGAATGTTGTCTAGATCACTTGAGCTCTTGTCAAATCTCACAAATGACATAACCTTACTAGATACCTTCTCTAAATTAGATTTTAATGACTTATTTCAATATCATACCTTGTACATTTATATTCTTTAGATTTTAAGATTGTCGATAGAATTTCTAATTGACAACTGAGATGTTCGACCATATCATCATTCTCCTTGGAATCTTCATCTATTCTTGCCTAAAACACACTGAATTGCTCCTCTAATTTCTTGAGTTTAGATTTTATCCTCTTATTGATCTTCTTCTCAATTTTAAGTTATTCATGAGTATTAATAAATGTAGTCTCATAGTTCACTTCATCTTCATCATCATCATCTAAATCACTCCTAGTAGACACCTTCTAATGTGAGAAAATACCTTCTTCAGCCATGAATAGAGATTCATATTTAGTATAACCATCATCTTTATGATCATATTATGAGTCACTATTTTCACTCTCATCTGATGAGTTGTATTCTTATTTCGCATAGAGATTCTTATTATCCTTGAAGTACCTATTATTATCAAACCTTCTGAATCCCTTTTTTCTTTTGTCAGACCTGAAAGATCTCTTTCCATCATCATGACCTTGATCATTCTCTTCATCATCATCCTTCTTATACTTATGAGGGAAATTATTAGCAAAATATATTATCTCATCACAATTGAAGTATTTGAGGGGTCACTTACCTTTATACTTGTCTAAACCTATTCTCAATTTCCTTGAAATCAAAGCAATTAGTTCATCCTCATCTATAACAAGAATGTCATCCTCCTTAAGTTTCTTACCTTGGAACTTCCTCTTTGTCTACAGTTTAGTCTTGAAATCTAATTCCTTCTATATAAGTATATCATCATTATTCTTCATCTCATAAGAATTAAGGGTGTCATGCAATTGATCCATCTTCAATTGAGTATAGTCATGACTCTCTTCTCTAGTAGATACTTTTAGATCAAACTTGGGGGATAGAGACCTTAATACCTTTTAAATAATAGTATTATCTTCAAGATTATCTCCAATACATCTAATGATGTTCACAATCCCATAAAATCTTTGAAAAAATGATGCCATAGTATCTTCTTCATTCATCTTGAGATTTTAAAATTTCCTTCTGTGAGTCTACAACTTTGCCAACTTATCCTTTGAAACTCCTTCAAAAATATTCTTCCAATTATCCCATATTTCCTTGGCATATGTGCAATTAATTATTTTGGTGAACTTAATTTCTATAAGACCATAATTTATGGCATTCATTGCCTTAGAGTTATTTTCAAACAACTTATTATCTATAACACTAGATGGAAGAATAGTGGGAGAAACATAACCATCCAAAATAGATTGCCATACATCAAACCCTAGGGACATAATGCATGTATTTATCCTAGCACTTTAAAAAGCATAATGGGATCCATTGAACATTAGTGATTGCTTAGTATAGAAACCAACTTGCATATTTTGACTAGTCATTTTACCTTGGATCACCTTCAAGTTATCAAGATTTTACCGAAGGACCTCACTCTAATACCATTTGTTAGAGGTACAATCCAATGAGAGGGGAGATAAATCAGTGATGGAAAATAATATAGTTCAATTTCCAAACCCTTTAAAATACTTAATCATTCAACACAAACATGTATGAAGCGTACAAATCATTCATAGAAGTGAATAATAAAAATAATACAAGATAACATACACAACACAAGTTCTACATGGGAAACCCTCTTGGGGAATAAAATCCACTCTCAATCATATAAACACATGGAATAATGTATTATAAGATGATTAAAAAAAAGATATTTATCAAGTCTTTATGACCTACATCTTTGATCAAGTCCTTTTGATCAAAGGTCTTTAGGGAAACCCTATTTCACAAGGAACAACTACCCTAAAGAAGATCAAGTCCTTTAGACCCTCCTTGAAAAGCACACTTTCACCTTTGAACTGATGTCTTCAAAACTTGATAATAGACGTTTTGATTATCTGACCCCTATATAAACTCTCTCTCTTAAACATGCCTCTCATATAATCATGCCACAAACTCTTTTCTCCTTCACTCAAACTTTCCTCATCTGCACACTCATATCTCTTTGCATATCCACAAAATGCAAGACCACTATCCTAATGATAGAAACATGACCTATAGGTCATACACATATTCAACTAACTATTTTTCTCATTAACTCTACCAATAGGCACACTACCTATCCTTCACTTCTATTAACCACAACCCTAAGCCTTTCATAAATCTCTCCCAGTCTCTCACTTACAAAAAACTAGAACCCAACACATTTAGTTTCACTATATATGGAACAATCATGAATTATCAAGTCCATAATAATTCTTTGTCAGACATAAAACATGCATTCACCCTTAAGGCATATTATATGGGTCACACTTAAGCACAATCCCATTTTAAATAGGCCTAAGTCACTTTTAGGTCCTATGGAAACACTTCGCTCTTTGACACTTCTCAAAGCATAAAAATAATACAAGACCATTTACAAATACATAGGTCCACTCCTTATGTCCCCTAGGACATCATTAAATGATCACATTCACATTTTTTCACTTTTGCATATGCTCAATCAACTCAAATAGAGACCTTATACACATGAACACCATTATCAAACATATAATTAACTTCTTAAGCATTGTTCATACTCAAGATAGATTGATCACACCTCCAAAATACTCACATAGTATCCTCATGGAGTATAAAACACTCCTCAAAATCCAATTCACCATGAAACATTGAAACAACATATACATAAGCTTGAATATCCTTCTTGGGTCACTTTTAGAACATATACAGAAACATAATCAACTTTGGAGCTCAAAATCTTTGTCTATACACATTTCTAGATCTTCAAATCCATATTGCTAGATATTCCTCAAATTCCTCTACCACTTTGCTTTTTATGCAATAGAAAATTTGACTTTTATCAAAATCTATGGTCAAAAAACTAGACACTAGTATTCGCTTCACAAACTCAAATTTTCAAATGCAAATAGTCACAGTTAAACTTCAAACACTATGTTTGCATCTTGTGTCCTCTCAGCTCAAATAAAATATGCTCTATTGATCTTAATCGATATTTAACACATAATTACCATTGTTAAATCATTAAACCTATGTCACTTTGACCACATCTCATGCATCCTTTAAATTTTGACTCCACTTACTTTGTCAATCTTTGTGGATCAACCTAGTCTATAATGTAAACACTTACTATTTGATCAAACTGTACAAATGCCCACTCACCATTGGATTCTTATCTTGTACCTTTACTCAGTAATTAAACATCATGCACCTATCTTCATCTCACTACTTCCTAACTTCTTGGATCAACGTGCACCTTTGATCTTGCTTGAGCTTTAACTATTGTAAAATTGACTATGGGGACCCTTTCAATATGCCTGGGTAGTCATTTTTTATCCTTAATAACTTCTTCTATGCTTTGACGTAGGATATAAAATTTGGACTAGATGATCTCCTCAAATAGAAAAATACAACCATGTGACTCTTGAAACCTTCACATGTGTGATATTTAATTCCATAAAATTCCTTCTCAAAAACTTTTGTCATAGAGCCAACTATGTCGAAAACTCCCTGAGAGGCCAACTTTGAACAAGCATAACATTTTATGCACTTCAACACATGATCTAAAAGTTAGTGTAAACAATTTATGATCATAAATGAAAAAACCCATATGATCAATTTTTATTGACACCTTCACATGTTTAAGGTACAACATCATCAAAATGCTCACTCAAATTTTCTTACCACATTGCAAAATTGGCTAAGTATTGGAAAGCATGGTCAAACTTCATGGGAGCCCAAATTTGCATATGTATATCTTTTGGCATGATATATCTCATGATCCAAAAATTAGCACAAATAAAATATGCATAAAAATAAATAAACCCATATGATTATTTTATCCTGAAACCTCCATGTGTGTGAATGTTGACTTCATCAACATGCTTACTCAACTCTTTTTGGCCAATTACAAATTTGGCTAAGTATGGGAAAATAATGAATTCTAATTGAGAAGCTAAATTTTCACCCTCATAAATTTGACCACACTTTGACACATGACTTGAGATATAGCTCATAATAACTAGATACTACTATGATTACAACCATATGACTAACTCCCCTTAACTCATCCACACATGGTAACGGTGACATCATCAAATTACCTATTGAGATTTTTTGCCACTATACCCAAATTGTCTAGATGAAAAATATGGGATATAATATGAATTTAACTTATGCATATAATCTCTCAAAGCATAGATAACATCTTAGGTACCTATTTCACATGATTCAATCAACATACTCATCCCTAAACATCTTTAACTGTGCTAAAATTGAAGATCAACCAAGCCAACATAAAGCACACTAAAACAAAAACTTTGCACACTTTTTCATTATTACTTGGGATATCAAATCACTTTATCCACTTATCAAGACACCTCTATTACATCATCATGACATCATTGACAACTCTCCAATAATAATCTAACAATATCATAGTAAATATTCCAACTTAGATATGAAAATTTTCAAATCTCCAACAACTATTTCTTATAATTAATCAATTAATAGGGTCCTTGCCATTAATGTTGACATTAGATGGTCTTTATATTGTATATTTACATAATAATATATTATAAGGTGATCTTCTTTTTCCTCCTCTCAGTGTGATGAAAATGGGCATGGTAGTGAACTAGTTTAATGGTTATATTCCTTTTGATATTGTTACATCTATTAGGGGGAAATTATTTTTATCCTTATCCATGAATAATCTAAATGGGACCATTCCATATGCTCTATGCAATTCCA
Source organism: Torreya grandis (assembly GCA_037957365.1). Lineage (NCBI taxonomy): Eukaryota > Viridiplantae > Streptophyta > Pinopsida > Cupressales > Taxaceae > Torreya > Torreya grandis. The sequence continues at coordinate 1,128,243 of JARHVA010005318.1, forward strand.
AAATGGTATCTTTGAACTTATCAAAGAACATGTTAATCAATAAAATTTCTCCTAATTTCATAAGGAATTACCATAGACTTAGAGTTTTGAATTTTGATGAAAAACATCTTCAAGATGAGATTCCTAATGAATGAGGAAACCTAAAACAACTTCATACATTGAATGTGAATGGTAGTTAGTCATGAAGAGTTATTGCATCATCCATTTTAAAATGATACTCTTTGTAATTACTTGAGTTGGTAAATAATAATTTGGATAATTTGGAGGGCATCTTCAAGTCCTATACCTTTCTCACAATTTTTTTTTAGAGTCTATTCCAAGTAACCTTGAAAACTTTATTCTAATGTTTAATTCATCACAAGGTAGTTCATATTATCTTTAAGATAAAACAATAACATACAAAAATCAGATAATACTTTCCATGAAAGGAGAGGATTTGTAATTTATGATAATTCTGAGTATCCTTAAATTTATTGATCTATCCAATAATAATTTATCTGGTGTAATTCCTTCAAATATGGAATCCCTTCAAGGTTTGAAATCCTTTAACCTCTTAAGAAATCATTTGTAGAAAAATACTAAAAACATTGAGAGGCATGGTTCAACTAGTCTTTTGATCTTTTTATAAATAGACTAAAAGGGAAAATTTCAGTGGAACTCGAAGCCCTCACTTATTTTCAAGACTTAAATATATCCTACAACATACTTGATGTAAAATTACCCCTTGGAGGATATATTTTAACATTTTATGAAGCATCTTACTTAGACAATGCCTATTTAAGTGGGATTCCATTCAACAATACAATATACAAGTATTTTGGGCATGAGAAACATAAGTTTACCAATAGAGATACAAGTGTGGATGAGGTGGACTATATATAATATAGTGAGATGACATGGTGGGCATGGGAAGTGATAGTGTAATTTATTTATGGATTGAGGTTCTCTATTATGATTGGACTACTCAGTTTCAAACACAAGTTCAAAAAAACAATCTTCCATTTATATGATGGTATTATTTTGGGTATACATCAAAGGGAATAAATAAAAGTATAGATATTGGTTTAATAATTATGTTAAAAATGTATGAAAATATTAACTAGAAATTTATTGTGTTATATTATAGGAGTCTTTCATAAACAACTAGGAGGTACTTATTATGAGTCTTAGAAGCATAAATTTATTTTACTATTAAAAATACCTATATGTACTCACATTTAGTAAGTGATATTTGAGAATGAATTTGTTTTACTATTAAAATTTTCAATGGTACTCGCATTTATTAAGTGATATTTATAGTGGAATAATCCACCTCATATTAGATGTATAAGATTTAACATATGCATGCTAAATTTTATAAGTTGTGATCGAACTAAAGTCATTTATATAATTCATAGTTTTTAAATTTACAATCATATTTAAAAATAATAAGTGCAACATTTTCACTCTTAAGTTTACTTTTGGTTTCATGATGAACCACAATAACGAGTGCTTTTTATATAGATTTATTGTTGTAGCATATAAAAAATCAAATAAATATATCTTCTATTTGTTGGAGCACATAAAAAATTCACTCCTACACATACATGAATTCAATTTTATATTTATTAACATGACCACCATTCACTAAAAAATTTATTCATTACTTATTAACACATACATGAAGCATTTGTGAAGGATTGAATAATAAATATTTCCTGACGATGAATCATAGGTAGTGATTCAAACATGTCGATAAAATAATTGATACATAATTTTAACCTATAAACCCTATTGACAACCTAAATAATCATACACACTAATTTTAAATTTATAAATATATTCAAGTCATGTTTAAGCTCATATACATGAGAAACTAAATGTACTTGTCAAAACAACGTGTGGACCCCTCAAAATGTCTCATGTTAGACCCTGAAAATGTAACCATCACAACTATAATGATAGTTAATTTTGATAGACGTATGTCTATATGTATTCCTTTTCAAATAAATACAATCAAAATTTTGTTAGGACCTTTTCAAGTAAAAGGATAAATTATAGATTTAATCTTTGACATTTAAATTTTTAATAATGCACTATTATAGAAGGGTCTCATGTTGAGGGCTACTACCTCTATAATTTTACACAAAATAGTCCCATGCATCCTCAAAATTTAAAAACTATGTATAAAATATATGCACCTTAAAATAAGGAGTATTTATTGTTTATGAAGAAGCTTTTAAGGGGTGGAAAGTAGTAGGGGATAAAGATTTGCATGGTTGTTCCTATTTTTTTGATTGCCAATTGTAGTTTTTTATCCAATAATATTTATTCTTTTTGTAAACAACTTATTTTGGTAAATACTCTTGATTTTTTTAGCATCATATATTTCACAAAATTTTAAAAAACATGGGACTGTTAATTAGGATAAACACTCTTATAATTTCTCAGCAGCACCCCCTTAAAAATTATTAGCAATCCGATCATAAGACCCCTACCTTAAAACCTTTTAAAAGGCAATGTTGAGTGAATAACCATCATAAAAATGTTTGATTGACATGAGATCCTCACATTTGATCCCTCTTGTTGAGAAGGCCACCAAAATAAATCAAAATCATGAAATGCTCATTTTTCTCTCTGTTCTTTCCTTCATGGCCTTTGACGATTTGTGGTTGTCCTGATGAAACTCACAATCATGAAAATATGTCTAGCACAAACCATTTTGTTCACTATTCATTATTATAAATAATTGTTAGTGATCTCTTTTTTAATTTCTCTATTGTGTAGCTATAAAAATTGTCTTTTTTTTAATCTATCAAAATTGTCTTTTTTTTAATCTATCATATTCACACACACACACACACACACACACACACATTAAATTTATTCTATAAGGTGTGCATTTTTAAAAATTAAGTAATTATTTTTCTATAATTTAATATCTTGGCATACATGCCTTTATTAATACCAAGAATTATGTTGTCACACAACACTAAATAATAGAGGGAATTCATTCTCTGTGAATTCCTCTTAGTACATATACAATTAGAATAGAGTGTGCCTAAACAAGGTTTTTTATGTTGCCTAACTATTTCTATACGATTTTCGCTTTCTACATTCAAAGAGAGAAATAAGAAACTAAGAAATGGTCAAGGTTAGATGTACCTAGATGAAGTATGTGCACCATTATCCAGATGATGTGAGAACTCCTCTTTGGTTGTGGAGGATGACACCTACAAAAGAAGGAGACTTGGACAAAGAAGGCGTTAGATGAGGAAATGGTGGGTTGCCAAGCAAAAGCTTGATCCCAGAAGTATAAAGACTTCCTTAAGGGATATCAACCCACTGTTTGATAAAGATAGTGTCTGATAAAAGGTAGAATGATAAAAAGACTAAAATGACAAAAGACTAAAAAGAAATGGAAGCAAATGCTTACCTGAATGTTGCTGTCAGATTGGTCACAGTCGCTGACGTCGATTAGGCTGCCGACGTCGGTTAGTCAAGATGTCGACGTTGGTTATCTACTGACGTCAGTGGGGGAAGTGACCGGCGTCGATTGGGGTAGTATTCTGTGGATGAGGTCTGGTCGAGTTTTTGGACTGTGGATGGGTCTAAGAAAGGGTCTGGGTCCGTTTGAATGGTCTGAGAGTCAAGGTTTGGTTGGATGCCCTATGCAGGGTCTTTGCAAACAGAAAGAATGGTTTGAAAAGGGGACCAAATAGGAGACAGAGGTAATAGGGAGACAGGGAGATAAGGATTCAGGTATGTGGTTTGGTTAACAGTCTAAGAGCTGAATAGGAGCTAACCGCTAATACATTTCTAGATTATTGAAATGAAATAAACAAAGCATACATAGCTCATACCTGCTGAAGGAGTGCTGCTGATGCTTGTGCCTGTTGCTGATGGAATTACCGAATGTAGAGTCCTTGCTTGCTGAGTACCTGAGAGAGGGAGAGTGAGAGGTCTGGTGGATTATAGACTGGAAGATTGGCTGATTATTGAGGGTCAAAAGGTAGATGATTGAAGCAGATGCAAAGATTGGAAAATGGGATGCAGAGAGAGAAGATCTTGTGTCTGAGGAGCTGAATGTAGCTTTGAAGGCTGCTGACACTGGTAGAACCACCAAAGTCAGCCGCATAATGACTGATGTCAGCAGTAGAAGAATGGGGACAGAGGCTAAAATTAGCCTCTGTCCATTCTTGCACGCTGTCGAGTCAAACGGCCATGGGAAAACAGTCGAGGAGGGCATAAATGGGCGAGAGGATAGTGGAAGAGAATGAAGTGGGGGGCATAAATGGGGTTTAGGTCATGGGAGGAACCCAAGGGTAGGCATCCTAGGAGAGGTGTGAGGTGGAAAAAGGGGGGAGACAAAAGGGACTTATTAAAAATAGATGATTATTTTAAATTAATAAGACCTAGGTGGGTTAGGGATAGCTAGAAGTGGCAAGGGACCAAGGGGACCAAAGGGGGGAGAGGACGAGGAGGGTGACCAGGGGAGTAGACACAATTTTGGTGTCTACATTTGCCCCTTTTTGTCTTGTTGGTTGTTCTGGACAAACTGCAAGACAAAAATAGGAGTTGGTTGCCCTAGGTATGGGATGAGGTTGATTTTTTCCTGTTGGTTGTTCAAATGAACTGCAAGACAAAAAAAAGAAGAGGTTGATTGCCCTGATTATGGATGAGGTATTCAAGAATGTTTCTATATGATTTTCGCTTTCTACATTCAAAGAGAGAAATAAGAAACTAAGAAATGGTCAAGATTAGATGTACCTGGATGAAGTCTATGCATCGTTATCCAGACGATGTGAGAACTCCTCCTTGGTTGTGGAGGATGACACCTGTAAAAGAAGGAGACTTAAACAAAAAAGGTGTTAGATGAGGAGATGGTGGGTTGCCAAGCAAAAGCTTGATCCCGGAAGTATAAAGACTTCCTTAAGGGATATCAACCCACTGTTTGATAAAGATAGTGTCTGATAAAAGACAGAATGATAAAAAGACTGAAATGACAAAAGACTGAAAAGAAATGGAAGCAAATGCTTACCTGAATGTTGCTATCAGACTGGTCATAGTCACTGATGTTGATTAGGCTACCGATGTCGGTTAGTCAAGATGCCGATGTCAGTTATCTACCGATGTCAGTGGGGGAAGTGACCAGCGTCAGTCAGGGTAGTAGTCTGTGGACGAGGTCTGGTTAAGTTTTTAGACTGTGGATGGGTCTAAGAAAGGGTTTGGGTCCGTTTGAATGGTCTGAGAGTCTAGGTTTGGTTGGATGCCCTATGCAGGGTCTTTATAGATAGAAAGAATGGTTTGAAAAGGGGACCAAATATGAGATAGAGGCAATAGGGAGACAGGGAGATAAGGATTTGGGTATGTGGTCTGGTTAACAGTCTAAGAGTTGAATAGGAGCTAACTGCTAATACATTTCTAGATTATTGAAATGAAATAAACAAAGCATACATAGCTCATACCTGTTGAAGGAGTGCTACTGATGCTTGTGCCTATTACTGATGGAATTGTCGAATGCAGAGTCCCTACTTGCTGAGCACTTGAGAGAGGGAGAGTGAGAGGTCTAGTGGATTACAGACTGGAAGATTGGCTGATTATTGAGGGTCAAAAGGTGGATGATTGAAGCGGATGTAAAGATTGGAAAATAGGATGCAGAGAGAGAAGATCCTGCGTTTGAGGAGTTGAATGTAGCTTTGAAGGCTGCAGACACTGGCAGAACCACTAACATCAGCCGCATAATGACTGACGTTGGCGGTAGAAGAATGGGGACAGAGGCTAAAATTATCCTCTGTCTGTTCTTGCATGCTACCGGGTCAAAGGGCCATGGGAAAATGGTCGAGGAGGGCATAAATGGGTGAGAGGATAGTGGAAGAGAATGAAGTGGGGGGCATAAATGGGGTTTAGGTCATGGGAGGAACCCAAGGGTAGGCATCCTAGGAGAGGTGTGAGGTGGCAAAAGGGGGGAGAGAAAAGGGAATTATAAAAAATAGATGATTATTTTAAATTAATGAGACTTAGGTGGGTTAGGGATAGCTAAAAGTGGCAAGGGACCAAGGGGACCAAAGGGGGGAGAGGATGAGGAGGGTGACCAAGGGAGTAGACACGATTTTGGTGTCTACATTTGCCCCTTTTTGTCTTGTTGGTTGTTTTGGATGAACTGCAAGACAAAAATAGGAGTTGGTTGCCCCAGGTATGAGATGAGGTTGATTTTGTCCTATTGGTTATTCGAATGAACTGCAAGACAAAAATAGGACGAGGTTGATTGCCCCGATTATGGATGAGGTATTCCCCCTCAAAGTAGGAGTCGAGGGAAGGGAACCAGGAATTGGGTGATGATTTGATAGAAAGTGGATGAAGAAGGGTGAAGGTGTGAATGCTGCAAAAGTTGTGATTGCGCGCATACCACTTCACGAGATGGTCAGGTCAAATTATCATAGGTCAAGGGTTGAAGAGTGCCAAAATTAAAGTAACTGGGCCCTAGCATTTGGTCGTAGCTGATTGGGTTATTCAATTTAAGCTAAAGCTCCAATGGGTCATCAAGTTCTAGGTATTCCAGGCTCAGGAAGTGCTCTTGGAAACATGAAAAAGTCATAAGTAGTGGGGATCAATCAGCTTGCGATCCTATACTTGTGAAGGTCAAAAAAGGTCTGTGAACAATTTCGCTAACCATCCATGAGGTAGCATGCATGTAAAAACAACCAAGTCAAAGTCGTCTTAGAAGTGGTCAAGGTTGGAGGAGATAGGTGTGCTCTCCAAAATGGTTCATCGAGACGAGGCTGAGATAGATAACTGGTCGAATGAATGGGCAGATAAAAGAATGTGGCTGAGCTAACCTCAAAACACTGAGTGCTGCCTACATAGCCCTTATTGCAGGGCCTCAGGCCAATGTAGTTCTCCCTAAAAGGGAGGAGGAGGGTCAAAAGGTTAAGGATTTGTCTTGGTCGAGGTCAAGGTCATGGTCAAAAGGAGGAAAGAAGGTTTGTCCATTAGAGAGATGAACAAACAAGGGTGGTCAAGCTAACCCCAGAAGATAGTCATGTCATCTGAGTGCTACCTACATAGCCCTGGTTATTAGGCGGGCCTCAGACTGATGTAGTTCAGACTAAGAGACAAAATGTTTGATGATTGGTTTGGTCATGTGTCGAAATGATGAGGAGAAAGAAGATGTTACAGCGTTTTCCAAATGGTGTATTCTGTAACAGTGGTTGAGGGGTCTTTCATCCCTAGCAATTTTCCATATTCATGATGGATGTATGCTAAAAATGAATTGCGGTCTATTTATGCTTCAGCAAGTATTAGTTTATGCTTAACATAAATTGAGTGGTCAATAGTTTCCATCTGTATTGTTGTCCATAGAAACTATGTGATGATGTTGGTAGTCATGAAGTCATGTTATTGGTCTGAAAATGAGTTGGGTTGGTTTGGGTTTGACAAATGATGTGGTTGAATGTGACCAAAGTGTAAAGGAAGTGAAAGGCATAATCGCCCTTTCATTGACAAGGACTAGAATGACAACATAGATAGGGGTTGTTATAACTAAGAGCCCCATGCATGCATTATGTCATTGACCAGAGGTTGTGTTAGAGCAGTAATCGAATCACTTTGACACTAAAGTGAGCTCGAAGTCCCTTGAGCAGGTGTTATGATAGGAGGAGGATAGGGTAACCCGTTTAAGAGTAGAGATAACTTTGCCCCTTTTTATAGGAGACCCTAAGACAACTACAAGCCAAGTCCATGACCCATTTTTTTTTTGGTGTAGACTGATCAATGTGGGAAGTCTGTAGAGAGATGTCATTTTGCTTGGTGGTCATTTGTGAAGCTGATCGATGCAGACAGCTTCTAGAAAGGTGCTATTTATAGCAAGATTTAGTCATAGCCATCCTTCGAGGGAGTGGTCTATATTTTTTGGTTATATATAAGGGGCTTTTGAATAGCTGTCCTTCGAGGGAGCAGTCTACTAGCTATAGCAATGATAGTATAGTTGTCCTTCGAGGGAGCAATCTGCCTTTTTGATTTGATATTGTGACCTTGGATATTTTAACATCTTGATTTATTTGACAGAAATGTGAGTCATGGACAAGACTAAAGAAGTTCAAGGGCTCCCTTTTATTAAAACAAAGCATCTTTACTATATAAAAGGGTTATAGAGGATTTGTTAAGGGGAATAAGGGTGAAAGGAATGAGGATTAAGAGGATGAGGATTGCTCAAGGGACGAGCTCAAGTTAAATGTCAAGTGGATGAGTACTCAAGTAACAGTAGAATGGTCGCAGATGCAAGGCATAAAAGGGCTCAGGTTCTGATAAGTCCCTAGTCCATGCTTTGTGTGTGATGAGGTGGTCCGAGTCAACTAGGAGCAAATTTTCCCCATTTGCCTCTTTGAGATTGGTCACGATGATGGTTGATGCTAGATGTGAAGTCAGTTGATATGGTCACTGATTGGTCGAGACTGGTTGAATGTTTGGTCGAGGATTAGTCAATGTTTGGTTGAGATTTGGTCACTTGATATTTGGTCAATGGTTGGTTGAGGGTTGATTGGTCGGTATTTGGTCCTTGGTTGGGTTGAATGTTTGGTTGAGGTTGGGTTGAATGTTTGGTTGCTAGTCTGGTCGAGGTCAGGTTGAAAGAGTGATTAATATTTGGTCGAGACTGGGTCGGAAGGTTAGTCGAGGCTTGGATGAAGATTGAATTCCCCCAGTGGCTAGGGAGAATGTTTGACAGATTAGTCAAGGTCGGTTGAGGCTTGGTGGTTAGATTGACGATGTTGATTTTGATTAAGGGGGTTAAAGGCAGCAAAGGGACCATAGTCTGGCATGGATATTTTGATTTAGGTGCCATGGTTTGAGAATCATGGGTCGGTGTTGATGATTTGGTGAAGGGGTGGTCAGGAGGATCCTTGATGAGAAGGGTATCCTTTTTACAGAGTTGACGAATGACAACTTTAAGAGTGTAAAAATGCTCAGTGTCATGTCCCAGAGTGTGGTGATAGTGACAAAATTTAGAGTTGTCGAACCAAGATGGTCTTGATCTGAGAGTCGATGAGTGGGGTGGTGTTGAAAGTTTGTTGATAATGTGGTCGAGAAGAAGGGTGTCTTTCTCTAAACAGTGGCAAATGACAACCTTGAGGGCACAACAATGCTCGGTGTCATGCCCAGGTGTGCGATGATACGCACAAATTGTAGTGTCATCAAACCAGGGTGGTTTTGGTCTGAGAGATTGATATGGTTTAAGAGGAGGGAGATTGATGCGAGAGGACTGCAACAATTGCTATAATAGCAAGGCATAGGAACCTGCTAATGGGTCTGTGCGTCTTATTGTAGTGGAGGTTGACGACTTTGGTTTGAGAGGCGTAAGAGGTGTTGGTCGATGGTTTGGAGGAGATATATGTTTGATGGGTTGAGAGAGCAATGGAGGCAAATTGCCTCTGTGAAGTATGGGAGTGGGAAGCATTCCTAGTAAAGTAGATGGATGTGGGCCCAAAATAGAGGGCAATGATGAAGGTGGGGGGGGAGTCCTCTAGTGTGGTTTAGTGGCCTTCTTTGGTTTGGGTTGAGGGCCACCATTGTGCGAGGCGAGGTTAGATACAAGTTTGGGTTCAGATGTGGATGGAGGTGAGTGAGATGTAGCAATCTCAGGCAAAAGGCAAGAGGAAACCGTGACTGGGTCTTCCTCGGTTGAGATGGGTGAAGAGACTGGTTCTTCTCTTGGTGGAGAAGAAATAGGAGAGTGTGGCTCCTTAAGAGGGTAGAGGGCAAGGATGATTGTGCCTTCTATTTGTGGTTGAGGAGTAGGCAAGGTGGGGTCCTCCATGGGTGGGAAGATAGATGAATGTGGGGCTAATGGCATAGGTATGGTCAAGGTGTCCTCCAATATGAGAGAGGTCGATGGAGGACTAACAAGAGAAGAAGGCTCTTCTACTTGTAGAGGAGGTTGGTCAGGGATAAGAGGAGAGATAGTGTTGACGGTATGAATATTATGGTCTTGGGGGTCATTGGTCATGGTCTAGATATGGCTTTGATACGAAGGATGGTTAGGAAAGGGATATTTGAAGATGTTGATATGTTGATTGGGTGGGGCATTCGGGTTATCTAAAATAAGATCCCCCTTGTCGATCATGTCTTGGATGATGTTCTTGAAGGTTCGACAGTTGTTGATGTCATGGCCGTGGACGCGATGAAAGTGGCAGAAGTCGGCCTCCCTATACCATGTAGGGAGGGATTTTGAAGTGTTGAATTGAGGTGGTTGGATTGGAGGGAGATTGAGAACCCCCTGCTTGACAAGTTTTTCCAAAATGGAAGCGTATGATTCTCCAAGTGGAGTGTATGAACGTTGGATGTACCATTGTTAGAATTGTTTTGTGATGCTGTGAGATGTTGAGGGTTGAAATTGGTCGATTGTTGTCGAGGATGGTGATCTAATGACCATAGTGTTGGCCACTCCTTTAGAATTGAAGTGGGAAGAAGAGGGTTTGGAAGAAGAAGGGTCAGTGGATTTTGTGTTGGTATTACACAATTTGACCTTATCCTCTTTAATGGCATGGAGTTTGAGCTTTCGGGCCATGATGAAGGCCTCGTCGCAAGTGCAGAATGTCTGAACCTGTAAGGTGGATGAGATGTGCCTGGCACATGCTCGAGAAAAGAGCTCAATGAGCTCAGGTTGAGGTAAGGAGAAGGAGAGCTGGTTAATCAAGCCTCTCCAATAGGTGACAAAATCGACTATTGATTCATCATCAAATTGCCTGATGGAGTAGAGGTCTGTGATCGAGACTTGTTTGGTGATGTTGATAGAAAAATGGTAGAGAAATAATTGGGCAAGTTGAGTGAATGAAAATATATAATGTCTGGTAAGAGAGCTATACCATTCAAGGGCAGGGCCAGAAAGTGACATGGGAAACGTACGTAGAAGTAACGCATCATCATGGGCAATGAGATAATAGGCATGTCTGAATGCCTGTAGATGTTGTTGTGGGTCCTCCTTACTCTAAAAATGAGTAAATTTAGGAATCTCCCACTGGTTAGGGTATGGTCAAATCGAGATGGAAGGATGAATGGGTTCATTGCAAATTTGGTCATAGGAAAGGGTATTGCTTGAACCAGAGATAGAAGTCTCAAGACTAAACATTTTGTCCATCAGCATTTTGATGATGTCTGCTGACGAATTGGCAAGTGGAGCGCCCCCTAGGTTGTAGGGTGCCTGAAAGATGTTAGAAGGGGCATACGACATAGTCAGTTACACTTGTAGGGGCGCAACATATGTATAACTAGTCGCAGAGACAGAAGTGGAGGCCAAGAGTGGTTGGGTTATGGAAGTAGAAGGCATAAGTTGACTAGATACCACCAAAGGTTGTTGCATGGTGGAAGTGGAAAAAGGGGAGGTAGACACTCCTGCATTAGTGGGTGAAAGAGTGTGCGGAGTCGAGACAATCAACTTTTGATATGATGTAGAACTTGGTTGAATTGTGTGTGGTTGAGGGGGTAATGGAACCCCGATGGAGGTAGGTCTAAAAATGGATGGGGAGGCCAAACTTTGTGTATTGGCCATGGTCAGGTTAATGGTTGAGGCAATAGTCTGAGTCATAAAGGGTTGGGTAGTGGATGGTGTAGATGTCATTACCACTTCACCCGAAAGGTCTTGCATTTGGTTTCTTGAGAGATAGTGTTGGAGAGCCTTGAAGTTGAGGTCAAGGAGTCTCTCAAAGTTTGGGTCCCCTTCGGGGACAATTGAAGGTTGATTAGGAGTTGGTCAGGTAGGAGTTCATTCGGTCTCTGAACAAAACTCCATTAAGGGGCTGGTTGCGGATGGGGAAGGCGAAAGTGGTTGATGTCTCACGTGGTCAAGAAGAGCCTTGGTTTGACTGTGTGTCAAAACCATTCAAGGCAATAAGGGTCAGGTTTTAGAAACTGTGTTTTTTCAGTTTTAGAAACTTAGAATGCAGTTTTGGCAGAAAAATGGTCGGGTTTTAGGTTGCTATTTTGGAAAAAAAAGTCTGTGACAGTGACCGACGTTGGTTGAAAAACTGATGTTGGTGCAAAAAGGTAGCTGACATCGATCAGATAACCGATGCCGGTGAAGAAAGTTGTCGATGTCGGTCAAATAACTGATGTCGTTAACTGTGGTTTCCAGAAACTTAGAATATTTGATAGTTTTTGGAAAGAATAAAATGTCCTCACTAGCTCAAACAAGCAGATAAAGACAGAAAATAAGGTGAAGACAGGCAGACCCTAAGCGTTAAATCCTAAGAATGAATTATTAGGATCATTTTGGCTTATGCCTTAGAATGATGTTTGGGAGGTTGGCTGTTAGAATGGGTCCTAGAAAAGGTAGTCTAAAGATGGTTTCAGGTTTGTTTAGGTGCTCAAGAGTCTGGGTTAGGTTCCGTACATGGCCTGGTGCTAAGGAGCAAGCTCCCCTCACTTCACGAGCCCAGTGATAAGCTGGTCTCGCTTAGCCAAAATATACTTTCCCTAGAGATTATCCTTTGCCAAAGAATAGAGTGGGCTTTCCCCTTGGTGATGAAATCCAAGTAGGATCGCTGGGACGGGTAAGGTATCTGCTGGGTGATGAAATCCCAGTCGGGCCTTGTCTTAGGTAAGTTTGATGTTTGATTTGTGCAAGTGATTTGGTCGTGTAACATAGAGTGGACTACGATTAATTCATGATGTGGTTATTAATTACTAGGTGTGGACTAAGAAATGCAAGCAAGCAGAAATGAAAATACAATGTGTTTTAAGCCCAAGTCGAAATGTTAAGTTTGTGTGAAGACAAGTTGAGAAAGGGTTCAAGAGTATGATTTTTGACTAGTTTGGAATGCAAGAAAAGGAAGAAAAGTTCTTTTTAATCCTGATTATGATGTTGTTTAGAAGAGAAGAAAGAGGTGAAAAGGGAGAAACCTAATGCACCTAAATGAAAAATAAGGAAAAGAACCCAAGGAAGACCCTAGGGTCCCACCGGGCGTGCCTAAATGTTTCTATATGATTTTCACTTTCTACATTCAAAGAGAGAAATAAGAAACTAAAAAATGGTCAAGGTTAGATGTACCTGGATGAAGTCTGTGCACCATTATCCAGATGACGTGAGAACTCCTCTTTGGTTGTGGAGGATGACACCTGCAAAAGAAGAAGACTTGGACAAAGAAGGCGTTAGATGAGGAGATGGTGGGTTGGCAAGCAAAAGCTTGATCCCAGAAGTACAAAGACTTCCTTAAGGGATATCAACCCACTGTTTGATAAAGATAGTGTCTGATAAAAGGTATAATGATAAAAAGACTGAAATGACAAAAGACTGAAAAGAAATGGAAGCAAATGCTTACCTAAATGTTGCTGTCAGACTGGTCACAGTCATCGATGTCAGTTAGGCTGTCGATGTCGATTAGTCAAGATGTCGGCATTGGTTATTTGATGACGTCGATGGGGGAAGTGACTGGCGTCAGTTGGGGTAGTAGTCTGTGGACAAGGTTTGGTCGAGTTTTTGGACTCTAGATGGGTCTAAGAAAGGGTCTGGGTCTGTTTGAATGGTCTGAGAGTCTAGGTTTGGTTGGATGCCCTGTGCAGGGTCTTTACAGATAGAAAGAATGGTCTAAAAAGGGGACCAAATAGGAGACAGAGGCAACAGGGAGACAGGGAGATAAGGATTTAGGTCTGTGGTCTGGTTAACAGTCTAAGAGCTAAATAGGAGCTAAATGCTAATACATTTCTAGATTATTGAAATGAAATAAACAAAGCATACATAGCTCATACCTGCTAAAGGAGTGTTGCTGATGCTTGTGCCTATTGCTAATGGAATTGCCGAATGTAGAGTCCCTGCTTGCTAAGTACCTGAGAGAGGGAGAGTGAGAGTTCTGGTGGATTGTAGACTGGAAGATTGGCTGATTATTGAGGGTCGAAAGGCAGATGATTGAAGCAGATGCAAAGATTGGAAAATGGGATGTAGAGACAGAAGATCCTACATCTGGGGAGCTGAACACAGCTTTGAAGGTTGCTGACACCAACAGAACCACAGACATTGGCTGCATAATGATCGACGTCAGTGATAGAAGAATGGGGACAGAGGCTAAAATTAGCCTCTGTCTGTTCTTGCACGCTGTCGGGTCAAAGGGCCATGGGAAAATGGTCGAGGAGGGCATAAATGGGTGAGAGGATAGTGGAAGAGAATGAAGTGGGGGGCATAAATGGGGTTTAGGTCATGGGAGGAACCCAAGGGTAGGCATCCCAGGAGAGGTGTGAGGTGGCAAAAGGGGGGAGAGAAAAGGGACTTATTAAAAATAGATGATTATTTTAAATTAATAAGACCTAGGTGGGTTAGGGATAGCTAGAAGTGGCAAGGGACCAAGGGGACCAAAGGGGGGAGAGGACGAGGAGGGTGACCAGTGGAGTAGACATGATTTCGGTGTCTACACTAACAATAAATCCCACTTTGTTTTTTAATCTTACATAAAGTAGAAAAGATGCACTGCTTCAGTGATAATAAATATATTTTTTCACATTTAATTGGAAATCCTTATATATTACAATTTTTCATTTACATATACTATAAATTTATGTAAATTTTTTTCATTTTGTTAGAGAAAAGAGAGATTTACAAACTAATGAGTGTGTGTATCTATATTTAACATAAAATAAAGATAGAGTAAGTATAGTGTGATGACTATGTTATTAGAAAAGATTCCATAGATAGGAAAATGAAAGAAAGATGTTAAATTATGAACACATTTTGTACCATTGATTCACATGTAAAATTTATTCTCATAATAATATATTGTGTGCATATGCACCATAAAAATAACCATTTTCCTTTGGTTATGCAGAAAATGTCACAGATCTTCTAAAATGTGCTTTCCAATTTCCATATGGCACCCTGACTACCAATGGATAGTGTTTTGAAAATGAATAAATAAATTATTGGGCACTTTTGATATGTATACATCACATGCAATGATGAATTATGGTGGTCATAGTATTTCTAGTCAGAGTCCTACTATACACCATGGAGATCATAGTTTGAACATCATCTTAACACATCAAACATTTTATGAAATGATAAATCAAATCTCTTTCCTACATATATGTTTCATTTGTAAGGAATTGTATCCAAGCATTCAAACTATATTATCAGTTGGAAACCATAATTTTAAAAAATGCATGGTAGAGTGAGATGGCCTTAATTTATCTAAGTGGAATACCATGGACCATGGAAAATAACATCAAGTCTTAAGTGCATTTATGCAAGTTGAAGAATTCCTTATAGAAAAATTAAATCCAATGTTATTAGTGGATTATATGGTGAATAATATAAATATAGTGTCCATAATATTGGCTTCTCATAGGTTATTAGTGTAATTTTGAAATGACTTTCATGGTTGGTGGAGTAGTTCGATATCTTAGTGTTAGAAGGCTTGGGTGTAAAAATAAAGCACATGAATTTTATGTTAGTAATTATCCCATCATGAAATCCTTATAATAAAATTTAGAAAATGATCCATGATACAAGGATGTCTAGCTAAACCCAATAATAATTTTAATATTTTCAATCAAGTCCATAGCTGTCTCTCACATGCTCCAACATGTCACCAACAACATTCTAGACTCCAAAAATAGTGATTAAATATTTGATAAAATTTTAAGAGGTTTTATCAATCACCAAGACAAAAAGCTAACATCTTTTGTAGCAACTCTCCTAATGCAATGAGAGATGTGGAAGAAATAAAGAGATATTTGTAATCTGGAGCTAATATACCAACATATGTCATTGAGTGGCCACATGTTGGTATGAGGGATGCCATCTTCAAATATGACCAAATTAAGTAAGTATAAATTCAAAAATATGCTTTGTAAT
Source organism: Torreya grandis (assembly GCA_037957365.1). Classification (NCBI taxonomy): domain Eukaryota; kingdom Viridiplantae; phylum Streptophyta; class Pinopsida; order Cupressales; family Taxaceae; genus Torreya; species Torreya grandis. The sequence continues at coordinate 1,144,057 of JARHVA010005318.1, forward strand.
TTATTCGATACCATGATAATAAATTTCACAACCATCTAAGATTCCACTCTTTTTTATTAAACCTTGTGATGCAACATCATAAGAAAATAATCATCACAATGTTTATGAAGAACAATATGGAAGAAAAATTTCTACTAATAAATGGAGACTTGTGACGCCACCTTGAATACCTTCTGAAAGGGAAGATAACAAAACACCTTATGCATTTTGGTTTCAATATACATGGGACAACATCATATTAACCAATTGTATAAATGAAATAAAATATGTTAGGAAATTAGACACTTCATAGCAATAAATAACCAATCTAATTTGATAACACAATACAAATATGCCAAAATAGAGATAATTTAAATAGATAAAACACTAAACATGCATGAGACAAAACATTAGATTCACATGGTAAAACCTTATCAAAACTAAGAAAACATCCACAATGCAAGATATCTGCCTTTTATTAACTCAAGATGAACAAATTACATGTGAATTTATTATCAGCCACTTTGGATATCCACATAGATAAATACACCAAATTAGCAAAGCACCATTAGGATTCCTCTTCCTTAAAATGGAGTGGAAAAATGCCATTAAGACTTTCGTTCCTAAAAATAGAATTTGGTGGAATTCATCTTCCTATAAATAGAGGTTTGTCTCTTTAATTTTTTGATTCAAGGGTGTTACCCCCAGAGCCCCCTATGATAATAGTGATGGGGAAGTGGGGGGAAAGGGGGCATTTCCCCCCACCCCACACACACCCTATTGGAAAGTGGGCTAAAAACCATGTCATAAAGGGATCTAACATTTACATTTGTTATCACATATCTAAAAAAATACATGATCATGTAGCTAGGTTTCTCTACTTTATTATTTATAATTAGTGCAATAGAAATAAAATGGCCTAACTTGAATTAGTGAGCTTAATACATCAATGGATAATAATAAAAATTATTATTAGCTTACATATATTATCTCTTTATATGCATCATAGACTGATCTAAATTATTAGTTAATTCGAAATGTTCACTATTTATCAAATTTGGATACTCATTACATTTTTTTCAATCTCCATCCTTTTACATTAAATTTGCTTAATTGATTAAAATCAGGTCAAACATTAATTAAAAACATGAATTAAAAGAATATAAATAGAGAAAATGCAAACCAAATTGATAATAGAGTTCACCTTTTGGGGGCTACATCTACAGGTCTAGAAAACACTCAAACCAATGTATTAAATGGTGAAAAATACACTTTGTATACTATTTACACCAAACTCTAACTTTGGTCTTAAAAAATTATCTCTACTCTACCTTTAGGAAGTCTATACAATAATATCTTGTATGTGAGTTATTCTTCCTTCATAAAAGGGCACATGATTACTTGTTTCTTACTTATTCTCTTTCAAAGGTAAAAAAACAAATTTTATTCTCTCCATGTATATGTTTTTAAAATACAAAAATGAGGCTTTTATAATGATCCCAAGGCCCTTATTTCATGGGTTGAAGTCTTATCTATTTACTCCATATGTGGGGAATCCTTCTATTGCCTTTTTTTAAGGCTTGGATAAACCTTCCACACATTTTGGGTGGGATTTAATCCCATATTAAGAGGGTTTTTTAATAATAATGATTGAATAAAATTTTAGACATTGTATTAATTGGTATTAAGACCAATATTTTCTTTAAACTTGTAACATATCCTAGGGACTTATTTTTGGATGTTCCATGTGTCAAAATACCATTGGTACATGTTAGGATTTAATCCAAAATACATGAAGGATTCGAATGCTCAAAGTTCACACAACACAATTCAAGGGTTTAGTCTCAACAACATTATTTTATTCAAATAAAACATTACATTATATAAAAATGGTTTGAATAACCATTTACTCTACAATAAGTTAGTTGTTCTAACAACTAACTTATCCTTAAAAATACTCCTTATAAATCCCTACATGATTTATATTAACAAATCACTAATAATAATATGTTCACATTATGATTTTCCTCAACATTCCCTCTCCTAATGTGAACACACAAACGTTGGTTTAAATCAATAATGCATCCATTACAAAAAATCACATATTAAAAATTGCCTTTCATGGCTTATCTGGAAAACATGCCTTTTAAGGCTTATTTGAAGCTCACATTTTAAAAAGGATATGACTCACAAGACTCAAGACTAAAACATGCATACACAAATAACTATCAATGAAAAATGACATACTTGATCAAAATGGCAATAGAAAAGATGACTCTTTTGACAAAAACTCAATGTCAATTCATTAATGACAAAAAAAAAATAATCAATGACTCTATTATAACATACCACTAATGATATAAAATCACCACTTTTGATTTTATAAACTAAAAGACTCAAAATAAAACCTATTGACTAAATCATTTTAAAAAATAAACTCATATAAAATATCACCTAAAAAATAAATCTTTAAAATTTAATCATAAATTTAAATTAAAAACATGGATTTTACAAAATTTATAACCACTAAAAGCACAATACAAAACTTAAAAAAATAAACATAATACACTAAATATAAAAATGAAAAAACTCTAATAAATAATAGAACCTAAAAAAAAATGAAATACCTCCTATAAATAATACCTAAACTCTTCTATCTTTAACCTTATCCTTCATGAGAATGAAGGCAGAGGTAGAATACAAGAGCTCAAAATTGGAGAGAATGAATTTTGAAAGGAGGTGTATTCCATTGAAGATGTAGGTACAAAAATAAATTTAATTAAGGCTCAGGTGGTAGAAATTTTAATGAGAAAATTGGCTGGGTCATGGAATCTAAAGGTGAAGCATTTGAAAGAGTGAGGCTCTTGAAATCCATGAGGATATAAATGGTTGTGTTTGTTGTTCAAAAATGAGCTAAGGAGTTCATGATTTGAAAAGAAGCTATGAATGTTGTGATCAAGGAGGGAGGAGATGCCATTACCTTTGGAGAGAAATCCATTGTTGAGTCAGGTGAATGCAAATCCAAACTCACTAAGTATGATTTGATGAGGATTTGAGATGGGAGGAGGTTGTGAGGTTGGGTGGAGTAGGATTACTAGTTTGAAGATGATTTATAAGAACCAGAGGAATCAAGCTATGTAATCTGATTTTGTAAGATGCAAATAGAGAAGAGGATGGGTTATAAAACTATTGACAAAGGTGAACAAGTGGAAAGGAAAGAAGAAAAATGTAAAAAGATACTAGAGCTAGAAAATGTGCATGTGATTAGCATTGCAATTTATTGATAGGTGGTAGCAGGGTTGAATGGACTACAATAGCTTTTTCACTAGTCTATATTGCATATTCATTAATCTAATTTGATGCATAAAATAACCAAATTTTGTATATAGAGGTCCATGGATTCCTACTCTAATACCACTATTAGGATTTACCCCATAATTCATGGAGTTGAAGGCTCAAAGTACACATAGCATAATTCATGGGTTAGTCTCAACAACATTATTTTATTCAACTACAATATTAAATTATATGTTAATGATTTGAATAACCATTTAATCTATAATAATATATTTTTCAACAACTAACTTATCCCTAAGAATACTCCTTAAAAATCCCTACATGATTTATATTAATAAATTACCAATAATAATATATTCACATTATGATTTTCCTCAATAGTACATGTGTCAAGCCCTGATTGAGACATTGGTACACATCTAGTCACCATGATAACATCATCATCTTAACCTAATTGCTTCAAATGGTCATAACTTTTTCATATGAAGTCTATTTGACCTTGTTTAAAATGTGTTAGATTCATCACAGTGAACTCTTCGATGTTGGGATGTTTATAATATGGGTGTATATAATTTGATCAGATCAGTGTTGGGATACTCCCAGATCACTCATTCCCACTAAAAATATTTTAGACCACCAAAAGTATAATTTTATTTTAAAAACAAATGAGGGCACAACTCCCTCACTTTTTCAGTTTCTATCCACCTTGCCTCACTTGAATTTATTATTTTTAGGCCAACTTGTAGGTATTCAACGTCTCCTCTTCATGATGTATTTATCTTCCTATCAAGAATTATTTATTCTTATAACTCATCAATATATTCAGGAGCAAAATCATTTATAGAGGGAACTTGAAAACCCTCATGTTGATCTATGATCATAGGTGGCTCATACAATTTCATGTTTTTGACATTTACAACTGAATACATCTACACATAAGGTGGTATTTCTAACTAAAAATCATTATTACCAATATTCTCTAAAATTTTAAATGGGCATATATGATTGGTTTGATATTTTTACCTTCACTTTGAGGCATTTTTTGCTTATGGGAAGCCAAACTAGATCACTAACTTGGAAGTGATGATCAACATGATGCTTGTCATGCCTAGCCTTTTATTTGGCTTGGATCTTCTCTAATTGCTCTTAGACATCTTGATGAATGGATTGAACCTTCTAGATGAACCTCTTAGATTTATCTTCATCCTTACTTCCATTCATCACTATTTATTGTCCAAAAGTGAAGTCCAAGGGAGATTTAAGAAGATAACCAAAATAACTCTCAAAAGGAAATTTACCTATATAATAATGTATAGCATGATTACAAGCATGTTTCACATAACACAAGTGTTAATCCCAAATCTTAGGATGCTTACTATAATACCCTATGAGAAAATTAACCATTGTTTAGTTGAGAACTTCTATTTGACTAACAGTTTATGGATGAAAGGCTTTGTTCTTCTTGATTTTTGTGTCCATCATGTCTCACAAAGCTGACCAAAAGTTCCTAATGAATCAATAATCCTAATAAAAAATGATGGATGTGGGAAAACCAAAATTATCCCAAACATTTTTGAAGAATAAGTTTGCATTATCTTTGCCTGTGATAATCTTTTTACAAGGCACTAATATACACATTTCACTAAAGCTGTCCACAACCACATACAAATAGTCATGGTTCTTTCTATACATAGGCAATCTACCCATAAAATCCATAGAAACACTTTCCCATGGATGGGTTAGTATAAGAATTAGGGTATACAAACCCAACTTCCTATTACTAGGTTTTATAATGGTATAAAAAATACAATCTTTAAAAAATTTGAATACATTTTCATACATCTGAGATGAATAACAAAATATTTGCCATTATGCTTGACTATTTTCCCAATGCCAAAATGACCTAAAATAAGAGAATTATGTGCTTATTTAATCACATAGACTATTTCATCTTATGGAATGCAAATCTTAATAAGATGATACAATAACCCATCATGTTATTGATATTCTAACTCTTCTACCAGCTTATCATGGGTTAAATCTTCATATATTTCCTTAAAATCAACATCTCTATCATATTTTTCCTTATAACTGTCATGCATCAAAGACCTGTGCTGAAATATAATAGATTCTACAATAGGAGATCTTAAATCATATCAGCTACCTTATTTTTTGTCCTTTTATTATATCTAATTATGAGATGAAATTATTGCATAAATCCCATCCAATGAAAGTGCCTTGATTGTTGTAGCTTTGGTTGTGATTGGAGATATTACAAAGGCTAGTGATCCATATGGATGATTTTCTCCTTGTCTAGTAAGTAATGCTTCCATTTTTTCACACTTTGAACCAAAGCATATAACTCTTTATCATAGATAGGATATAACTTTACCACACTTTTGAAGTTTTCATAATGGTATTAAACAAGCTTTCACTTGTGCATCAAAACTCCACCCATGGCATAATTGCTTACATCAATTTTAATCTCGAATTGTTACTACAAATATATAAGTGATAACATTGGGGTTGTGTTTATCTTTTCTTTCATCATTTCAAATTATTTTTTATTCTTGCCTTCGCACTAAAATACTTATTTAGTATTTTTCAAATCATGTAAAGGAGATACAATCAATAAAAATTTGGCAATAAACTTCCTCCAATATTGGACTACTCCTACAAAGCTTTAATTTTAGTTACATCATTAGGCTTTGTCCATTTCATTATGGCTTCAAATTTAAAGGGATCACTTTTCATTTTACCATCCCCTAAAAGTATGAGACTAAATATACTAAAGATGTTTTGCCAAATTCACATTTAGACATATTTAGATATAATCTCTACCTTTGTAAAGTTTCTAAGACTTTATTACTATGTTTTATATGATCTTCCCAATTTTGAATAAATATCAAAATGTCATCTAAGTATACCATTACAAAATCATCTATGAATGTTCTAAATGCATCATTTATAACCCACATGAAAGCAGTGGGAGCATTAAAAAGCCCTAAAGGCATAACAAGTCACCCAAAAAGACCTTAGTTTTGAAATTAGTTATCCAAATATCACCTTCAATAATTCTAACTTAATGATAACCACTTCTTAAGTCTAACTTAGTGAAATAAACAACATTTTTCAATTTATCTAAAATATCATCAATACGAGGAAATGGGTAGTAGTTTTTCACTATAATCTTGTTCAATGCTTATAAATCTATAGACATCTTCCAAGTGTCATCTTTCTTTGGCACCAAGACAATTGGAGAACCACACGGATAAGTGCTTGGCCATATTACCCCTCTCTCAAGCAAATATTTAACTTGTCTCTTTATTTATTCATTTTCTACCATAGATAACCTATACATGCAAATATTAGGAAGAGGTGCATCTTGTTATAATAGTATCTCATGTTGAATATGTCTTTTAGTAAGTAAACCTTGTGGATATTTAAAAAAATCATTATAGTTAGACATAATATTAAATAATTCACTCTAGATCCTTAGATTTATCATCATCCTTGGATTTTAAAAGCATGAGTACAAAGTTATTGCTAAACATGCTAAATAAATCACTAAACATGCTAAATAAATTGAAATTATCATGTAAAGGTTTTGATTTATGATAATGTATCCCTAAATGGGGTAATTCATTTTATGTGATTATTATCTTTTCTTAAATCATCTTGAGTCAAATTATGACCATGCAAAATGACACCCTGGACCACTGAATTCTTCTAATTCAACATCACACATCACATGTATGTGTTATTTTGCATCCATAATATCCTAACTAGGGTATTACCTCATATACAACTGACACCTTTTTATAATTATACTCCATTAAAATTATGACTAAGTAAAATAACATTTTTGACTAGGTTGATTAACCATGCAACAGATTTCCAAAGAATTACATAAAATTAATCAAATTCACTTAAGCAAATTAATCCAAATTAGAAGCTTAAGTGGAAATTATAGGATATTTTTGAGTATTCATAATCAAAAAATGAAAAATATCAAGATTATTCATCATTATTTTTTTGAGTTACCATTCCATTTGGAAAATATCTGGATTTCAGTGGAGGACATAATCATTTTGACCTATGTCTCCCCACATGGACCTAAGTCAATTGGAGTTAACCTAAAATAAACTATGGTTAACCTAAAATTAACCATAGTTATCTCTAACCTAAATACACTTGGGTTATATTTTTTTATCTAGGATATAAATACAAAGCCTTACCCATTAATTTTTAAGCTTCAGTTATACAAACTTATTATGCAGAAATTACTATAGAAAGCTTCATTCATTCCCATAAATTGACCACATCAATGAACCAAAGCTATTGGTGAACCAAGATATAATGGATCTGCATGATACACCCCATTGGCAAATAGTTAGAGTACCAAATCTGAGCATAAACATGCTTATTGATCATTTTTTAAGGAGAGACTTGGATTATCTTGCTTTCTTAATTAGTTTCTTGAGCTCATTAACACCATTCCTCGAGGGAGTAGGCTTAGCACATGTTTCCTCTATTATTATTTTGGGTTTTTCTCTCCTAACACATGGACTAACTTTATTTATAATCCAACTCTACATTTTTTACATGCCCGGTGGGACCACGCACCCCATATGATCAAAGAGATTGATATGTTGGTTTTAGTTTTACTAATGAATGCATAAAAATATTCAAATTTCAAGTTTTAGTTTTGTTTTTTTTCTTTCTATTTTTATCCACTCATGGGTTACAAATATTGACTCCATTTTATTTTCAAATTGACAGGGATCGACCGTGATTTTCTATATCAATATCAATTACTAGAATCGACCATGATCTCTATGTGTAGAATAAAACACAATAGAAACATAACTAAATTGATTTTTTCTTGATCTTTTTGTCTTTATTTTGTTTTTAAATAATCTACATATTATTTTTTTAACCATTTCCTTGAAGGATCCGGTGCAAGTATGTTATTTTTAAGCTCATTTTACTAACAAATTTTTTGTGAAAACAACCTATGTTTTTTATTAAGAAACATCAATGATCTACCAGATCAATGTCAATCTTTTTGGGTTGACATCAATCCATGTTTAGATCAGTGAAGATCAATACCTAAGAAAAAAATTAGAGAACTTGAGAGTTAATTTAAAAATATTATTTTCTCACTTGAGTTTGAGCTTATAAGCAAATAAACCCTCTAACAAATTGTAGGTCCCAAGGTGGAAAAAACAAAGTTTAACCATGGCTAAATCTTAGACACTTTGTCTTTGGTGCTTAAAATGAACTTAATTATTTGCATGCCTTAGTTTTTTTTCAAGTTTTTACAATTTTATCAACAACAAATACCAAGGGGCTCAAAATTCACAACACACTTCATTTTGATGGTTAAAATGAACTCTCATATTAATTAAATACTTTTAAGAGTCTCATTTTCATATGTGTTCATTGAAGTTGTTTATTTTTTAGAAAAATGAGTGTTGTGTGTATTCTCTCCTCCCTTCCCTTTAGGGAACTTGGTTGATCAAAAGTTATCATTATTTTAATTTGGTGCCTTGTCTAAAGGCTTTAAAAGAAAGTCACTATGGACCTCCTCCAATTCATATGGTTTGATTAATCTTAAAATGAACATAGAGTCTTTTCACTTGTCTTTATTTTTATGTACTTTGGCTTATGAGAGGGATTTCATAGGATCCTCATGGGTTCTCTAAGGAATAATTAACCTAGGAATTCATCTCTTGGCATTGTTTCAACCCTAATCCATGGTGGTGTATATAAATTTATGGTGACCCATTTGGATGCTTGTTTTAAGTGGTTAAAATAAGATTCATTAGTGGTTATTAACCTTGGATAGTAAGGGCAACTCAAATATAACACTACATTGATAAATTGATGGATGTAGTGGTTATGAAAAGGATAATACCTTTTCACAATAAGTTTCTTAATGAGAATCTAATTGATGTGAGCATCTCTAGTGTTAACCATACTTGCGACCATCTAGATGTGCAAAAAATTCATTTTAGAACAACCCCACTTACCATGGACATACTATTGATGCAAGGCGAGTAAACCAAAGTTACATGTTTCCATACAAACTATTGATAGAGGAGGTGTGTAAAAACCCTACTTTTCATGTGATTTTAGTTTTGGATTAACAATTAAAATCCTCTCAAGAGCACGTATATCGACAAAATTTGATAGTATCATGCAACCTTATCAATTTTAGGATTTAAAACATTATACTTAGGTGTGTTTGTCATTTTATCCTTTGTTTGCTTTGTATTTTTGAGTCTAAAACTATTTCTAATCCAAAAACACATCAAAACACCAAACACCTTGTTATACACCATTCTATTTGAATAAAGAGGCATTACATTGGTCAAATCCAAATTACTTTTTGTCTCGTCCAACGTGATCATTCAAAACATTATGTTTGTATTTTGTGATAACATTGTTATGCTATCCATTTGAGTCTAGACCATTTTCCCACTTTGAAAAATCTCAAAGTCATTCATTTTTTATCTAAATTCATAATCTCACCTTTCTAAGTTCTAATACAGGGTGATATCAGTTTACCTTTTGCACTTGGTTTGAGTAACTTAGGTATAATTTTCCATTTGGATTGAATGTTGTTACCTAGACTCATCATTATTTTATTCTCATTGTAGACTTATATTATCTTGTATTCACTCATGCTCTAAGTTCCTATAATATTTCATATCTTGTTTCCATATGGCACCATTGTGCTGCCCATTTAGTCTTAGCTTTATACTTAGGAGTTCTTGTGTTAATTCACATTTAGAGCTTCTTGGTTTGCATTATTATCTTTATAATTAGAAATACCTTCTTATAATTTTATAGTCATAAATAATCATATTTTTATCTACATTTTATGGTATTGATGTATCTTTGACCTAAGTTTGTTGTTCTATCCTGCACTTTAGGCTCCAAAGTTATCTTTCCATCTTCTAATTTGACTATTTCAACCTACCAAAGTTGAGTAAATTCATAACCACTTTCTTCTAATTATGTGGTACTAGAACACTTATTTTATTATAGTATCATTTTACCTTGTAATTTGTTTGAATGAATCCAAACACCCTTTTAAAACATTTTCAAAACACATTTCACATCTTAGAAAATGAGGAAATAATCTTCTAAACATGACACAAGGGTATACACATAGTGGGCTCTCTTATGGCCCTAATTATGAGGAAGAGAATTATTATGATGGAAAATATCACTCCATTTTTGATGATATCACCCTCTTTGGGCCTATTTTTAATTACCAAACTAATCCATGCCAATTTTCATAAGCTAACCCTATTCTCCTCATTCAAATTTTATAAGCAACCAAGCTCTGTAACACTCAAAGATTACCATTTTAGGTTATCATCCTTTAGCTTGTGCAAGAAACCAATCTCTACATCACTAAAATATTACCAATTTAGGTTATCCTCCTTTGGCTTTCATGAGAAACCAAGCTCTATAATACTTGAAGGTTACCATTATAGGTTATCTTCCTTCAGCTTACATAAATAACCAAGCTCTGTAGTACTCCAAGGTTACCATTATAGGTTATCCTCCTTCAATTTTTGCAATCAACCACGCTTCATAGCACTCAAAGTTTACCATTATAGGTTATCCTCCTTTGGCTTTCATGAGAAACCAAGCTCTATAGCACTTGAAGGTTACCATTATAGGTTATCCTCCTTCAGCTTACATAAATAACCAAGCTCTGTAGTACTCCAAGGTTACCATTATAGGTTATCCTCATTCAATTTTTGCAATCAACCACACTTCATAGCACTCAAAGTTTACCATTATAGGTTATCCTCCTTCAACTTGTGTGAGCAACCAAGCTCTACAACATTTGAAGATTACCATTATAAGTTCCCCTTCTTTGGGCTATACAAGAAACCAAGCTCTGAAACACCCAAAGGTCATTATTCCAATCCCTCCTTTGATTTTTGCTATCAACCAAAATTTTTGGTGCCCAATCATTACCATTCTATACCTATTACCAATATTTATTTAACCCATCATTTAGAAACTTAAATTTGATGAGCCAATCTTTGTTGATCCCTTCTTTAATAGTCTAATTTTTTAAGAGACCTTTAGTGAACCACAAGCCATTATTTACCACGTTCTAATTTCCCCAATTTATAAAATTTGTGTCAGTCTTTGATCCACAATATAACCAACCATTACCTGTTTAAGATCCATTTTTTAAGGACCATAATGTGTTCACAATTGATGTTTTACAACTATGTATAAACCAAGGTTATGATGTTATTATTGAAATCCCCATTTGTGAAAAGTAAATGATGAGCTCAAAATATGGCTCATTATTGACATTTTATTTCCTTCAAATCATCTCTTGAAGGATATTATCTTATACAAATCTTAGATTCTTAGATAACTATTACATGGAAAATAGATATTTGTCTTGTTTATATTAAACCAAAGACTGAACCTTTACTTTGTCATTAAATGTCTAATACATAGCATGTTTTAGTGATATGTGGTGTGAAGAATGCTTAGGAAGAAGACATAGATGATGTATAGTGAACATCCCATTTTGATCTCCATCTCGTAGAACTATGGACTCTGCAAGCTTGTCTCTACGGACTATGTAGGCTTGTTTCTATGGACTCTGCAAGCTTGTTTCTATAGAATCTACAGGCTTGTTTCTATGGACCTTGTAGGCTTGTTTCTATAGACTTTGTAGGGTCAATTCTGAGAATTACATAAGGACAATGCCATAAATAGGAATTTGGAGACCAGATATGATAAGAGAGAACCATTCTAGCTGGAATCAAATAAGGAAAATAATCACCTACTATTTTGAAGGACTTGCTTTTGATAAATTTATATGTAATCAGATTTAGGACTATTATAGGATAGGATATTTATTTCTTTGAATTAATTGGATCTCTTGGAAATCCAATCTGCTATCTTTGGATGAAGGGATTGACCAGGAGTCCTATTCTTTTGCATCCTATTTTAAGTTGATTGTATTAGTATAAAGTGTAAGACTTTTGACTATGAAAAGAAGAGAAGAAATAGAGGATATAGAGAAAATAGAAAATCAAGAATTAGATTTTAGAAGTATACAAGTTTCAATTAGACTATAATCATTTCATTTCCATGAATTAATAATTCAAGTTTCCAACACTGATTAATCTTTGTTCCTGAGTCTAAGAGGAGCAAGGACCCACTCTCCTTAGAACCAAGAACTGTGTATGGTATTTATGTTCTATTTTATTAGTTAGAATCTTGTTACTATTTGTATTTATTTATAGAAACATTAAAACAAATTCATAGTTAAAAATTAGCATTTTCTTATTTCATTTCTTTTCTATGCAAAGTATGTTTCCTTTTACAGCAGAAGTGTGAAGCAAATTTCTTTTCGTAAGTAGAAGTGTGAATTTACTTTCCCTGCAAACATAAAATAGGAGTGTGATATTTTACTTCCAAAAAAAGAGTGGATTGATTTGATTTCTTTATTTTTTAGCAAAATCATGAATCAAGTAGTTTAGTCAAAGTTAGAATAGAATTAGCATGCACCCCCATAAGCAGACTTCTAGATCTACCATCCCATACCTTACTATAGACAGCTTTGGACACCAGCCCTGGTTGATAAGACACCAATTTAATATTGGTTAAATGAGGAGTTAGATGACACTCATCAGTTAACCTATGATGAATCACTTTTTAATAGTATACTTATTGTTGAGGAGTCTCTCTTTGACAAGCCAATCTTTATTGAGTCACTTATTAATGATTGTAACCACTTTTACGAAAATAATTATCTTGACCATTGTCCTTTTTTAAAGAGCCTCCCTATGACAATACAGTCTCTCTAGAGTTATCTTTGGACCATTTCCCCCTTATTGTGGAGTCTCACTTTGATAAGTCAATCTCTATGGAGTAGCCCCTTAATTTGTTCCCTCTCTTTGAGGGGATTCATCTAAATGACCCAATCCATGTTTAACCCTTATTAGATGAATCTATTTTTATAGAGCCCAATATGAAATCATGGGCCATTATTTATCCAAAATTAAACATTCAATAGGACATCATTATTGTAGAAGCATCCATGCTAGATTAAGAATTAACGTGGAAGTTAGGTTCTATCTTTGAACCAATATTAGATTCAATAGAAAAATTAAAATCAAAGTTAGTATCAACATTGGATTCAGTGTCCTCTGATTCATAATCAACTTCAAAATCATAATATAGTCATGGTTGTTACAACATCAGTTACACTTGCCTTGTGGATCAATTTGCATATATTTGTGATCCTTATACAGTTTTTGAGGATGATTACTTAAGAATTAACACAAGTTATCCTAGTATATTCTAAGAGGATTGTGTTGCCTTTTATGATTTCACTACCACCACCTAACATAGCCATTATATTGACATTCTACCTCTCACAAGTGTCGATTGAGACCAATAGAATCACACTTTGTTGAATTGCATCCATGGTGACATATCAGAGGGACCAAGGCCACATTCATACATAAGAAGAACAATCTCCTAGTGAAACCTTTTCAAAGGCACTAGTGGGAATCAAAGTCCAAACTTAGCAGCTTTTAGGGAAACCTTTTTGGAGGTGCTAGAAGAAAATAAAAATAAAAATTCAACATTCCTTTATGAAACCTTCTCAAAGGCACTACGGGACAATAAAGATATATTTATTGTTGAAAACCTCTTCAAGCCACCAATCATTAGGCATAATAGTTCTTCATTGACTAATAATATACAACATAATTAGATTTCATCAACTCTCAAGACTAAACAATAAGAAAATCTAGTGGTCCTATCGAGATCATGTACAAAAGTCTTCAGCCCCACCATAACCAAAATTATGTCAAATCCAAAATCAACAACATTGTGTGTGCCTTAAAATCCCTATCTTCATTTATTTTTCAATATTTGTATATTCCATTATCATCCACCTTTCCATTTCCAACTTATACCATTTATCCTATGCCTAACATTGTTTACCCCTATTGGTATCACTTTCCTTCATAGAGGCTACAAAGACATCTTGTCTAGAGGTTTAGAGAAAACATAATCCATGACCAATGAAGATCACACCAAGATTCTTGGAGTCTAAATCTATAGAATGTTATTGAAAGAGAAGTTATACACAATAGGTTTGGGCTAGCAATTTAGACATTAACTATTCTGGTTATCTCATTTGTTGACTAGGGTGTGCATCTCCACATCATCAAGAGTATTAAAATCATTTTCCATTGGCCATTTACTTTACCTTGTCACTTGGGGGAAACCCTATTACCATTATAAATGAATTATCATAAAATCACCATCCTTGAATAATGTCATATCATATACCATTCTACCATATCTTTATTGTTGACCAAATTTTTTTTACCTACCCTACTTAACCCCTTTTGAAATTAGTTCCATTAGTTCTTCAGACACCTTTCATGAAGGGATTCCGATCCAATTTCAATAGTTTTAGAATTATTTGATCAGATGCTAGTATAGAGACATAGTATGATAGTGGATCTAGAAATTACATCTTTCATTTATGCTTAATTTGTGTTACTAATTATAACCACCTATGGGTAAATTAGTATTTCACTTTATGTTACTAATTATAATTACCTATGGGAAAATTAGTATCATTGACCTATGTTGTTATTTTATAATTAAAACTACCTATGGGATAATTAGGAATAACACCTTTATAATGCATTACTACATCACCTTGCCATTATTATTATCATTTACCCTTCCATTTGCCTAAATTCATGAACTATTTGTGTTGGAATAACTATAGTGACTTGAGGTCTTAATGGGACTATGTAGGCAGTGCTTAATTTACATTGAGGTCAGCACAGTCACCCTTTTGCCATGTTCTTACTAATTTTCAATATATTTAAAGTTTGAATGTTCTCTCCATTTTGTGAGTTGAACCATCTAATATTTCATAATTATCAATTGAGTTGAGATGCTTAGAAAATTCCAAAAACATTTGCTAAATATTTTATGCTCTTGCCATTTTATGAGAATCATTTGAATACACTCACCATTTTGTGAGCCCATTTATTTATTCCTCTATAATAAACTCATGTTTTATTATCATCACTTTTATTCTATCATATTTCTTGGGAGAGCTACATTTATCCTAAATTTCATGTTTGATCTTGAATCCATATAACTATGTAGGTAGCATCCACTTGTCTCATGCATTGGGTGTCAACTTAGCCTCCCCTTCTTGTTCTTCTATTTTCCCCCATTTATTTTGTATTGTTTTTTCCCTATCACTTGGGGGAAACTTTGTGTTTTTTTCTTGTCTCATTGAACCAGTATCATTATTTATTAGCTTAGGGATTACCCTATCATAGAGCATAATACCTCTCTTACACATATATGAATAATTTATTTTTTATTTGTGCTAACATTCTGATTAACCATAGTTTTTATATTGCTATTTATTTAGATTTGTATACATGTTGATTGATTGATTATTATTATTATTATTATTATTATTGTGTGTTTTGATTATTATTTTATTATCTTGTTTTGAGTGTTGTGTTTGAGTACATTTTGTAAACCTTTTTGGTTTTGTACTTAACCTAGGCTGGATTTTTTTTAATTTATATTTGAATTGTTTTATTGCTTGTTGATTTTTTTAGTACATTCTTGTTCCTACTTCAATCTTGATAATTCACATCTTGATTATAAGTTGGTTACATTTTGTATTCAAAGCCTATTTTTATCTTTTTCTTATCTTTATTTTTTATTTAAATGTCAATAGTTGTTACTTTGGTTTTGGTAATTTTTATCATTATCCTTAATTATAAATATTCACATTTGAACCAGTCAATTTCAATAAAAATGCAATGTCATTATAGGTCATTCATAATTATGATGCATAATTTCATTTTCTAAATTAAATACCAAGTTCTCCAAGTCCAAATATCAATGTGGTGCCAAACACCATTTCTAAACACATTATCCTATATATCTACTACCTAACTTGATCTCATAAATTGAACATTAGTCTATCTTCATTCTATTCTTCATTCCATTTTCTCCCACTTCTATTATAATTACTCCTTGATCACCTAAACCAATTAGGCAACACTTGGATACATGACGTGTCTTGGGTCAACTCGACCACCTTTATTATTCCAATCTTCTCTTTCATCACTTTTTGCATCCTTGTATGCCTAGTTTGTTGTGGCTTATTCAATCATTAGACCATCACATATATGTTTGTGCTCAATCATCTTTAACCTATGAAATAGGTTATATCCTTGAGCTATGATTTCTAATTTTCCCTACTGGGGAATAATATCTACACCAATCACTAATCCAATCAGCCCTACTAGGGCAAAATCAATTATCAATGATCAAAATAGGCCCTACTTGGGAAAAATAAATTTATAAACTAATTAAATCCAATCTATTTGAGTACATTATTAATTTATTGACCTCCTTTCTCTGGAGTAATGCTCTCATTTTTCTTCTAATTCCAAGCTCTAAAGATTTTTCCCTCATTCTGGCAATTCAAAGTATGCAACTTATCTCAGGATCGATCATTCCCTTAGCCCATAAATTTTTCCCTCTTTTAGGTATGTCAAAGTGTGTTGCTTCTATTTTTTGATTTCATTCTTCCCATTTCCCCCTACATTGAGGCCCATTATATTCTATTCTATTTTGATCATTGGGAATCAATGCATGCAAGCATTAGATCATATGGATTTAATCTCATTCATGGGTTATTTTTCACTCTTTCTCTCTTTTTGAGAGTTTATCCCTCTCTTTCATCCTTTCATTCTCTCTCGAGGGGGCATCATGGGTTATTTCTTCAATTATTACCTCCCAACATCCTCTTAGCAACCTTTTTATTATTTGAAAATATGATGCTTCATCTAATGTCTTGTCATGCCTTCTAAGAAATACAACTCAATTAGACATGCCTTCATTAGACATACAGTTCCTATCACTATTGTGTTTAAATCATCAATCTAAGTAATATCTTATGACAATGCACAATCTAGGCCAAAATCACTAAAATGTGCTAAATCAATCAAACTTGTCATATACACGTGCTAATTTATTCTAATATATCCCTAAATAATGAAATGCATTTTATGTGATTATTATCTTTTCTTAAATCATCTTATTTCAATTTGTGACCATGCAAAATGACACCCTAGACCACTGAATTCTTTTAATTCAGTAACACACATCACGTGCATGTGTTATTCCACATCCATAATACCCTAACTAAGGTATTATCCTATACATAATTGACACCTTCTTCTAAGTAAACTTGAGTCAAATTATGACTCAATAAAATGACATTTTTGACCAAGTTGATTAAACATGCAACAAATTTCCAAAGAATTATAGAAAATTAATCAAATTCACTTAAGCAAATTAATCCAAATTAGAATATTAAGTGTAAATTCTATGATTTTTTAGAATATCTATTTATTGAAAATTTATAATCCAAAAATGAAAAATATCAGGCTTATTCAACATTGCTTTTGTGAGTCACCATTCCATTTGGAAAATATCTATATTTAAGTGGAGGACATAATTATTTTAACCTATGTCTCCTCATATGGCCC
This sequence comes from Torreya grandis, assembly GCA_037957365.1. Lineage (NCBI taxonomy): Eukaryota > Viridiplantae > Streptophyta > Pinopsida > Cupressales > Taxaceae > Torreya > Torreya grandis. The sequence continues at coordinate 1,161,954 of JARHVA010005318.1, forward strand.
TAACTCAATTGGGGTTAACCTAAACTTAACTATAGTAAACTCTAACATAACTAAACTTGGGTCAGAGTTAGCTATCTAGGCTATAAATATAAGGCCTTAACCATTGATTTTTAAGTTTCAATTATATAAACTTACTATGAAAAAATTATTGTAAAAAAGTTTCACTCATTCCCCTAAATTGCCCACATCAATTAACCAAAGCTATTAGTATACCAAGAGATAATGATATGCATGATACACCACATTAATGAAGACTTCAAGCACCAAATCTAGGAACAAATATGCTTATTGACCATTTTTAAAGGAGATCCACTACTTGGAAGGTATTGATCATCTTGATTTTTTAATTAGTTTTTTAAGCTCATTAACACTACCCCTTAAGGGAGTAGGCTTAGCACATATGTTCTCTATGCTTATTTTGGGTTTTTATCTCCTAACACATAGAATAACTTAATTTATAATATTATTCTACACATATTACCATTTCCTTTACCTTTTCTTTTAGGAGGTTTATTGGGTTTCTTTGTGAAGTATTCCCTATCCTTAGTCACTTTACTCCATGATTCAATATGGGTAGCCTAGACACAAACTTCATCAATATTACTGGGGTTAAATATAAGGATTGTATACCTTAAGTAACTATATAACCCACCAATATATTTAAAAATAATATCTTGACAGTAAAGAGTAAAGAGGAAATCAAGTATAATTTGACCCTTATTTTGCCTTAAATTTTGATAATCCATAGTAGTTTGTTGTATATAGTCTAATGGATAGAATTGATTTTTAATGAAGAAACAAAATCAGCCCAAAAATAAATCACTTTACCATGCTTAATGATATTCTCTTGTGTCTTACTCTCCCACCAAATGAGTGTTATACCACCCAACCAAAGATTAGCTAGCTGAATTTTTTCTTCCTCATCATCAATATTTTGAACCCAAACTTCCATCTACTTGATCCAATGATCCAAATTTTCTTCATTAATCTCTCCATTATAGATTATCAAATAAAACTTAACATCTATCTTAACCTTGGAAGAAATATAATCAAAAATATTCTTTTACTTATTATTAGAGAAAGAAGGCCAATTTTTAGATGGAGGAGATTTAGGAAATTCTTTTCCTTTGCCCTTACCACTGGTCAAGGGTTCCTCCACTTAATTTCCTTTGCTTCACATATTCCTTTCACCATACAACTCTTCCACCATACTCTTCATCTAAATAAAGGCTTGACAGAAGGTTGCTTCTAATTTTGATTCTCCTCTAGGAGAATCTATGGCTTGACTTGCATATTTCACACCATTTTTTGTGTTTTACTCTTCAAGTGATCTGTCTTTTCACTTTGACTTAGACCTAGTTAGCATGCAAAATAGAAAATTAAAAATCTAAAAACCACATTAAAATATCCCTGATCAACTACTATGATTCCAAACTTAATCCAAATTGTCAATTAATGTAAAATACTCACTATTTATCAAATTTAGCTACTCAACAATTTTCTCAATTTCCATCATTTTACATGAAATTGGCTTATTTGATTAAAATAAAGTTCAATATTGATTAAATATATCAATTAAATTAATATAAATAGATAAAATGATAGCTAAATTGAAATGGAGCTCACCCTTTTAGGGGCTACATATTTAGGCCCAAAAATCACTTGAAGTGATCTATTAAATCATGAAAAATACACTTTTAATATAGTATTTACACCAAAATCTAAGTTTGGTCTATAAAAATAAACTATACTCTTCCTTTAGGAAGTCTTTTCAATAATATTGTATATGGGAGTTATTATTCCGACATAAAAAGACACTTACTTGTTTCTTACTTGTTCTCCTTCAAAGGCAAAAACCAAGTTTTATTCTCTCCATGTATATGTTTTTCAAATACAGCAATGAGACTTTTATAATGCTCCCAAGGCCTTTGCTTCATGGGTTAAATTCTTATCTATTTATGCAATACATTTGAATTCCTTCCATTACCTTGTATTTAGGCTTGGATAAAGCTTCCACACATTTTGGGTGGGATTTAATCCCATATTAAGAGGGTTTTTTAATAATAATATTTTCATAAAAGTTTCAACACCATATGAATTGGTAATTAAGACCAATATTTATTTGAAACTTGCAACATATATTGGGGTTTTTTTACATTTTATGTGTCAAAATACCATTAGTACACATGTCAATCCATGGTTGGGTCACTAGTACATATCAAGTCACCATGTTAACATCATCATTATACCCTTCTTGCTTCAACATGTCATAACTTTCACATACAAATTTTGTTTGACCATGTTCAAAATGTGTTGGATTTATCTCAATAAGATCTTTGATGTTGTGATGTTTTCAATAGGGTTATAGACTATTTTATCAGATCAGTGTGGATCCTCCTACATCATAAACTCACAATATTTCATGAGGAGGTGATGGAAAAACATTTTCACCAAAATAAATACTGGTATAAGTTCATTACAAATATATATTACCTTAAATTAGTTCTTTCACATTAAGATTTTTTTTCTAGGTAATGACTTTTAACCAGAGCATGAACCAGTCTAGGACACAATCAAGGACCTGAATCCCCATGTAATTTATGAACAACATATATACTAGATATTTATAGATGTATACCAATTATTACCAGTAATGTCCACCATCAACCTTGATAATAACCAACAACCATTAACATCCCTAAGAATATAACCAATGGCCATAACCAACATCATATGCCTTTCCTAAGATTTGAACTCGGGTGGCGCTTGAAACAACCAAGTCACTTAACCAACTCACCCACATCTCATTGATACATTAAAAATTATTATTATTATCATCTTATTCTATAAATTTTATTCCTATGTATGAACGATAAGTTATAAAGATTTGCCCATATCCATGTTTTCACATGACTAGAAAATACATCAATCATGGAAAATCTAGAATAGAATAATCCAATTGAAGTAAATGTTAGAAAATCATTCTTTGATAGTTATGTCATAATAAGGAACCTAAGAGAAAATTATTAGAGGAATTCAATGGTACACTTCTCCATTATTGATGACCCATATTTGCTATGAAGAGATTAAATATTTATAACTGATCATTATAAATACTATGAGGAACTAGTTAATTAGTTGTAATGTGATACTAACTAAAAGGAAAGATCATATGTTCAGTGGAAAGGATCTACCCTTGAATGTCATTATAAATTGTATACACATAATATATTTCACTTTATCATTTACTAACCCTTTCTCTTGTAGTGACTTGTCAAGCATTGATCTCCCTAAGTACATGCCTTAAAGGCTCCACCAATAAAAGGGTTAGTGAGGTTTAAGGTGTTTTATGAGATATTTTGATATTATATCATCATCACTCAGTTTCCTACTAGCATTTTGGCCTCCTTAGGTTATTTTACTACTTACCTCTTCTATCTTATCTTTAATCAATTATGTTAGATTCTATGTCCTATGGCATCAACTAGGTCGATGTCATCTATTTAGTGACTTTTCCCTTCATATATTGTATTAGATAGCTCTATCCCATTCTAAGACCATATTTTGACCTATGTATTGTAATGGCATGGTTGATACCATTTTGTGTCAACTAACTTATTTCAACTGTATCAGCTGAGTTGATACCATTAGCTTAAATTTTAGGTTTGGTTTTGGGTATTGGATCAATACATATGGCTCATATTTAATTCACATCATATCATATACACTATATTTTATATGATTTCACTTGTACTTCTATCCTAAGTAATATTTGTAAGAGTTTAGGGTCTAGAAACTTATCTTGAACAAAATTATCTTATGGTTTCTTCAAATCCTAATAGGAGGAGTGATTGGGAGTAATAGCTGAGTATATCTTAGGTATTTATCAAAGAATTTAAATTCTTCAACCCACAACATTATCTTTCAAATATCCTCTTGAGCTAGGGGGAGATTGATACTTGATGGCTCCACTCCAAGACAAGTATTTCTAACCCTCTATTATTTTCTTTATTGATTTAGTAGATTAGATATTACTTGTTGCTTATTGAATAAATGTGTGTGTATCCTTGTATAGGTTTTATCTGCACCAAATAACTATGTTGTAACTATAGGATTTATTAAACTTTCCATATTTAATTTTACATTTCCCAGACCCCCATTTCATTGACCAAGGCACCTTACCTTTTATGATCATTTTAACCCTTCCCCTTGGTTCAATTTACTTTACTTACACACTTCCTTACAATGCTTACTTTTACCTTTACTTTCATAGAGGTCTAATGAAAGATACATCCTTATGTCATAGGCTTAGGCTTTGTAACCTTTTCCTCTTGAAGTTTGCATTGTAAGTAACCCTCTGCTAGATTTTTGAAATACATTGGTCATTACCTAAACAAACTATCACAAGCTCTCTTTAATTGTACTTATTCACATGAGTCTATTAAGATAGGATATTGAATTTTAATCCTATTCCATGAATACATTATGGTGAACCTAATGTGAATCTTATCTCAAATTTGGTTGGATCAAATTCATGTTTTTATTTCTAGATTCTTAGCAAAAAATCTTTCAAGCCTTAAAAAAAGTACATCAACCATCCAAATATAGTTTCTTGTCTATCTACCAACAATATTATCAAGTTCAATACCATTCTATGTTATCTAAATTGCATCATCCTATCTGATATATTTATTTTTATCAATTACCACTAGTTTCACCTTTTTTACAAATTATATGGACCCAAGAGATATAATCTATTTATCTAGACTCAATAATTGATTATATCAGCTAACCTAATACCACTAGTTTCTTACAACAAACATTTTTCATGTCATATTTTCATGACCACCATTGAATGCAACTTTTCATGGTGAAATTATCATATACATCTTCTCATGGCTAATTTTTTCCCTCTTATGAAGATACTTCTAGTGAGACTGAAGATTATCAATATGATCCTCTTGATGAAGATCCCAATACTTATACTTGTGGCCCTCCTCTTGATGAAGACCCCAATGCTTATACTTATGGTTCCCATCTTGATGAAGATCCCTATGAGGATCCTAATGACATCATTTTTGACACTTCTAGAATTGACAAAATTCCCCATGATTATCTTCCACTTTATGACCATGATGATCTTCCCCTTTATCATCCTCATGATGATCTTCCTCTTTATGACCTTAATAATCCTTACATTCATGGATATTTTCCCATTCATGAATATCCCTATGCATATCCTAGTTTTGCCACCTTCACCACTTCTCACATGGTTGAAACTTAATATAACAATTTTCCCATATGTGACAATGATTTTGATAGAGGTGAAGACCTTAATATTATAGTGGATGCTCCCATTAATTATTATTATGACATGGAAAATAATCCCTCTTATGATTTTATCAAATTTACTAATAAATAAAATAATGATGAGCATGGTTTCCTTGATGAATACCCACCCCATACCCCACCCTTATAAGGCCTTATAAATATGAGTCATCAAACCTTAACTCACATTCAACCAATTTTTGTCAACTCATCGGCTTATGAAGAACACCTAAATCTAATGCCTATCAAAATATACATTATAGGTGATTATTATCTTCAATCATATATTAACATTCATGATATCATGCTTCAACCTTTTCATATATACCCAAATCACCACAAAAATCACTTATATCCAATAGTATTAGCTAACCTGATACATTGAGTTGTAACCATTTTCATACAAATGTACCAGTTATGACCCATAATATGCTGATACAATTCTCTTACCTTTAGCTTATTGCATTTTCCATAACTCAAAATGTTCCAATACATTTAAATTCATCTCATCACACTATATCAATATAGCTGATATGGTCAATTCCAATCCTGTCTCATCAAACTATATTGATGTGACCGATATAGTCTCTTTTTGTATTATTTCATCAGACTATATCAACCTGGTTGATATAGTCCATTTCACTTTGATTATATTAGTATATTGTATCAACTTGGATGATATAGTTTCTTTTAATTATATTTCATTAAATTATATCGACCTAAATGATACAAGTATTTTTACTCATATTTTTCTAGACTATATCGACTTGGTCAATATTTTACTTCACAATTTTTTATCACCTCTCAAAGATCTTGATATTACCATAAATTCCATATTACCTACCATAACATTAACTTACACATAGTTTGATAGCATTCCTAGGATTATAAATCTTAAGGTTCTAATCCACCTACATCCCATACGATGAGGCATCTTCTGAACCCTATCCTCTTATTATTACAAATTTGAGGCATCGTGTGATACCCATCATTTACTTAATTTATGCACTGAGGTGCCTTACATTATCTATATTTTATCCTATGAGACATATTACAATTCTCATCCTTGATATTATTTATGCCTGTAGACACTCAAAAACATCCCCTTGACTAGTTTTTGAGGTCAAACTACCTTGGACCTATTTTCAACCTTTAGTTGGCTATTTACCTAGTTAACTCACCCTTAAAACATCTCTTCTACTTTAAAATTCATTAACACACCTAGGATACATTGGCTAAACATTTTAAAACCTTAAATTAGAACTTATTTTCACCCTTTTGTGCTTGGGGGTAGACCATCGATGGTTAGCCTAACCATCGATGGTTAGCCTAACCATCGATGGTTAGCCTAACCATCGATGGTTAGCCTGATCATCAATGGTCATGTATTTAAGCTTACAAAATAAGAACTTCTAGCTGTAAGCAAGATAAACATGGGAAAAATAGAAACTTTTCCATGCAAAACTTATAGCTTACCATCTCTTCAAATTATCATCTTTATCCCAAACTAGCTTAACAACTTCCTTCCTCCTCACTTAACAACTTTGTACTATAAATTGAGGGATATTAGAAGAGAAAAGGACCCAAAAAATTGCATCTAGGCTCTCTTTTTTTCTATGTACAGGCATCCAAGATCTCAAAAATCTATCTGCATGACTTTTGAAGTCTAAAATACTACTATGTTACCCAATTTCATTCATCTTATCACTAGCCTCCACTTTGTATCATACATGTATTCTTTTCTTATTCCTAACATTTCCTTTCTTCATTAAGTCTTTATATCTTGATAAAATCACCTACACATTACCCCTCACTCTCAAAATACATATTCAAATTTTTTTCCATTAACCACCCTCCCTTCAACTCCACTTCAATATCCTACCACATTCCCATAGGTAATCGTAGCTAGTTACTATAACCATATATGGTTATAGCAACTATCATCCATCACTTAAGTATCAATGGTCAAAACAACCATTGTTGGTTAGCCTAAATATCATCAGTCACCTGTTAAGACAAATAACAACTTGTTATTTTTGACCTCCTCACACCCCACCAAACCCTCTTTTTGCTTTTGAACTATCTATAGATCTAGTTCAGATTATTTGAACCTAAGCTTACCCCACTTTAGCATGGTATTGACCTATCATGCTATATTTTTATATCATATTAAACAAGTACATTACTTATTTCTTGCATAAGCATTTATATTCTTATCAATTTATCATCTTTAATTTATATTGTTAGTATATTTTTATCATTAGGGGAGTGGATTGATAGCCATCAAAAGGAGCTTTCAATTCTTGGATCTAGTGTGTTGATAAGCAGTCTACCCTTCATACTCAACAAACAAGTTGGTTTAGTACGGTATTCTTGCAGGTAGTCCTTCCTCACCAAAAAGGAGTTCTCACTTTTTCTAGTCATCAATGAGTACAACATTTAACTAGGTACACACCCCTCATTTGTTGTTTCTCTCTTTTTTCTTGAAAGTTAAAAATAGGTAATCAATAGTAGGAAACATTTTGGCACACCTAGTGGGACCCCTTCTGGGTTCGTAGTTCTATTTAGGCATATAGTTGCATTAGTAAAAATCCATGCTCTTACATTTTTGTTATTTCTAAATTTGAAAAGGTAAAAGTTTCATTTTTTTTCTTTTCTAAAATTAAAAAAGAAATAAAAAAAAAGTTTGCATCTTAGGGACAGGTTACATTTTCATCATGCATTAAGTGCATTGTAGTTGTTCCTTGTTTACATACAAAGACATCAAAATTTTATTTTGGGTAAAATTGAGTGAATTCATTGTCTTGCATGTTTAATGCTTAGCTCACCTAGATTAATTAAATGCATTATAAATTAATCGTAGTGTAAATATGTTACACTACTAAACCAATTACATAAAAAAAATCAAAACTTACTTGAAACAAGGCCCATTGGGATTTCATCACCCTTTGAATCACCTTACCCTACCCAATGATCCCACTTAGATTTCATCACCAAGGGGAGGACCCACTCCATTCTCTGGTAGACTATAAAATCTAGACAAATAGTATCTATTGGCTATGTGGCTCAACTTGACTTTGGGTTTGTGAAGTGTGGGGAGCTAGCACCCAGTACCAAGCCACATACCTAGTCTAGTGCATATTCTTTTGAGCACCAAAATTTAATTCAAAACCATCCTTAGATGACTCTTCTAGTAATCAACTTGTAAACCAATTTCCCCTTTCACACTCTCTAAGGCATAAGCCAAAAGAAATATAAAATGAATCCTAGGATTAATTGCATTTTTAGTGTATGCTTTGTCTACTTTGAGCTTTTCTTTTCTTGCTATTTGTTTGAGGTGTGAGTTTCACAAATCGCTTTCCATTTATAATATGGTCTTAACAAGATAACAAGTGAGAAATCAAAATAACCAACCATCATCTTCATCTTCATCTTCATCCATGGATTATACCTTAAATGTTCATAGATCCCCTATGCTTCACCCCACTATTCTCCTTCACCTACTAGGCCTCCCATGGTTCTCGAAGGTGATATGGATTTTACCACTTTTCTAAAAAATAACCAGGTGGATCTTCAACACTATCTTAGTACTTTAGCCTACCATGCTTTAGCTACTTCGGTCCCTTTAGTGGATCCATCTTATGGTATGCCACACCACCTCATGGTTGGTGTTACATCAACCTATTCTTCTATTATCCAAGATTCATCTTTTATTTTTGGCTCATCTACTACCACCACCTAGACACCTATTACCCTAATCAATACCTCTAACATTGGATCAACTCTACCCCTTGTCACTTATGCCTCTTCTACCAATGTGGTGTCCTCCACACCCATTTCTACCATTCACTCTAACTCAACCAATATACCAACCTATTTCATAACTTGGTACTATCCATACCACAAAAAATTCCACCCATTAGCACTAGGGTGACTACCCATCAACAAACCATAGGCACTTTAGCATTACCAACCCAAACTATGCCCCCATCAACCAACCTAAATGTACCCCTAAACCAACCATTATCAGTTCCTCTATAAACTCCCATAACATCCTATCAATATATTCCCAACCCATAAGGATATATTTCACCTTTTACTCAACCCATAATGCCTACCAATATAGCTGGAGCACTATCCCAACCTCAAGTTACTACATACCAATATGTGCCCACTTCCATACCTTCTGCCACATATCAATTCATAGCTGTAACCCAACCTTAATAGAACTTACCACTCAATTATGTAGTTACCCAACTCCAAACCAAACTAATCAAGATGCTCATGGACAAGATGACCCATCTCAAATCCTTTATAACTAGGTCTTATAATATTTTATCCTACATCCAAATTTTCAATGAGCCAATCAATCCATCTGTTCCCATCCATGTTTATCCACCTCAATGTAAACTCCACAAATTCTCTAAGTTTTAGGGTAATGAGGATCCTCAAAAACATTTGAGAGTTTTTCACCATTCTTATTACTTGATCACATATGAAAATTCCCTCCTCCAAACCTTCCCTATGTCTTTATCAGGACCCACCTTGGATTGGTACAGTGCCCTTCCTAGGCACTCAATCTTTTCATTTTCCCAACTTGCCCAAATATTCCTAAACACTTTTTGATGAACATGTCTAAGAAGGTCTCCATAATGGACCTCTATTATATCAAGTAGTTTGATGATGAATCAATCATCGACTTCATCGCATGATGGTGAAGTCTCATCAACCAACTATCCTTCTCACTACCACAAAGAGAACTCATTGATATTTTCTCTAGGGGATGCATAAAACACATTTCTAACACCCTTCAAGTCAAAACATTTAGAACCTTTGATGAATCATTTATAATGGTGCACAAACTTGAAAACCATGTCATATACAAGGGTAAACTAAAATTGCAAAATAAGAATTCCACTTTTAAACCTAATGATCCCTCTATAAACCAAGATAACCAACTAACCCCAATCTTAAAGCTAAAGCTTCAATAAATTTGGTTGTGTTGAAAGTTGACCCACCTCTATCTATTAACCAACTGTGTCAAACCACTCCTTCCAACCCTTCTTATCCACTAAACTGAAATCAAAACTAGGTTCATCCTAAAAAATTTACACCTATAGGAGAATCTTATGCCTCTATGTTGGATAAATTTCTTAAGGCTAACCTTATTCAAACTCTACCAATCAAGCCACCTCAACAATTTGACCCCTCTCATCATGTTCCTGGGTGGTACAATGAAAATGACCATTGTTCTTTCCATTGAGTCATTAGACATCACATAAATTAGTGTAACACTTTTAAAAGCCTCATCCAAAACTTGATTAACAATGGTGAATTTTCATTTGACAACCCCAATATACCTTCTAATCATTCTCTAGATATCTTTTGTAAACCTTTTCTTACTCATACTCCATCAGCTTAGCCCCATATCAATAAATCTAAATCATCACCATCCCATGAGGCACACGTAATCAACATCATCATAAATGAACCCATGGTGGATGAATCCCACACTCCTATCTATCCTTCACCAACCTCACCTATGGAAGAAGTAAGTTCACCTCTTATCCTTTTAGAGACACCAATAGAAGAATCTATAGCCCTCATGTCTTTTCTCAGTCGAACCATACCCATACCTGCCTTCCTTTTCATGGAAGTAGCCATTGATTTAACCACCTCTTATTTTACCCCACTAAATGGAATGGTGGAACCCTCCTATTTTCCTTTGGATACCCTAGCGAAGGAAGAAATTGAGACCATGCCTAAACCCCTAATCAAAGAACCATCTATTCCCCTAATCACCCCACAAGCAACCATTACCTTGTTTACCCAACTAAGGATTCCAAAACCTTCTATATCAAGTAAATATGAAGGAACCCTAGCTTTTTCCTTTCCTAAGAGCTTAACATTTGAAACAACTGATCAAGGAACCAAACAAGTTTACAAACCATTTTCTCAATTAGTGAAAAGTCTAGAATTTACCTCACAACCTAACCTAGATACAACCATATTTTGGCATCATCTAGGGCTCCCCTACCAAAATAGATATTAACCCTTGACCTTGTTTATGTCCACCTTTAAACCTATTATCACCTCATCATCAATTTTTTTCTTCCAAGACATGAGTGAACTGTATCACCCACTTCCACCCAGATCATATCATAATTTACTTACCAAACCAACCAAGAATCTGGGTATCCTTCCCACACCTAGCATCACCCATCTACCCATCAAATTAGACCTAAGCCCATCTAGTCCACCTAAAAAACCCCCAACCAATATGGTCCAAAGGGTGAAGTTTCTTAAACCTCATCCTCAAGCTTAACATATGCCACCTCCTTCTCATTTACTATCCATTTTGGGACCCCACACTTATACCATCCCAATCACCTATTCTGCTTCAATTGAACCAACACCATTTTCTATGCCTACCTTTTCACTACCCAAGCCATTAACTTCTTAATCATTATTAGCTAGTTTATCCCCTTCTACTTTCCCACCTATTATCAACCCCTCATCCTCTACTTCAAAACCATCTACCTGTAACCCAATCATAGCTAAGAAAACCTAACCCAAACTATCTACCAAAGTTGTTCAACCACTTACCCCTTCTAAGGTCAATTCCATGCCTAAGAAGGTTCCTATTTCTTCAATAAGCATTGTAACACCCCCAACACCTCTGAATGAATCTTATGAAGTTATTTTATAGAGGTTGTTGCAAGCATCTTCCATTAAGCTACCATCCATCAAGTTGTTCACCCCTTATAATAGCAAACCCTCTTGGTTCAATGATACTTTGATTTTTATATATCATAGGACACCAAGACATAATATGGAGAATTGAAAAGCTCTTTGAGCCCTTCTCCATAGCCTATATGATGAGGATGATTTTTTATTAGATGAACCACCTTCACCAACCAAAATAATCCAACTACCAACCCAACCATCAACCCAACTAATCTAACCATTGATCCTACCTATATTTACTCTCCAACTTCATCTCAAAATGAGGGGGAGAAACTGAAGTAATTACCTAGCTTGATTGATCTTATTATCCATACCATTCATATGATTACCTGATCTTAGGCATAATAATGAGGTAAGGGAAGAGCCCATATATCCATTCCATGGACATATCCTTCAGACTCTCAACCTTCTAACCAACTTCAAACACCAACACTACTACCTATGCCCTCACCTAGATCCAAAGTATCTATTTTAGGTGTGCCTCCCACCAACTCTTCCACATCTATTCAACAAACTATGTTGAAGCAACTTCACCAAGCATTAGTGAAGATGAGTCTTTACGACTTGATCAACGCCTTACCCTATCATCATCAAGCCCTAATAGATGCTCTATAGTCCATTGAGGTTCAACTAGATGACCCTCAACCTCTTGCATCCTTCATTAGAACCCTCCAACATTATACTATTATCACCTTCCAAGATTCTGAGATACCTCTAGCCCATTTTGAGGAATTTGACCCTACTCTCTTTGTCACCACATAAATTAATCACACCCACATAAAAAGGGTGATCATTGATGGAAGATCCAGCATCAATATAATCTCCTCCCATGCTTTTGATCAGCTGCATTTACCAAAGAAAATTATGGCTGAAATCACAGTGGTTCTTCAATCCTTTAATGACATAATGGCCACTATATTGGGGACCATTGTCCTTCAAATATGCTTGGGACCTCATACCATTCCTAAGATATTTTATGATGTAGAGGGTGAGTTATAATATAACATTATACTTGGATGCCCTTAGATCTGAGTTATGAGTTTTATACTCTCTACTTTAAATTGTTGTGTCAAATTCAAACATGAAGGATAGGTTATAACCAGCAAGGCTAATCCCAATATTTTTACATCTTGTAACATGAACTATAAGCCTAATGATGTCCTTCTTCCACATTCATCTCCCACACAGTCAACTAACCCCATTAACATAATTACACCACCAACCATGACCCATAGTGCTTCTACCATTAACAATAATGACACCTCAACTAGTGCATTTATTTCTTCTTCCCAAATTCCCATTAAGGATTCCATAGCACAAACTTTCTAACATCTTTCCCTTGGGAAATATTGACTTTTAGCTTTAGATGGTTTTCCCATTTTGCATGAATATGGGAACCTTTAAAATGACCCTTATTATGACCCCAACATAGGAATCACCATCCCTTTTGGAGGTCTCAATAATCAAACAAATTTTGTATATAGGGGACTTGATTGACCACTCCTCACTCCCATCACTGCTCCATATATTCAACCTTTTACTTCCAATTTCTCCTATCTAATAAATCTAGACTTTTTAAACACCTATCTTCATCACTATGCTTAAAAATGATTTGGTATGGGCCTTTACGAACAAGGACCTCATGAATTACCCATTATCAAAACTTAAAAACCTCATGAGTTCTTTGGGCTCAGGTTTGAACCACCAGAAGAACCCACCTCACCAAAACCCATTACTACCCCCACAGAAGAGAGTCCATCCTCACCCAATTCATCTTCCTAATTTGAAGACTCTGACATCATCCCATTTTTTATCAATACCATTAGTTTAGGCCCATTGACCTATCAATAAGGTGTCAAAACTAAAACCTTTCCTCTCATCCATCCTGAGATGATTGACCACGTTTCACCCACTATTCACAACATCCAATGTGAAGATGATTCTTTTATCCTCACCTACCTTGGTTAGGGTAATTCTTCTATATAAAAATCCATCCCCCCTAAGAACTAAACCATGTTAAATGAGTCAACTATTGATATTAAATTGGGAACTTAGGAAAATCTTCACATTGTAAAACTTGGCCAATCCTTAAACTCAGATGAGCAATGGGATTATCATGCTTTCCTTCAAGACTGTAGGATCACATTCATGTGGTTTTATGAGGATATGCCTAGGATTGACCCCTCTATATTTATCCTTAATATTGTTACCCATAATAAGGATAAGTTAGTATGACAAAAGCTTCACAAAATTCACCCTTGCATAGCTCTTCTTCTCAAAAAAGAACTACAATGCCTTATATCCATCAACTTCATTCAACCCATTGATTATCCACGATGGGTCTCTAACTTTATTCCCATCACCAAACCCACTTGGGGACTTCATATTTACATAAATTTGTATGAACTTAACCTTGCTTACCCTAAGGATGACTTTCCTTTACCCAACATCAATGAACTAGTTGATCTTACAACAAGCCATGAGATGTTATCTCTCATGGATGGATTTTTAGGATATAATTAGATCTTGATCACCCCTTTAGATCAACATAAAAATACCTTTATCACCCCCTAGAGCAGCTTCTACCATTAGGTCATTCCTTTTAGTTTAAAAAATGTAGGAGTGACTTATAAATGAGCCATGACCTATATCTTCCATAATCTTATCCATAAGATTGTAGAAGATTAAGTGGACTATCTCTTGGGGCAATCCAAACACCACAAGGATTGTATAGTTGTTCTCGCCATCATATTTGATTAACTAATCCAATTTTATATCATGCTCAATCCCAAGAAATGCATTTTTGGGGTTCTCTCTAGGAAGCTCTTTGGCTTTATCATTTCCCTTCATGGAATTGCAATTGATCCTTGATTTGTAAACTGAAAAATACAAGTGTACTACATTCGAAAATCACTTGTTCATGTTTATGAGATCTTTCAAAATTTTACCTTTTTGTGTTTAATTTTTCATAACGAAAGTAAAATCAAAATTAAAATGAAGATTAGAATGCAATAATAATCAGAGAAAATCAAAGATAACACCAACAAGTTGATAACGGAGTTTGGCTTCAATAGCCTACATCTCCGGGTCTGCCCAATAGTGAGGACTGTTTTATTAAAATGCTGCAACAAATGGCTTCAAAACCTTTAAAAATCTTCAATTTTGCCTTCTATGATCTTTATATGCCTACAAATATTTCTCTTAGACTTGAAAACAAAATTACAAGGCCATATAAGGCAAAAACAAGGCTCTAATCCTCTTAATTTTCTTTACACAGTCAGAAATCCATGTCAATACAAGTAAAAATAACTCCCTTTTATAATGTTTCAGCCACTGTGGCTGAAGCAGTCAAGACCTTAGCCTTTTAGGTGCCAAGTCTCACGTTCAAAAATCCCTTCTCCTTTCTAGGCACCTAGCTCTCCTCCCTAGGTGCCAAGCATGCAATTTGAATGCTTTGACTTCTTCTTCCCTCCTTTTTAGTGCCTTAGAATTTGAAATTTCCTTGGGTTGCATGATAGGCATGGCATGCTTGAAAAATTCAAATAACATGTGATAAATAACACCTAACCAGATTTTTTCCCCCTAATTATTTGCCACATGTCAAATGGAGATTGGTCCACTTGGCATTCTGCAACTGTGCCACGTCATTTTTGACACCAAATTTTTACCTATTGAACCAAAACTTCAATGGCCTATAACTTTTGCATACAGTGTCCATTTTTCAAACTGCAAAAAGCATCAAAAAGCTCTCAATGAGTACTATAATGTGTAAATGATTTGAACTAATTTTGAAGACTTTTGCGAAATAGAACAGTACATGGATCCATTTGGATCATTCCTCCCCACTGGGAACTTTTGGACCTCTGAAAGTTGAAATTAATTGGTAATGAGGTGAGGGTATTTTTCCCTCACCTTTCCAACTTCCATCCATATGGCCTTGCTTGGGTGCATCCCTTTGAGACCAACATGAAGATATTCAACATTGCCTCTTTGTGAAGTTTGCATATTCCTGTCAAGTATAATATCTTCCTGTAATTCTGTTAGATATTCAAGAGAAAAATCATCAATGGAAGGAATGGATACACATTCATCATGATCAATGATCATTAGAGGATCATATAATTTCAAATTTTCCACATTTACAACTGAATAAATCTGCATGTAAGATGGTAAGTCTAATTGGAAAGCATTTGTGCCAATTTTTTCTGTTATCTGAAAAGGACCATACCGGATTGGTTTCAACTTTTTACCTTCACTTGTCAATATTTCCTTACTAATGTGAAGCCATATCATATCACCTACAACAAATTGGTGATCAATACGATGTTTGTCATGCTTGGCTTTGTACTTGGCTTGACTTTTCTCCAATTGAGTATGAACAGTCTGATGAATGAGTTGTATTTGTTCAATGAAATTCTTGGCTCAAATGGCTTATTTTGGTTCACCAACAGCTGTATCCTATCCATAACAAACATCTAGAGGAGATTTAGGCAAGTATCCATAACAAACTTGAAATGGAGTTTTCATAGTAGAAGAATGAAGTGCCCGGTTATATGCATGTTGTATGTAACATAATTATTCATCCCATAACTTTGGATTTTTATTTCTATAACCCCTAAGTAAATGTACCACAATGTGGTTCACAACCTCTGTTTGTCCGTCAGTTTGTGGATGAAATGCAGTGCTCTTTTTTAATTTAGTGTCCATTAGTCCCCAAAAAGTTGACCAAAACTCCCCGATAAATCAAGAATATCGATCAAAAATAATTGAAGTAGGCAAATCAAAATGAACCCATACATGTTTAAAGAACAAATATGCAGTGCCTTCACTAGTAATCTGCTTAGTGCAAGGAATCAAAACACACATTTTGTTAAATCTATCCACAACCACATATACATAGTCATGTTTTCTTTGTGTCATGGGCAATCCCCCCACAAAATCCATAGAGATACTTTCCCATGGGTGAGTAGGAATAGGTAGAGGAATGTAAAGTCCCAATTTCCTATTACTAGGTTTACTTGTGGCACAAAGAGTACATCCCTTTATATATTTAGCAACATTTTCTTGCATACGAGGCCAATAACAATACATTTTCAAATGTGCAACCATTTTAGCAACTCCAAAATGACCAAAAATAAGAGAAGTATGTGCTTCTCTAATCATGTGCACCCTCTCATTTTGAGGAATACATAGTTTGCCCAAATAATACAAAAGATCATTGTGTACATGATAGTCCAATTCTTCTACTTTTCTACTACTCATCAAGTCTTTATAAACATCCTGAAAATCAAGATCATTCACATATTGTTCTTTATAACTTTCATGAGACAAAGAACCATGTTGTAAAAGAATAGATGCAACAACCATAGGAGGCCTAGATAGCATATCTATAACCTTATTCTGAATTCCTTTTTTATATTTGATCACAAGATGAAATTGTTGTAAGAAACCCATCTAACAAAAATGTCTAGACTGTTGTAGCTTAGTTTGTGATTGGAGATACTGTAAGGGATGATGATCTATATGTATTATTATTTCTTTGCCCATTAAGTAATGTTTCCATTTTTTAACACTTTGAACCAACGCATACAATTCCTTATCATAAGTTGGATATTTTCTTACTGCACTTATAAAGGTTTCAAAATGATAACAAACTAGTTTCTTACCTTGCATTAAAATAGCTCCCATAGCATACTCACTTGCATCCATCTTGATTTCAAATGGTTGTTGTATATCAAGAAGTGCCAAGACCGGATCAGTACTTATCTTTTATTTCAAAGTATCGAAGGCTTTTTGATGTTTGCCTCCCCACTAAAAGACCTATTTCACACTTGTCAAAGAATGCAAAGGTGATGCAATATATGAAAATTGAGCAATAAACTTCCTCCAAAACTATACTGCACCAAGAAAACTCCTAACCTCAGTTGTGTTAGTGGGTGTAGACCAATTAACAATGACTTCCACTTTTTCTGGATCAATTTTCAATTTACCATGTCCTACAATGTAACCCAAGTATATCAAAGAGGTCTTGCCAAATTCACATTTTGAAATTTTAAGATAGAGTTTTTCCCTTCGTAATGCATCCATGACTTTCTTAATGTGGATCACATGCTCTTCCCATGACTTGATGAAAATCAATATATCATCTAAGTAAACTATAACAAAATCATCAAGGAACTATCTAAAAACATCATTCATCAATCTCATGAATGTAGCTGGGGCATTACACAACCCGAAAGGCATAGCAAGCCATTTAAACAATCCCTGTTTTGTCTTAAAGGCAGTTTTCCAAACATCACCTTCATTAATTCTTACTTGATGATATCCACTTCTCAAATCCATCTTAGTGAAATAAATAGCATGTTTTAATTGATCCAACAAATCATCTATACAAGGAAGAGGGTAATGATTCTTAATAGTAATTTTGTTTAAAGAATGAAAATCAACACACATTCACCAAGTGCCATCTTTCTTTGGCACCAAAATAATTGGCAAACCAACAAGAGATGAAATTGGATGAATAACACCTCTATCTAATAGATCCATTACCTATTTCTTGATTTCCTCATTTTCCACCACTGATAACCTGTACGTGCCAATGTTAGGGAGAGGAGAATCTTGCAATAGCTGAATTTCATGTTGAACTCCCCTTTTAGGAGGTAAGCCCTTAGGATCCTGAAATACATCATCATAAGTAGAAATGATTTCAACCAATTCATTCTTGTGTCTAGGATCACACTTTTCCAAAGCTTGAGAATATTCTTTTTCCTTAGACTTAATCAACATGAGACAAAAAGTCTTGCTTGAATTAACTAGTTTTTTCATTTGCCCTACTGTAACCAAAGAAAGACTTGTTCTAATGTGATGTGCTCTAACTATATATTCAATGCCATCCTTAACAAGCAAGTACTTATTCTCCTCTCTATAAAAGATTGCTTTTTTGTCATAAAGATATGGGCTTCCCAAAACAATCCCACATATGTCCAATGGAACAACATCCAACTCAACCTCATCTATGAACTTGGATGTGATGGTAAACCTTAGCCTACAAGTTTGTGAGACTTGTAGCTTTGCATTGTCACACACCCAACCTAGTGGATAAGGCTTCAGATGGGGATTGGTTTATAAGCCTAGCTTCTTAACAACCTCTTCAAAAATTAAATTTGCTTGTGAACCACTATCAAATAGAGTGTCAATCTTAGTATGCTTTGAAACAACTCTAATGTGGAACAATTCATTTCTTTTCTTATCAACATGCATAGAATTCTATCTAGAAGAAGATGAATCATTTGATGACTTAGTGCTAGAAATTGAAAGAGAAAAATCATTATATAAACCCATAGATGTGATCTTAGTTTCATCACATGAATCTAATCCTAAGTCCTAAAACATAGCATTAGCCTTCTCTTCTTTCTTTTGATACTTCTTAGGCCTTAATTCAGGATGTAATTTCTAGCACTTAGACTCATCATGATTTTTCTTGCAATGATTACAAAATGGTTTTCCTTCTTCTTATTTTTTAATAGTATAATGGATTTCTATTTACCCTTTACTGATGAACTTTCCCCTTTGGAATGCTTAACATTAGATTTCTTACTTTTTACTTTAGGAAAAGATTATTTTGATTGTTTTCCTCTAGCCTCTAAATGAGTGGCTTGAATACATACTACATCTAAATTAGTGGGATTGAACATAAGAATCATATGTCTTAAGTAACTATGCAACCCACCTATATATTTTAGCAGTGTTTCTTGTGTGTATAGAGGAACATTCAAAAGTAAAGCTTTTTTTCTAAAATCTCATGTATAATCTTGAACACTTTGGCCTTTTTCTTGTCTGAAACTTTGCCAATCCATCATGGCTTGTTGCATATAGCCTAAAGGATAGAATTGATTTTTGAGTTCTTCAATAAAATCATTCCAAGTAGAAATCAAGTTACATTTTTGAACCTCGACTTCCTTCAACTTAATCTCCCACCAGATGAGAGCTGTACCTCCCATACAAAGAGTAGTCAAATGAATTTTTGACTCATCCCCTACAAATCTTTTGGACCCTACAATAAACTTCAATCTACTTGACCCAATTATCCAACTTTTCAGTATTAACTTCACCATTAAACATTGGTAACTCAAACTTAATATCCAATTTTAGTGAATGGAGAGATTCCACAGTTTTTTTACCATCATCCAATGGAGAGGGTTTTTTAGTTTCTTTACCTTTTGATTCTCATGAATCACCTTATTTTTCATTCTTGAATTTCCTTTGTTTGTCATGGTATAGTTTCTCAACCATGCTTCTCATGTCCATGAAAGCTCAATGGAAATCTTGTTCGGATTCCACCTCTTCTTCGGCCATCCTTGAAGCACGCCTTGAACCAATCTCTGGATTATACTCAATGAGTTTTCCTTCACCCTTTTGGGATTTATACCTTGTCAACATACACTAGAAATCACTATTAAATAACAACCACTCTGATACCAAAAATCTGATCTATAAACTGAAAAATGCAAGTGTACTACATTTGAAAATCACTTGTTCATGTTTATGAGATATTTTAAAATTTTACATTCTTGTGTTTAATTTTTCATAAAGAAAGTAAAATCAAAATTAAAATGAAGATTAGAATGCAATAATAATCAGAGAAAATCAAAGATAACACCAGTAAGTTGATAATGGAGTTCACCTTCAATAGCCTACATCTCCAAGTCTGCCCAATAGTGAGGACCATTCTATTAAAATGCTGCAACAAATGGCTTCAAAACCTTTACAAATCTTCAATTTTGCCTTCTCTGATCTTTATATGCCTACAAATATTTCTCTTAGACTTGAAAACAAAAGCCCAAAGCCGTACAAGGCAAAAACAAGGCTCTAATCCTCTTAATTTTCTTTACACAGTCAAAAATCCATGTCAATACAAGTAAAAATAACTCCCTTTTATAATGTTTTAGCCACTGTGGCTGAATTAGTCAAGACCTTAGCCTTTTAGGCACTAGGTCTCAAGTACAAAACTCCCTTCTCCTTTCTAGGAACCTAGCTATCCTCCCTAGGTGCCAAGCATGTAGTTTGAATGCTTTGACTTCTTCTTCCCTCCTTTTTGGCACCTTGGACTTTGAAATTTCCTTGGGTGGCATGATAGGCATGGCAAGGTGGTGTGGCATGCTTGAAAAATTCAAATAACATGTGATAAATAACACCAAACCAAAATTTTGCCCCCTAATTATTTGCCACATGTCAAATGTAGATTGGTCCACTTGGCATTCTGCAACTGTGCCATGTCATTTTTGACACCAAATTTTTACCTGTTGAACCAAAATTTTAATGGCCTATAACTTTTGCATATGGTGTCCATTTTTCGAACTGCAAAAAGTGTCAGAAAGATCTTGATGATTAATACAATGTGCAAATGATTTGAACTAATTTTGAAGACTTTTGCAAAATAGAACTATACATGGATCCATTTGGATCAATCCTACCAAGGTCAAGGCCATCCTAAAAATTCCTCTTCCAATAAACCTTAAACAACTTCACAATCTACAAGGAAAACTCCAATCTATCCATCGCTTCATCTCCCATCTATTAGATAGATGCCAGCCCTTTCACCATCTCCTAAATAAAGACACCTCCTTTAGATGGACCAAAAATTATCAAAAAGCCTTTGATTCACTCAAGGAGTACCTACTTTCTTCACCAGTTCTTATCCCCAATAAGGATGACCAACCTTTTTACCTTTACATATCCACCATGTATCACTCTTTAGGTTTAATGCTAGCTCATCGAGATGAACAAAACAAAGAGCAAGTTGTCTATTATATCAATCACATGCTTCTAGAGTATGAGACATGATATGCCCATCTTAAAAAACTTTGTCTTGCTCTCACTTTTATCACCTTTAAACTCCAACATTACCTTCTTAATCATAAAACATACATTATTACCAACACCAAACCATTAAATTATATACACTCCAAGCCATACCAAAATCAACATTTGGCTAAGTGGCTCATGCTTTTATCTAAGTTCAATCTTGATTTTCTTCAAAAAAAATCCATTAAAGGGTAGATCATCATTGACCAATTGGCTAAGGCTCCCCTCCTAGATAACTAACCCATTCCATTAACCTTTCTAGATGATTCTATTATGAATCTTTTTCAAGAAGAAAACCCTTACTAAATGACCTTGTTTTTTGATGGCTCTAAATGCCAACATGGTGGGGGTGTAGGCATAATTCTCATTCCTCTTCATGGAGAACCTCTTCCACTTTCTTTTAAACTCAACTTTGAATGTACAAACAACATGGCATAATACGAAACTTTGGTCATTGGTATTCAAATTTCTCTCACCTCAGGAATCAAAAACATTTTTATCTTTGGTGATTCCCAACTCATGATCAACCAAGTCAATGGGTCCTATCAATGTAAAAATGATATTTTTCAAAAATATAAACTTCACATTGACAAGCTCTTAACATATTTTAAACATTACAAGATCTAGTTAGTACCCTGATATACTAACAAATTCATGTATATAATGTCATCCCTTGCATCTCAAATTTCCTCTCAACCTATTGAATCTAAACTATTTGTCACCATCCATCATTTCATCAAGCCTTCATATATCAATTCAAACCTTCCTACCATTTTTAGTATGGAGGCATCTCCTTTAGACAACTGGTATGACCAAATTTTTAACTACCTTAACCTTGACATCATTCTACCCAACCTCTTAAATAATTCCTAGAAAGCCTTCATTTAGGGTACCTCTCGTTATACTATATTAGGAGGAATCCTTTACATACTTGGCTTTGATGACCTTCTTCTATGTTGCCTGTGGATTCATGATATTTCCCTTGCTATCAAGGAAACTCATGATGGAGTATGTGGGGGAAATTTTAGTGGCCTCATTATTGATAAAATAATCTTACACCTTTTCTATTATTGTCCTACCCTCAATTAGGATAGTTGTGACTATGTAAAGAAGTGTTTCAAATGTCAATAACATGTTAACTTGCATCATGCAACCGCTCACAGACTTTAGGTATCTAAAGATTATTGGCCCTTCTCATAATGGGGGCTTGATCTCACTAGATAAATCAATCATCACTCATCTCAATGACACCAATACATCATCACTACTACTAAATATTTCACTAAATGGGTGGTAGCCATTCCCCTTATCTCAATAAAAGCTAAAAAAATTATTGTTTTCATCAATCACCACATCATCTATCATTTTTGTGTCCCTCAAAAAATCATCATTGATAATGGAAAATCCTTTAAAAATAATAAATTTCAATCCCTATGTAATGATTTTGGCATCAATCTCAACCATTCCTCACCTTATAATCCATAGGAAAATAGACAGGCAAAAGCCTCCAACAAAACCCCCATCAAGATGCTAACTAAAGTTATAAGTGCTTTAGGTCAAGATTGGCACCTGCACATCCCATTCTCTTTGTGGGCATATTGCACTATCATTCAAACCTCCATGGGTGTTACACCCTTTCCCCTAGTCTTTGGCACAGAGGTTGTCTTACCTCTCAAAGTCCAGATCCCCTCTCTTTACATATCCTTGTAAGACATCATTTTTGAAGATGATTATTATCAAGAGTGCCTTACACATCTTGAGTTGCTCAATGAGCATCACCTTACTACCCTTAACCATATTCATGTATTTTAAGAGCGTATGACCCATGCTTATAACAAATATTTGAAAGAACAAGAATTCAATATTAGAGACCTCATCCTTAAAGACAACCGACATGTAACAAATATGGAGAAAAGCAAACAAGGAAAATTTGCTTTCAATTAGCTCGGACCCTATATCATCACCCATAAATATGGTTCAGGGGCTTATTGTTTGTTCTCTCTTAAAGGCAAACCAAAACCTAAGCCTCTCAATGCTTTACATCTACATCCTCTCTAGTGTTAAGGAAGATCTAATAAACCATGTTGTCTAACTTAAGCTCATACCTTGGTTTATGATATTCTCACCTCCCTTACCCTATTACCCTATTCCTCTTAGGGACATGTGATTATAATAGACCCATGTGATTATTCATCATAAATTTTAGCCCAATCTTAAACATGGGTATCATAGCTCAACCCATTATATGGTTCTCATGGATACTTTTCATCTTTAACTAGATGGAATCTCATTGTCACTTCTTTCCCAAAACCACTTTCCAAACTTTGTAACCACCTTTTGTGGTAAAAATCTTACCCCTATAAAGGTCAACCTCTAAGCTTGAATAGATGTGTCCATGTCTAGAAAAAAACATTAAAAAATAATTCTACATGGGATATAAAATATTATTTGGGTCCATTTTTCTTAAGTACAGACCACTCCCTTGAAGGACATCTACCAAATAAAGTCAAAATATAAAGATTGATCCCTTGAAGGATAGCTATCAAACACTTATTTAGACTTAGATCACTCCCTTAAAGGATGGTTAAGCCCACATTTCAAACCTAATCTATTCACCCTTTAAGCTTCTCCCATTTATCAGCTTCACCCTTTTCATAAATGTGAGCAATAAGTAAAGACATGGACTTAATATATTTTGGTTCTCAGGTCACCTATAAAAAAGGTAAGTAAATCCATAGCAGGTTCCTACATCATCCCTTGTCCCTCTATTTACCTATCATCCCCTTTTCCTATATACCCTCTATAAATCAAGGGACTATGAGATCACTTGGCACCCTGCATTTATGATGACACATTTTCACTAAAATCACACTAATGTGAAGCATATGAAAGGTTTATTTTCATTAAGATCAATCCATCTTGGGTTTAACAGGGTCCAAGCCAATAAACTCAACATGTTTTTTTCTCAATTATATTGGTTCACAAGGATGTTATCTCTAATTATATTGAGTTTTTTGTATACACTTACTTTATGTGTTTTCATTAAAACATTAAATTTTATCTATAAACATCACAAAATTCTTAAAGCAGACCATAATCACAAACTATATCATGAATGACATATCATGAACCATAAAATCCACATGAACAAATTGTACAAACCATTTTCTTTCACATTGAGTAACATCACATTTGTACATTACTTAAATTTTCACAATATTCAAACATATACACCATAAGCATTATCCCCACATTAAAATATACCTATATAATCAACAACATCATCTAGAACAAAAATGTTGAAACATACATCATCACATGCCTATACTAAGAACATTGATCTAAATAATCATCATAATCATAAGTCCATAAACAATTGTCATCTATAAAATTAAAAACATCTAATTCACTCATCAACATCAGTCTTAATCATCACATCATAAACATACAAAAATCAACCTCATAAAGTATAATCATCAAAATCATCTCATATAAATCATTGGAATCACACACACACACACACACACACACACACACACACACACACACACACACACACACACACACACACACACACACACACATGATTCAAATGATTTATATGAGATGATTTTGATGATTATACAAAAATCAACATCAGTATTAATCATCACATCATAAACATACAAAAATCAACCTCATAAAGTATAATCATCAAAATCATCTCATATAAATCATTTGAATCATATATATGAGATGATTTTGATGATTATACAAAAATCAACATCAGTCTTAATCATCACATCATAAACATACAAAAATCAACCTCATAAAGTATAATCATCAAAATCATCTCATATAAATCATTTGAATCATATATATATATATATATATATATATATATATATATATATATATATATATATATATATATATATATATATATATATATATATACATCAATATGTGTCAATACATGTATATATCACTCGCTCATATACATCTCACATCGATGGCACATAGATCAGTTTAGAAATACATATATACATATTAAAAAATATACAATATCATCTTGGACCTATACCTAGAGTACCATTGCCACTAGCCCCATCTATACATGTACCTGATGGTGGTCCCCCTAGGACCCCTGTCTAACCCACTATCACAACCCACTGACCTGGGGTACCAAGCATGGCCCCACCACCCATACTAGCTCTATACCTAATAAATCTAATGGCATGGGGTAACTGATCAAATACCATTGCCTTGTAATAACAAAGCTCTTGTATAGTGGCTAAATAATGTGCCCATGGCACTAAATCTATTGGCCCTCATATTACTACACCTACCAGACCAACACCAATATGCCCCTATAATGTGCCTATATATCCTTATAAACTAGCTACCTACCCCTATAAAATGATAACTTGGGCCTGTACCTAGTCCTTTTCCACTATCATGGCCCCCACCTATCCCTATAGTGTTGTAATCTAACCCTATAGCATGGCCACCTACCCTTGTAATGTTATAATTTGGGCCTAATCCACAATAAGTATCATCATTGCTTGAGGATCACCCTATGTTAATCCTTGTACTAGATCAATTTCCATAAGTCCATGACCCCCATTCCCCCAACCAAAATTTGCTATCACATATCTACCCTAGAACCATGCAAGATAATCAACCATAATGCTTGCATCATCTCTCTCTCTTATGGGCATCTCCTCATGGTCTAACTCCTCCTCATGTGGCTCTAGATATGGCTTTGAAAATAAAAACTCTACATAATTCCTCCTTTATGATGCAAAATTAGGTAGAATACCCTGCACAAGCCCAAAATATCTTCACACTCTCTCAAATGGGATGACTCCATCTCACCATTCTACTTCCCAAACACCCATCTCTAACTCTGTAAGGCTAATGTATGATATCTATACCCAACCCA
Organism: Torreya grandis; assembly: GCA_037957365.1. Taxonomy (NCBI): domain Eukaryota; kingdom Viridiplantae; phylum Streptophyta; class Pinopsida; order Cupressales; family Taxaceae; genus Torreya; species Torreya grandis. The sequence goes on from JARHVA010005318.1 coordinate 1,188,817, forward strand.
TAAAATACAAGTCTTATACAACCTCCAACTATATCTCCAAGTGATAATCCCTCTAAGGCATCTTGAAGCCAAATAATATACCTTTCACCACCAACAACCCCTATCATTACCTCATCCCTCCTCCATTGATAAAATATGACTCTATACTCCATTGGCAAGTAACCCTCTATGGGCATGCCCAATGGTCTTAGCACCCATATGGCTTCATATGCCCAGTAATGGAGTACAAACCCCACACTGATAGCATAATGTCTATGTGCTTTGAAGCCCCATATCTCTCTATAGATCTACACTAACAAAACCTAGGCCCATCCTAAGACCATCGTCCCATGTACTAACTCCACAAGTACCCCAAACAAAATGTAAGGGAACCTCCCTACAACTAAATCTATTAGAGCATAAAAAGTCTCCTCTAATTACAAAATCATCATAGGTGTCTTTCTCCTTGTGCCTATTGGTATAATGGCCTAATGCTAAATCTACCAACATGGAACTGTGCATGTGCTCTATCCACCCCAAATAATATATCCATATAATTGTCAATCTCCTAAGTGTCTATATGATATATCATGTCCCCTTAGATGGGTAATTGGGTGATCATATGCACATCCTCTAGTAGGATTTTCATCTCTTTGATCGATAACCAGAATGTGTTAGTCATCAGGTCCCATCTCTCGAGGCGGGAAACTATCATTGCAATATACCTAGGAAGGTGTTGTTAATGGGGCATCACTCCAAAACTAACCATCTCCACATGTCACCAATCCTTTATGAACATATCATCTTGCACATTCATAAAAATCTTAGGCACTTGATCCAGTAGCTAGATATACTCTCGATCTTGCAAAACAATCATATCCATCATATGGTGATACCATATCCATATTTACATTTTCCAAGATATGATGACTATAAATCACTAGTAAACCCACTAAAAATATTTCATTTACCCCTTTTCTACACCTATCTCTCACAACTACAAACAATAATTTCAACCCTTCACAGATTTCATGCACCTGTCATTTACTTGTTACTAATTACTCTTATCATCTCAATCCTACCCTTCATCTCTTTCTAAATGGATATTTAAATAACTACCTACCTCTCGTCTCTATTCAAGGACCTAATACCTATACAAAGATTCCCAATACCCTTAAAACATTCTTTACACCTTCTTATACCCTAGCTAACAATAAACCACCTATGTTTCAAGCTACTCTATACATGAACATAAATATTCAAACCATCTACATTGATAAAATTTCACATCCAACCATTTACCCCTTACACAAATATTCCCTTATTATCTATATCCTTATTAACACTAAAACCTTAATAAACTAAGCTTCAACATTAAACCCTTAAAAAACACACCCACTACCCACACCTTTCCTATTTCCTTTATAAAACAACTTATCTACATTTTAAAAGACAAACATTTAACTTTCAAACTAGTTATAATAAAATAATACTATAATATAATCATATCAAAATCAACTCCCACTTCCTTCCCATCCCTTTTCCTACCGAAACATCTCCTTTTCTCAATAGTCGATAGATCCCTCAACCATCGACGATCCTCTTAGGGTAGTTTTTACCCCTCAAGTCGATCATAAATGATCACGTCAACCATCAATGGTCACTATTAGTTACCAATGATGGTGAGCCTCAACCCCTTAACCTCCTTTAAACTTCACAAACTACCCTACTTCCTATACTTTCTCTTCTTTTACCTCTCCTATAACAACACTAGTTTGTATTTTCCTACCTTTATCCTTATTTTTCCTATTTTTTCCATAAATTTGACAAAACCCTAAAATTCTAAAACCCTAGGGAATCTCTCTACCCAAACATTTTAAAATCATAAAATACCTCAATACTCACAAAATCCTATATAAATTATTCAATGTCAAAACATAAGGTGATCCTACCTCATTCCACAAATGATGATGATGTCTTAGTCCATGTTTAGCTACCTAACCACATTTATTTCTAGCATCCATCTCAACTCTACTCAATCACCCTCTCAATAAAATCACCAATACACTCTTGACACTTAGGAATGCTTCCAACAATCATGGGTAAATCTTGTACCAAGCACTTACGTAGTACTAAATGACAAAAACAATGTTTCACATGGTAATAAAACATTGACCATTTTCCTTTTTACTACAAGTTTAGAGTTTTTACTCAACTATCGATGGTTATCTAAGCATCAATTATTAACCCTAACCATCAATGGTTAGGTTCCCACAACCTTTTCTACCATCTCAACTTAAACCCAACCTTGTGGTACACTCAAGTGGGGCAACCCATTTCACCATAAATTCACCTCTTCGATAATAACCCTCTACCCTAACCAATAATAACTACATTAAGCTTGAATTACATGTTGGATCCACTATCCATTAGACTATGTAGGCATCATCCTCTTGCCTAGCACATCAAGAGTTATCCCAACCACTCCTTACCCAACCAACCATCCAATCCATTTGTCCATGTCCACCTCGATGTTGGCCTTTTTTGAACCAACCTATTTGCATGCCTTACGATGACCTTGCTTTGGTCATGTTAACTACCTTGATCGATTTTGCCATGTGAAACTCTTTCATTTTTTACCACTTCATACATGACCCAACCATTTGTGTTTTTGTCATGAGTACTTCCTACCGTAAAAACCTAAGCAAATACCCAACTTATCTAGGCAATTTGATATGTGTGACCCGATTAGCTATGACCAATGCTAGGGACTAATTATCTTATCAGTTATCCTAGAACCTAAACTTATTATTATCAACATTGGTAACTTTAATATTTGTGTGATTTTGACACTCACACTTGGTCACATTTTATGCACGTATTTACATTTCAAATGCCCACCCATTTTTGTCACCAACTTTGTGACCTTTATTTTGCCTTCTATCAAACCATGACCCAATTTTAGTTTTACCTCATTGGCTCTTAGTTTGAGGGCGAATACCCTCCTCCCATATTCAAGGCAACCAGACCTTAGTCAGTCAACAATTCATTTTTATTTTACGTCTTATTGACCTAAAGTTGCACAACAAAAAGGAGCAAAATATAGACACTCAAAAACATCCCCTTGACTAGATTTCAATGTCAAACTACTTTAGACATATTCTCAACCTTAGTTATTTACTTAGTTAACTCACCCTTAAAACACCTATTCTACTTTAACATTCATTAACACACCTAGGATACTTTGGCTAAACATTTTAAAACCTTAACTTAGAACTTGTTTTCACCCTTTTGTGCTTGTGGGTATGACCGTTGATAGTCAGCCTAACCATTGATGATTAACTTGGCCATCGATGGTCAGGTATCAGAGCTTAAAAAATAAGAACTTCTAGTTGTAATCAAGATAATCAAAATAAAAATAAAAACTTTCCCATACAAACCTTACAACTTACCATCTCTTTGAATTGGCATCTTTATCCCAAACCAACTTAGTAACTTCCTTCCTCTTCACTTAGCAACGTTATACTATAAGTTGAGGGCTCTTGGAAGAGAAAAAGACCTTGAAAATTGCATCTAAGCTCTCTTGTTTTATTTATGTAGGCATCCAAGATCCCTAAACTCTATCCACATGACTTTTGAAGGTTGGAGTATTGTTATGCTACCTAATTTCATTCAAATTGTCACTAGCCTCCACTTTGCATCATATAGGTATTCTTTTCTTGTTCCTAGCATTTCCTTTCTTCATTAAGTCTTTTTGTCTGGATCAAATCACCTACACATTACCCCTCACTCTCAGAATCCATATTCAAACCTTTATCCATCATCCAACCTCCTTCCAACTCCAATTCAATATCCTACCACATTCCCATAGGTAACCATAGACGGTTACTATAACCATCGATGGTTATAAAAACTATCATTGGTCACTTAATCATCGATGATTAGACCAACCACCATTGGTCAGCCTGACCATCACCAATCACCTGTCAGGTTAAATAATAGCTTATTATTTTTGACCTCCTCACACCCCACTAGTCTCTCCTTTTACTTCTAAACTATCTATATGTCTAGTTCAAATTCTCTGAATCTAACCTTGCCACACTTTAGCATGGTATTGACCTATTGTGCTATATTTTGATATCATATTGAACATGTATGTTAATTATTTCTTGCATAAGCATTTATGTTCTTATCAATTTATCATCTTTTATTTCTATTATTAGAATATTTTTATCATTAAGGGAGTGGATTGATAGTCATCCAAGGGAGCTTTCACTTCTTGGATCTAGCGTGTTACTAAGAAGTCTACCTTCATACTCATCTAACAAAGTTGGTTTAGTATGGTCTTATTGTAGGTAGTCCATCCTCGCCAAAAAGGAGTTTTCATTTTCTCTGGTCATCAATGAGCACAATGTTTAACCAGGTATACACCCATCATATGTTGTTTCTATCTTTTTTCCTAAAAGTAAGAAATAGAGTAATAAATAGTAAGAAACATTCTAGCACACTCAATGGGACCCCTTCTCGGTTCATAGTTCTTTTTAGGCATATAGTTGCATTAGTAAAAATCCATGTTCTTGTATTTTTTTTATTTCTAAATTCCAAAAGGTAGAATTTTCATTTCTTTTCTTTTCTAAAAATAAAAAAGAAGTCAAAAAAAAGTTTCCATCTTAGGGATATGTTGTTTTTTCATCCCGCATAAAATGCATTGTATTTTTTCCTTATTTACATGCAAAGAAATCAAAATTTTATTTTGGTTAAAACTGAGTGCATTCATTGTCTTGCTTGCTTAATGCTTAGCTCACCTAGATTAATTAAACACATTATTATTTAATTTTAGTGCACATATGTTACACTACCAGACCACTTTCATAAAACAAACATAAAAACTTACTTGAGACAAGGCCCATTGGGATTTCATCACCCTTTGGGTCACCTTACCATACTCGGTGATCCCACTTAGATTTCATCACTAAGGGGATGGCCCACTCCATTCTATGGTAGAGTATAAACTCTAGACAAATGGTATCTATTGGCTAAGTGGCCTAGCTCGACTTTGGATTCATGAAGTATGGGGAGCAATCCCCTAGTACCAAGCCATGTACTCGATCTAGTGCAAATTCTTTTGCGTACCAAAATTTAACCTGAAACCATCTTTAGATAGATCTTTGAGTACCTAACTTGTAAGGTAATTTATCCTTTCACACTCTCTAAGGCATAATCCAAAAGTGATTTAAAACGAATCCTATGATTAATCATGTTTTTAGTGTATTCTTTTTCTACTTTGATATTTTCTTTGTTTGTTATTTATTTGAGGTGTGAGTCTTACAAATCCCTTTTCATTTCTCATATGATCTTAACCAGATAACAAGTGAGAAATAAAAATAACAAACCAATGTCTTCATCTTCATCCTCATCCATGGATTATACCTCAGAGGTTGATACATCCCAACATGCTTTGCCCCACCATTCTCCTTCACCTACTAGGCTTCCCATGATTCCCAAAGGTGATGTGTATTTCACTACTTTTTTGGATAACCAAGTGGCTCTTCAACACTATCTTAATATCTTAGACTACCATTCTTCGACTACTTCAATCCCTTCAGTAGATCCACCTTATGATATGTCACACCACCTCATGGTTGGTGTTACATCAACCCAACTTTTTGTTAGCCAAGCTTCATCTTTTACCATTAGCTCATCTACTACTACCACCCAAACACTTATTACCTCAACCAATACCTCTAATATTGGCTCAACTTAACCCCTTGTCACTTATGCCCATTATATCGATGTGATGTCTTCGACACCCATTTCTACCATTCCCTCCAACTCAAAAAATATAGCGACCTCTACCCCCTTTCAGAACTTGGTATTATCTATACCATAAACACTTTCCTTTCATTAACACTAAGGTGACTACCCATCAACAACCCATAGACACTTCAGTATTACCAACCTAAACCATGCCCCCATCAACCAACCCAAATGTACTCCTAAACCAACCATTATTTGTTCCTCTACAAACCCCCACAACATCCTATCAATATATTCCCAACCCAAAAGGATATATTATGCCTTCCACTCAACCCTTAATGCTTATTAGTCTTACTAGGGAACTATCCCAACCTCAAGTTACTACATACCAATATGTTCCTACTTTCATACCTTCTATTTCATATTAATTCATAGCTACAACCCAACTCAACAGAACCTACCATCAAATTATGCATTTCCCCAACCCCAACCCAACCTAATCAAGATGATCATGGACAAGATGACCCATCACGAATCCTTTACATCTGGGTCTCATAATATTTTGTCCTATAACCAAATTTACAATGAGCTAATCAATCCATCTATTCCCATCCATGCTTATCCACCTCAATGGGAACTCCCTAAATTCTCTAAGTTTCAAGGTAAGGAGGATCCTCAGTAACATTTGAGGGTATTTCACCATTCTTTTTAATTGATTGCATATGACAATGACCTCCTCTTCCAAACCTTCCCTATATCTTTATCAGGACCCATCTTGGATTGGTATAGTGCCCTTCCTAGGCACTCTATCTTTTCATTTTCCCAACTCACCCAAATATTCTTAGAACACTTTTCAATGAACATATCTAATAAGTTATTCATAATGGACCTCTATTCTATCAAGTAGTTTGATGATGAATCAATCATTGACTTCATCACATAATGATGAGGTATCATCAATCAACTATCCTTCTCACTAGCCCAATAAAAACTCATCTAGATTTTCTTTAGGGGATGTGCAAAACACATTTCTCTCACCCTTTAGATGCAAACATTTATAACCTTTGATGAAACATTCAAAATGCACGCAAACTTGAAAACCACAACATATATGAGGGTAAACTAAAATTACAAAATAATAATTCCACTTTCAAACCCAATGATCCCTCTGCCACCAAGACAACCAACCCAATCCTAAAGATAAATCTTATACAAACTTAATTGTGTTGAAATCTGCCCCACCTCTTTCTATTAACCAACCACATCAAACCACTCCTTCCAAACTTTCTTACCCACCAAACCAAAATCAAAACTAAGTTTCTCACTAATAATTTACACCTATAGGAGAATATTATGCCTTTGTGTTGGATAAATTACTTAAATCTAACCTTATTAAACTTTTACCAATCAAGCCACCTCAATAATTTGACCCTTCTCACCCTATGCCTAGGTGGTACAATGAAAATGACCATTGTGCTTTCCATCAAGTCATTGGAAATGACATAAATTAGTGTAACACTTTTAAAATCATCATCCAAAACTTGATTGATAATGGTGAATTATCATTTGACAACGCCAACGTACCTCTTAATCATTCTCTTGATATATTTCACAAATATTTTCTTAATCATACTCTGTTAATCAATCCCCATAGTAATAACTCTAAACCATCATCATCCCATTAGGCACACATAATCAACATCATCATAAATGAGCCCATGATGGATGAAGCCCACACTCCTATTGCTCTTTCACCAACTTCACCTATGGAAGAAGCAAGTTCACCTCTTATCCCTTTAAAGACCCAAATAGAAGAATATATAGCCCATATGTCTTCACTCAATCGAACCATACCCATACCCACCACTCCTTTCATGGAAATAGTCATTGATCTAACCACCTCTTCTTGTACCCCACCAAATAGAATGGTAGAACCCTCCTCTTTTCCTTTGGATACCCTAACAAAGGAAGAAACCAAGACCATGCCTACACCCTTGGTCAAAGAACCATTTATTCTCCTAATCACCACACAAGAAACCTTTACCTCATTTACCCAACTAGGGATTTTGAAATATTTTAGATAAATTAATGATGAAGGAACCCTACCTTCTTCCTCACCTAATGGATTAAAATTTGAAAAAATTGATCAAAGAATCAAACCCATTTATAATCCCTTTTCTTGGTTAGTACAAAGTGTATAATTTACCACACAACATAACTTGGATAGAGCCACCTTTTGGTACCATCTAGGGATCCCATACCAAAATAGAGATAAATCATCAAACTCATTGGCATCCACCTTCAAACTAATTATCACCCCATCATCAAACATTTCTTTCTCCCAAGACATGATAGAATTATATCACCCACCTCCACCTAGATCATCTCACAATTTCCTCACCAGACCAACCAAGAATATGGGTATCCTTCTTACACCTAGCATCACCCACCCACCCATCAAATTAGACCTAAACCCCTCTAGTCCACCTAACAAACCCCCAACCTATATGTTCTAAAGGGTGTAGTTTCCTAAACCTCATCATCAAGCTTGACCTATGCCACCTCCTTCTCATTTGCCATCCATTTTGGGACCCCACCCTTCTACTATCCCAGTCACCTATTCCACTTCAATTAAATCAATGCCTTTTTCTATGCCTACCCTTCCACCACCCAAGACATCAACCTATTCATCATTCTTAGCTAGTTTATCCTCTTCCACTTTCCCATATATTATCAACACTTATCCTCTACTTCAAAACCATCCACTTGTAACCCAATCATAGCTAAGCCATTCCAACCCAAACCATCTACCAAAGTTGTTTAACCACCTACCCCTTCTAAAATCAAGTCCATACCTATGAAGGTTCCTATTTATTTGAAAATCATTAAAACACCCCCAACACCTCTAAATGAATCCTATGTAATTATTTTATAGAGGTTGTTGTAAGCATCTTCCATTAAGTTTCCACCTATCAAACCGTTCACCCCTTTTAATAACAAACCCTCCTAATTCAATGATACTTTTATTTGTGCATATCATAGGATACCAAGACATGATACAGAGAACTAAAAATATATCCAAGCCATTGTCCATAGCCTATATGATGAGGATGATATGTTATTAGATGAACCACCTTCACTAGCCCAACCATTCCAACTACCAGCTCAATCATTCCAACTATCAACCCAACCAATCTAACTACCAACCCAACCAATCCAAATACCAACCCATCCAACTTAACCATCAACCCAACCAATCTAACCACTGACCCCACCTATACTTGCTCTCTAATTCTCATCTCAAAATGAGGGGGAAGAACCAAAGAAATTACCTAGCCTGATTGATCCTATTATCTATACCATTCATATGATTACTTGATCTCAATTGTAATAATGAGGTAATGGAAGAGCCCATGCATCCATTCCATATACATATCCTTCAAACTCTCAACCTTCTAACCAAGTTCAAACACCAAAACCATCACCTATTCCCTCACCTAAACCTAGAGTATCTATCCTAGGTGTGCCTCCTACCAACTCTTATGCATCCATTCAACAAATTGTGTTGAAGCAACTTCACCAAGCATTGGTGAAGATGAGACTTTAAAAATTAATCAAAATTCATCTTCCACATAGTAAACTAACCCCATTAACACAATTGCGCCACCAATCATGACACACAGTTCCTATACCATCAACAATAATGATGCCTCAACAAGTGCATCTATCTCTTCTTCCCATATTCCCATTGAGGATTCTTTGGCACAAAATTTCCAATGTCTTTCCCTTAGGGAATATTGACTTTTATCTTGAGATGTTTTTCCCTCTCTACATGAAAATGGGAACCTTCAAAATGACCCTTATTATGACCCCAACATAGGAACCATCATCCCTTTTAGACTTCCCAACAATAAAGAAAAATTTGTCTATGGGGGACTTGATCGACCACTCCTCACTCCCATCACCACTCCATATATTTAACCTTTCACTTCTGATTTATCCTATCTAATCAATCTAGCCTTTACCAAAACCTATCTTAATTTCTTTTCTTGGAAAATATTTGGTATGGGCCTTTATAAATAAGGACCTCAAAAATTGCCCATTATCAAAACTCAAAAACCTCATGAGTTCTTTGGGCTCAGGTTCAAACCAATAGAAGAACCCACCTCACCAAAACCCATTACTACCCTGTGGAAGAAAGTCTATCCTTGCCCACTTCATCTTACAAATTTGAAGACTTTGACATCATCCCATATAATTTTTTTTATCAATACCATTAGTTTAGGCCCACTGACTTATCAACAAGGTAGAGAAACTAAAACCTTTCCTCTCATCCATCCTAAGATGATTGACTATGATTCACCCACTATTCACACCATCAAATTCCAAGATGATTCTTCCATCCTCACCTACCTTAGTGCAAGGGATTCTTCTATAAAAAAATCCCTCCCCCTAAGAACCAAACCATGTTAAATGAGTCAATTGCTAATATTAACTTGAGAACTCAAGAAAATCCTTGCATCATTAAACTTGGCCAATCCTTAAACTCAGATGAGAAAATGGATTATCCCACTATCCTTCAAGACCATAACATTGAATTCACATGGTCGTATCAAGATATGATTAGTCTTGACCCCTTTATAGTTATCCATAACATCGTTACCCATCTTGAGGCTAAGTTGGTACAATAAAATCTTTGCAAAATGTACCCTCACATAGCTCTTCTCATCAAAGAAGAACTATAATGCCTTCTATCCATCAACATTATTCAACCCATTAATTATCCATGATGGGTCTCTAACATCGTTTACATCACCAAACTCACTGGGGGACTTCATATTTGCATCGATTTCCATGACTTTAACCTTGCTTGCCCCAAAGACAACTTTATTTTACCCAATATAGACCAACTAGTTGATATTATCATGAGCTATGAGATGTTATCTCTCACAGATGTATTTTAAAGATATAATCATATATTGATCACCCCCTCAGATTAACATAAATATACCTTTATCACCCCTAAGGCACCTTCTGCTATCAGGTCATGCCTTTCAATTTAAAAAATGCAAGAGTGACTTATCAACGAGCCATGACCTATATCTTCCATGATCTTATACATAATATTGTATAAGATTATGTGGATGATATCTTTGGTAAATCCAAACACCATAAGGATCATCTAGTTGTTCTCGCTATCATCTTCGATTGACTAATATAATTTCATGTCAAGCTCAATCTCAAGAAATGCTTTTTTGGGGTTATCTCTAGGAAGTTCCTTGGCTTTATCATTTTCCTCCATGGAATTTAAATTGATCCTACTAAGGTCAAGGCCATGATATAAATGCATACTCTAACAAGCCTTAAACAACTTCGTAGTCTGTAAGTAAAACTCCAATCTATCTATCACTTCAGTTCCCAACTATCAGATAAATGTCAACCCTTTCATCATCTTCTAAAGAAAGACACCTCCTTTAGATGGACCAAATATTGTCAAAAAGCCTTTGATTCACCCAAGGAGTACCTTCTTTCTCCACCAATTCTTATCTCCCCTAAGGATGACCAACCTTTCTACCTTTACATATCTTCCATCGATTACTCTTTAGGTACAATGTTGGCTCATCAAGATGAACAAAACAAAGATCAAGCCATCTATTATTTCAGTCGCATGTTTATAGAGTATGAGACATGATATAACCATACTAAAAAACTTTGTCTTGATCTCATTTTTTTACCTCTAAACTCCATCATTACCTTCTTAATCATAAAACATACATTATTACAAACACCAACCCACTCATGTATATTCACTCCAAGCCATACCAAAATCAGCATATGGCTATGTGGCTCATGCTTCTAGCTGAGTTTTATCTTGAGTTTATTTAACAAAAATCCATTAAAGGGCATGCCACCATTGACTAATTGGCTGAGTTTCCCCTCCCAGATAACCAACCCATTTCATTGACCTTTATAGATGAGTCTATTTTGACTCTTTATTAAGAAGAACCCCCTTATTGAATGACCATGTTTTTTTATGGCTATAAATGCCAACATGGTGGGGGTGTAGGTGTAATTCTCATTCCTCTTCATAGAGAACCTCTTCTACTTTACTCACCTATGACACATACAACCTCATCTAAAATCACCAAGATAAGTGAAGATACATATTTTCATTTTATTACTTATAGTTATTTCGACATTTATTTTCAAATATGATCTTTAGTGTCTTGTTATGTTATTTCCCAAATCACCATTCCACATTACACTATTGTTTCATGTGATCAGCTTTGGGTGGGGTATATCTATGCACATAATATTTTTCACTTTATCATTTATTAATTCTTTCTATTTGAGTTACTTGTAGAGTATTGATCTCCCTGAGTGCATGCCTTAAATTATGCATCGATAAATGGGTGGGAAAGGATCATAGTGATTTATGAGATATGTTTCTATTATATCATGATCACACCTTTACCTACTATTAGTTTGGCTTCCTTAGCGAATCTTTCCACTTACCTCTATCATCTTATCCTTATTTAGTTGTGTTATCTTTCTTATATCCTATTTGTAAATGTCAAGCTAATACCATATGTCTAGTGCATTTTCCTTGCATGTACTATATCAGCTATCATGATACAATTATGAGCCTATCTTCTAACATCTATATTATATTAGCCTAGCTTATATGATTCTATATAAACCAACTTATTTCAATTGTATCGATTGGGTTGATACTATTAGCTTTAATTTTAGGGTTGGTTTTGGGTATATATATATATATATATATATATATATATATATATATATATATATATATATATATATATATATGATTCATACTTAAATCATATCATATACACTTTATTCACTCTTATTTCACTCGCACTTCTGACCTAAGTTATTTTCAATCACACTTCTACCCTAAGTTATATTTTGAATAGTTCATGATCTAACACCTTATATTGAAAAACCTTATCTTGTGGTATCTTTAAATCTAAATATAAGGAGTCATCAGGATTCCTATATGATAATTTTTAAGTCTTTGTCTAACCAATTAAAGTATTCAACCAACAACATTCTCTTGCAAAGATCCACTTGAGCCAATGGGAGATTTATGCTTGATAGGTCCACTCCAAGGTAAGTATTTCTAACCCTATACTCTTTTGTTTATTTACTTAGTAGATTAGATATTACTTATTGTTTAATTAATTAATATGTGTGTATCCTTGTCTAGGTTCTCTTTACACTAATTAAATCTATTGTATCTATAGGATTTATTAGACTTGTCATATTCTATTTTAGGTTTCATAGGCCCCCATTTGGTTGACCGTGGAACTTAAATTTTATGATCATTATAACCCTTGCCCTTATTTTAATTTAGTTTACTTGTATACTTACTAATAATTCTTACTTGTACATTTACTTTCATAAAGGTCTAGTGAGAGCTACAACCTTGTGTCATAGGCTTAAGATTTGGAACCTTTTCATCTTGATTTTTTCTTGTAGTTAATCCCATGCTAGATATTCACAATCTATTGATGATTACTTGGATAAACTAAGTATCAAAAACTCTATTTGATTGGCCTTATTTGAGTCTAAATCTATTGAGATAGGATAGTTATAGGTTAATCCTATCTCATGCATACATAAAGTACCCTTGGAGTTACATGAAGGATATGTCTTATTCATTGAAGAATATGGGCATACAAAATATATTCCACCTCATAATGATGACATGTTAAACCATACATTTAAAAGTATGCATCACAATTGAAGACAAGATATGAAAGCTATTACAATATGTTGAACAAAATTTTATATGATATGGATTCACATGACCATGCATTAGTTACATATATATATATATATATATATGTTTAAATAAACTATTTTTTATCATGATATAAATGCATAAGAGATAAACCATGTGTTAAAAAAACTTCCCCTAGGAATATGTACCCACTCATTCATTTACTTGAATTTTAGGTGCAAGATTCTTCAATAAGTAACTTAAAATACAACAAAATCACTTTCAAAATCAACCCTTATTAATGCTTACATGAATCACTATTCTTCTCTAGAGGCCCTACTATTGATTTAAGTTGTAATATTTGGGTCTTATGATAATTTTTATATAAATTGGAATTGTAAAAAGAAGTAAAACTCATTATTAGTTTACCATCCCATTTTGTTGTTTATGTAATAATTTCCTATGTGCTTTGTAATATATATATTTCATCATGCTCACCCTATTAGATAACAATCACCACACTAACATATCATGCAAGAAAACTTACACACTCCCTTAAGGCACAAATAAAGAGAGATAACCATGATGTGTTGGGTTAGTTGTAGAATATGACTTGTCAAAAGCTACCATGATACATTCTAGGTGGCTAGCATAGTAAAGCAATACCTAAACACTCAAACCATGAAAACGAATTGCACATGCATTCCATTGATAAATATACTCATTAATATTAAATATTCAAAACATAAAGCTCAATATAAATTAGACTTTCATTGATTGTATATCTGGCCCCTTACATGAAACAAATATCAGATACACAAGGACAACATTAGAAATATTTATTGAAATATTTCAACACTTATCAACTCCATAAATAATAAAATTTCCACTTATCAAATTTATATTCATATGTGATGTGGTATTTTATAGGTAAAATCCACCACCTTGCCATTACATTTGATGGTTATGCCTTCTCAAAGAGTGAAATATCTCTCCAAACAAGGTCAAGAATAATGTTTTATCATTAATCCTTTTATTTATTCAAACCATATATTCTCACCATGTCTCCATAAATTATCTCAATTCATTACAACTAAAAAGTTTCATAAATAGTAGACCATATGAATACTACCTCCTTGATATGTCACCTAGATATGTGCTTCCAAACTTTAACTTCATGGTTTGCATAATCTCATTCCCACTCATTATTCTCTATGTTTAAAAATGACCATTTTTACATTCTTTGAGACTCATGTTGGTTGGTCCTTTTGATTTGATCACTCCCAAGTATCTAAATACATTTTAAAAAATATGTCCTTATGTGCCTTTAAAGTTGGTGTCACTCTTTTATACTTTAAAAAAACCCATAAGGGTAGTGGCTGATAGATTTAGTCTTTAAACCTTGTTCATTATCATTCTAACACATTAAAAATGTGGGTGACATTCTTTCCCTTTAGTTTTTAGTCACAAAAATCATGTGTGAACTTATATATTTAGTCAAAAACACTAGACAACATTTCCCCACACTAATTATGTTGTTTATCCCTAAATAAAATATCATTCAAGTGTAGGAAATACAACACTTTCAACCCACTTTTATAGACCTTTTATCAAATTAGGCCCCATCTTATGAGTGTGGTTTGAAATTTTGAGACTACCTTACCCAACATTTCTAATGGCAAACTTTTTAACATCAATACTTGGTATATGTTATCCATGGTATTTTAATTTATTAATTTAATTTATTAAGTATAGACTTCATATGTTTCATACACTATTCTACCTTCATTTATAACCTTACATTGCAACATTTTTAAAGTCTTCCCCATTTCCTTGGGATTCTCCTCAATTTGGTCTTTTGGCTAAATACCATCCTTAAGGTTTATATCACTTTCATCCTTATCCATGGTTTAGAATAATTTTTTATAAAGAGCCTTGTTCTTGTTCTCCTCTTCTATCAAGTGTGTATTAATTACTTATCCTATTTTTTCAAAATTATGGAACACTTGATCTATTGGGTTTTCTATCTCTTGGATCTTTGTCAGTAACTTTTCACATGTCTACAACTATTCAATAAACTTTGTCTACACTTTTTCTCTATATTCCTACTATATTTATTCAATGATAGTTGTTTTTCCTCTTAGGAGCAACCTATCCACCATCAATAACAATTGATCAGTTTATTTTATGTCTTCCAAGGGATTGCCTTGCATTAATTATCAAGTTCTCATGGGATATTGGTATAAATATTTAATACTTTCAACTCCTTGATTTATATTTTTCATTTTACCAGAACATTTTTTCCATTTGCTTATTTTACTATCTTTTTCCTATTCTTTGTAGATATATCATTAATATTTTTTATGGGACACTTATGAAGCCATCCTTACCAATGTACACCCTATTTTTTCATCTATCATTTTGATTGAGTCTATTTGAAATATGTATTTCAATTTTACTCTATAGTAAATGGTGATTTAGTAAGTACACAAGCCATAATTGATTCAATTATTGGTTCATCCTAATGGGTGTCAAAAATTATGGAGATTGTTTTAGGATATTTGAAGGTAATTTATTTAAGCATAAGGTCCCTTAAGAAAAAAATATTCCTCCTATATATATATTCCTCCAAATCTAGTATTTTATGATTTTTCTCTACCATCAACACTCTCATCTTCACGCTTTGAGTGTTTACATGGTATTGAATCTAACACTGAAGAGATATCACTAGTATTTTGTGGCTTTTTTGTCTCATATGAATCAACCTATTTTATCTTATTATGTGGGGACTGACCAAAATCCTCCATCTCTTTATCATCATTGGCCTCATTTATATCTATTCAATTTCTAGATAAATATTCATCATCCTTTTCTTCCATCATTATGAGTTATCTAAATACACACAATCATCTAAGTACACATAATCATTATGATTCCATCATCATTCCATCTACTTGGTCAGTTATTTTGTTCATGTTCAAACCACATAAATTAAACCCATTCTTCTAAAGAGACAAATTTTTATTCCAACCCATCAATGGGTTTATGTAATTCTTCATCTTGCCCCTAGGCCCCTTATATATAATTTTGTTTTGTTTTTCTTTTCCTTTCCTTGTTTCTAATTATGTGTGTGTGTGTGTGTGTTTCTAACAAATGAATTAGTAAATTAAATTTCATTATGATGTAACCAAGCCTTTACTCATGACCCCATAGCCTAATAGATAAACTAATATTTTAAAATTAAAATATTCTGGTGTTTGTTTTATGTCTAACACAATTCATGTCCCCAACTAGAGTCACCTTTTTTATTTGGAAAAAATTGTACACAAACTTTTTAAGTACATCAGCAATTCAAATAAATAAATTTTTACTCTATCATTTTTCATACCCTTTTTTGAGTCTTGTCAAAATGTTTGATTTCAACCATTCATGTTTTGGATCCTAGTAGGAGTAGACCAAGTTTCCAAAAGTAATCATTTTCACATGAATGTGATAACAAATGGATCAATGTTAGACACAATGGCATTCAATGCTTATTTAATTAAATGCTTTTTAAATTTAGATTAGGTTTTCATTATAATTTGGAACTTGTTTCCTTTAGCACTTTTTTGATCCAATCTGATGCTTATTTTATATGGTACTCATTTGATCCAATTTGGTAGAATTATAGGTGGAGCTAAAAGGTTTGTGATAAAGAAGAAGTTGGCCATTCCAATGTGAAGTGAAATTTAATTCATATTCTCATGTGAGAATATTTTAATGAATTAAAAAAGATTTTTAATGGTGTTTTACACTTATAGTGCAATAAAAAGGGTATTAATTTGGAATATTTGAAGGTGGTTTCAAAATTCAACAAAGTGGCTCCTAATCTCTAACATTAATGAGGAAACTAAAAAAATCTGGGGATAATACCAAAATTATTTGGAAAAGAATAAAGAGCTCTCCCACATCCCCACCATTCAAATAAATAGGTGGAGAGATTTGAATGTTTTGTTATAATGGAGATTTTAATAAGTTTTTCTAATGTAGATATTTTTATAAAGCAATACCGAAGTGGAGATATTATAAAGTCTTGTTATAGTAGAGATATAATAAAACTTTTCAAATGTGGAGTTTTTTTGCTCATTTACCACAATGGATTTTTTTAAAAGATTTACCACAATGGACATTTCAATAAGTTTTGTTGAATTGGAAACTTTGAGATGGAATAACAAAGCAGATTCAAATTTTGAAAAACTATTAAAAATATCCACTTTCGAAATCCACTTTAGATAATTAGTTTTATTTTAAAACTTTTTATTTCATTAATTACCCATCACCCATCTCCTATTTTTATTAAAAAACAAATTTAAATATTTCAATAAATTGAAGTATAATTACATTTTTTATCTTTATTTTAAAAAAATCATTAGAGGTCAAGAATAAGAAAAAATAAAACCCATGGATCACTATTTGAGCCCATGAAGCATTGTTTATAAGTAATGTTCTAGTTTTGGGTGTCATTAAAGTTATTTTAATATTTTTAATACATTTAACATGCCATTATAAAGGCTATGTGATGCCATTCTGGCTTTAAAATATTCCAATGCAAATGGAAGGTGAGAGCTGATGATAACATCAAAAAGAACAAGACAAAATTTTATGGACACCATTCAAAGCATAATTTGGGATGACATTCAAGATTATATAAGTAATAATAAAATATTTTAACCTCAACCAATAACCAATAAATCCCCCTAATAATTTTGAAGTACAAATAATGAAAAAATCATATTACAAAGCATCATTCCACTCTACTCAATTATATTCATAAGTTATTGTTATAGTTCTGAGTGACATATAACTTTTATAACTTCCATCTTAACTTTATAAACTCCTCTAAAAATGTCACTATTCAACACAAAGATATTAAAAAATAAGAGAGAATAAGGTAAAATAATTTGAAGTGCCATTCTACAAATACTCAATGCAATCTAGAAGCTTGTGAGGTGACATCCAAGGTGCTTTTTAGTGCCATTTATAATGAATTTTCAAGTTTTAAAAATAAATACAAATTATTTGAGCCTATTTTTAACATACCAAAGATGACATCTAGATCATTCAAGCTACATTATAATCTATTAAATAAATCTAGTCTACTGTCAAAACACCATTAGATGCCATCTAAAGATTTTTGTTCACATTTGGAGCACCATTCTAGTCTATAAAGTGAAATTCTCTCTCTCTCTCTCTCTCTCTCTCTATATATATATATATATATATATATTAAATATGTTATTTTAAGAGTGTCAAAAAATTATTGGTGTAATTTATTTTCATGCACCTTTAAATAAGCTTACTTAATTAGTGTCAACCAAATTTGGTCTACATACCAAAAAATATGCCTAATCTGAGAATTCAGTGGAAGGAGCAGGATATTTTTTTTCTAAAGTTGCAAAGAGTAGGTATTTGAACAATTTTTCATAGTGTCTGAGCCTTCAAGGATCAAAAAACATTTCAAGTGTAGTTCAATTAAAATGCAAATACAAAACCCTTTTTGGACTAAGTCTTTACTTGAAATATTTCGAACCTTTTATTTGACCAAGTGTTCATTCTTCTAAGAAAATTCTTTTGGACTTTTATTTTGCTAAGCTAATTTCTTTCGGGACCTTTTTTTTACTAACTACTGAATTCTTTTGAACAAATTATCTAAGACAAAGTTTTTGAAGGCATGAATCCTTTCAGACAAAATGTCTGAATCAAAATACAAGGACCTATTTATTTAGAGAAAATTGTTTAAACAATTTTCCCAAAGGATAAGTCTTCAACAAAGTGGTCTGATATAGAAATACCGAAGGGTAAGTCTTCAAGCAAAGTGTCCTAAACACTTTTTTCAAAAGATATATTTTTCAAGTAAAGTGGACAAAGCATTTTCCTGAAGGGTCTTTTCTTGGGAAATTAAACCATACAAAAGTTTTGGAGGGTAATTCTTTAACAAAGTGGTCCATTTTCAAAAGTCCTGAAAGGTTAGTTTTCAATGAAATGGTCATATACATTTTTTTTGAAGGGTATTTTCTTCAGACAAATAGTTCCCCAGACAAAGTCCCAAAGGATCTTTCTATAACAACGTGCCCTATATAATTTTATTGAAGGGTCATTTCTTGTGAAAATTGTCTAGTTCAAGGTTTTTGAAGGGTTCATTTTCAAGAAAAGTTCCCCAAATGAAAGTCAAATAAAAGGTTTAAAGGAAATATCCTACAAGATTTGTGATCTAAAACATTGTGTAGACATCAATTTTAGGCTACAAGAAATAGTTGTTTGAATTCAAAGAGTCCAGGATGACCCTACAAGTGTCAAATTCAAACATAGAAGATGACCATTTTTTTTTCAAATCTATAATAGTCTAGTGGTTTAGTATGGAATTTTTTTTGGATGCAATAAGTGGACCCAAAGAGATCATGTAGTGGGCAAAGATTTTGAAACACTTTGAGCTCAATTGAAGTGTAAGTTGTCACTATTACAAGGAGTAAGTATAGAGTTCTAGATACCTTAAAAAATGTCAAGAGTGCTTAGAACAAGTGTGAAAATGCAAGGGACCCATTTGGTTTTTTATTGTGTTCATTTAGGCATCTTGAGTCTAGTGGTAGAAATTTTGAGTAGGCATTTTTTTAGGTCATAATTGACATGAATCGATGAGTTAGGGAGAATTGATCATATGGGTTGGTTCACTTTAGTCCCAAGAACATATTTTCCAAATTTTAGGTCATCCACAAAATCACATCAAAAGATATTGATGAGTGTCATTTAACTCCTCATTTAATCAATATTCAATTGATTTCTTATCAACTAGGCTTGGTTTCCAAAGCTATCTGCAATAAGGTATGGGATGGTAGATCTAGCAAGCTTCTTGTGGGGGTGTTTGATTTTCCTATTCTAATTTTAACTAGAAAAATAAATGTGTCCTAAATTATGTGATTCACTCTTTTGTTAAAAAAATAAAGAAATCAAATCAATCCACTCTTTTGCTGAAATTAAAAGACCACACTCCTATTTTACATTTGCATGGAAAGTAAATTCACATTCCTACTTAAAAAAGGAAATTCTCTTCACACTTCTGCTGTAAAAGAAAACACACTTTGCTTAGAAAAAAATGAAATAAGAAAATGCTTTTTAAACTATGAAATTATTTTGATATTTTTATGAATAAATGCAAATAGTAACAAGATTCTAATTAATTATAATAATGAATTAATAAGATATGACATAAATACCATACACAATTCCTAGTTCTAAGGAAAGTGGGCCCTTGCTCCTCTCAGACTCAGGAACAAAGATTAATCAGTATTAGGAATTGAAGGATTAATTCATACAAATAAAATGATTATAATCTGGCTGAAACCTATAATATTCTTGTACAAATCTTTTCCTCTATTATCTACTCTCTATTATCTGATATCTAATTCTATAATATATGAAAATCTTATATTTTATATTAATATAATCAGCTCAAAATAAGATGCAAAGGAATAGGATTCCTTGGTCGATCCATTCATCTAAAGATAGGAGATTGGATTTCCAAGAGATCTATTTATTCCAATAAAATAGATATCCTATCCTATAATAGTCTTAAGATCAAATATATTTACAAATTGATCAAAAGCAAGTCCTTGAAAATAAAAGATGGTTATTTTCCTTATTTGATTCTAGCTAGAATGGTTCACTCTTATCCTATATGGATGCCAACTTCCCATTTTTAGCTTCATCCTTACATAATTCTCAGAAGTGACCCTGCAGAGTTGGGAGAAATGAACCTGTGGAGTCCATGGAAACAAGCCTACAGAGTCCATAGAAATGAGCATGTGGGGTCCATAGAAACAAGCATGTAGAGTCCATAGAAACAAGCCTATGGAGTCCATAGAAACAAGCCTGTAGAGTCCATAGAAATAAGCCTACAAAGTTCAAAACAAGCCTACAGAGTCCGTAAAAACAAGCCTGTAGAGTCTATAGAAGCAAGCTTGTGGAGTCCATAGTTATGTTAGATGAAGATTAAATTTTCACATTCACTTTACATTGCATGTGTCTTTTCCCTGAGAATTCTTCACAACAAAAATCACTAAAACATACTATGTATTAGACATTAATGACAGAGTAAAGGCTTAGTCTTTGGTTCAATATAAACAAGACAAATATCTATTTTCCATGTAATAGCTATCTAACAATCTAAGATTTTCATAAGATAATATCCTTAAAGAGATGAATTAAGGGAAATAACATATCAATAATGAGCTATATTCTGAGTTCATTAGATATGAAGACCCAAAGTTGGATTTTTAGGCAAAATCCACTAATTTTCCATACTTAGCTATTTTTGAAGAAGCTCAAACAAAGTCAAGTGAGAATCTTCATAAAGTTATATATCACATGTGTGGCAATTATAGGTAAAAATGGTCATATGGGTTGGTTCATATTTGTGCCAAAAACCTACGTGTTAAGTCTTAGATCCTCCATCAAAGCACAAATGGAGGTATACATGTGAAAAATTGGATCTTCAGTCAGATTTCATTGAGTTTCCCATACTTAGCCAAATGAGCTCGACCATTGCTAGAACATCATATGGGAGTGAATAAACTAGTCAACCTGAGCATTTTATATCTTCACTCAAAAATCTCATGAGACTATTAGATCAAATGGGTTCATTCCTTTTGGTAATAATATCATCTCCTAAAAAAATTTTGCCTCCATGCCTTTTTGCACTTCAAGTTATAGATCTGCAAAGTTGGTAAAAAAGCATAAGATGGTTGTGAAGATGTCAAGTTTTAGATAGAGCAAAGGAAATCCATTTGAGATTAAATTTTATTGTCATGTGAATGTCAATGAAGGTCATGTTAATGTCATTTGATAGGAGTGAAGATGTCAATTTTAAGATCATAGACTAGTTGTTGGCTTTTAAATAACAAGTCCCAATAGATCAAAGGTTGGTGTTGGATCAAGCATTTAGATCTAATGACAAGTGACGTTTAAAGAGGTAAGAGGATATAAGTAGTAAATGATTCAAGGAAAAGTTGCATAAATGTGTTCAGTTGGTATAAAATTAACAAATTATGAGCATCCATGCACAGGGAAGTTAATAGAGTGAACAGATTCAATAAGTTAGCGTATCTATAGGACCAATGAGTATAAAGATAGTTATGCAAAATGTAGATAGTCCAAGTTATCAATCAATATCAAATAATTAAAAGTTATCTTGAGGAATTTTTTATGAAAGTCAAAGAAGTTATTTTGGGACCCAAGCAAAACAAATATAAAGGAGTCAAGCTCGAAGCAAACTAGGGTTGAACTAGGCCCACATTTTAGAGGCCAAACATCATCATTAAATATCTATGTAGGTAAAATAAATACTTTAGGTATAATACATAAGTCAAATATAAACCAGTGATGGTGAAGAAAAGTTGATCAATTTGTATATTTCTCATATATATTATGACTGTGTAAAAACCAATGGTCTAAGATTGGTTTTCACATATAGTGGACCTGTGTCTTGCCTCATCATGGTTCACATTTTTAGGTTCATATGGCCACCTAATGTAGGTTTAGCACTTTTTAGTTAATTCCAAGACATGATCCTCATCAGTAGATCAAGTAAATAATGAAAAATTCCAAAAAGAGACTTGACAGTTGGATAAGGGCAATGAACATTTAATATTTTTATAGAATTTGTTCCTTATTGATAAGATTTTAAGTCATCATCCTCGAGAGTGATAATCCATTGAAAGTGGTTGGGATTTTTCCAATACACATCTCTCTCTCTCTCTCTCTCTCTCTCTCTCTCTCTCTCTCTCTCTCTCTCTCTCTCTCTCTCTCTCTCTCTCTCTCTCTCTCTCTCTCTCTCTCTCTCTCTCTCTCTCTCTCTCTCTCTCTCTCTCTCTCTCTCTCTTTTATAAATATAGGATTTTAAGCCTTGAAATTGATTCTTCTATCCCTCTTTTTGGTATGACCAGATTGCCAAAATTTGTACTATGACACCTTTTTGATACAATAAAGACTAAATTCCATCTTTTTTCGAAGTTGAATTGAAGTGTGTTCCATGAATTCATGAATTGTGGTTAAGTGAATGTATTTTCTTTTCTTATGTCTGAGTTTTTCTCACCTTCAAGAGGTGCTTAGTATTTTTATAGGTCATTATAAGTGAGGTTTATAGTTTATTGTCTAGTTAAAAGTGGATACTTCCCTCTCTTACTCATTTGATAACTAATCAATGCCTTATCCTAAAATATTTAAGTGATATTGATGTTTTTTGGTATTGAAAGTGTCTCATAGTGTGTTTTGTGTGAGTTAGATTGATCAAATCATTGGTATATCACCACTTTTACATGTTTTTATAAGTTTTATCAAATCTCTCTCCCTTTTCCAAGCAAGTGCTAGTTTAGGTTTAGTGTAGGTGAGAGATACATAAGGAATTTAGCCTTCTCTAGAGGTCTAATCCATTATTAGGATACCCATAGCCTAGGATCAATCCCATGTTGGATTAGATTTGAGTAGAGGACCTGAACAATCCCCTTCTCAGCTAGGGTGCAAATCTAGAACACCAATAATTTTAGCATGCCTAGTGGGACCAAGTTTCTTTGGTAAAATCAAATTTTGAATATCAAGAAGAATATATTGCAACATCATGACAGATCTACCATCATCAAAAATTTGAAGATCTTTCAAGTTGAAGATCTTATAGCATCTTCCAATAACACTTTCATGCCAAAGGTTA
This sequence comes from Torreya grandis, assembly GCA_037957365.1. Lineage (NCBI taxonomy): Eukaryota > Viridiplantae > Streptophyta > Pinopsida > Cupressales > Taxaceae > Torreya > Torreya grandis. The sequence continues at coordinate 1,213,041 of JARHVA010005318.1, forward strand.
CAACAAGATCATCAAGTAAAGGTATTCATTTTTAACATATTGAGTTACCTTATACTTATTATAAAAGATCAAGATTCAATAGTACAAGACCTTATCTTCCAAACTAGAATTCATCCTCTAGTCATTTTATTATTTTAGTCTAATATATTGTCCCCATAAACCAAATCCCTTTTTCCCAAATGGTTAACATGAACCAAGTGTTTATCATATTTAATACGGCTATTCCCCTAAATTTGGCCTAATATGATGACATTCCTATGTCTGACCTAAAAATTATCCCTTTCTTATCTATATAATAGGATAAAACTACTACTATTGAGTATATCCAAGATGTTGCTAATCTATGTTTTATTTATAATGTTACTCAAGATAATGTGGCTATTAGATTACTTATTGCTTTTTTCAAAGGAAAATCATTTCAATGGTATAGAAATATTCCTTTGACCTCCATTGCTACTTGGGATGAGTTAGTTGCAGATTTAGTTAAGCAATTTGAAGAAAAGTCTGACCATCTGTCTTTAGTTGAACAATTGACTACCATAAAAAGGTACCCCCATGAATTCATGTCAATTTTTTCTTTTCTTTTTTTAAATTCATGTCTAATTTTAACCTTAGATTTTAAAAGACATGGATTAGGATCCTTGTATTGGTTAGACCATCTCCAAAGTATGCATTTTTGTACTACCTTAAGGCCCTTAATGGTAATATAAGTGTCATGATACGGTACATGGGTGGTAATAACTTGTCAAATGCCTATGAAATTACTATCAGAGTATAAAATAACTTGATTCAAGTTGGTAAACGTACTCCAAGGCCTCTAATTCCCTTTTTTTTATAATTGTAACCTACTCCTCCTCCTCAAGTTCCCTAGATTCCATCTATATCCCCTAATCCATTTCTAAAATTTTAGGTTATAACCCCTCCTAATCAATCTAGTGAGATTGATGATCTAAAAATCATGTTAAAAGATTTTGAAAATGAGAATATTTCACTCAAAAGACAATAGTACCAAGGTAGACCTTATCAGCAACAAAACTAGAATAGTTATCAATATTTCGATAACCAAAGACCTCCTTATTAAGGTTTCAAGGATAATAGGAAACCTTATCAAAATCAAGAAGCCATAACCCAAACTAATCCATATGTAGCCCTTGATCCCAATGTACCTTATAGCTTAAATGTTATTTTTCCCAAAAATAACTTGATGAAAGATCTGGGTTCATAGCTTTCTAATCCAAATTACACTTAGAATCAAACCTTGGTATCACAAGATATTACCATGCAATAAATGACACAAGAAGATATTTCTCTTCAAGGTGGTTAGTATCACAACATGAATATGGTAGTCTAAGGAGAAGATCAATAAGTTCTAGGGCAGCCTGATGTTATCAATGTTAATTGGCATTTGGATGACCATATTGCATTCAACCAAGTCGATGAAACTAGCAACATAAATGGTCAAGTGGCAAATATGAATAGAGCTAAAAAAAGAGTAGTTGAAGAATCCCAAGATGTGAGAAATAATTCTAGGTTTCCTAAATTTTTGTCAAATAATTTCAAAGATCAATTTGTTGTTCCTATAGCACATAAGATTTAAAATATAGAGACAATGAAAGTTCCCTAAATGCCTCCAACAAGAGAGCAGCCATTGGCTCAGAAATTATATCCAAAGCTTATGGGACATCTTTTAACATTATAGATAAAATGAATAAATTAAATTTTAGTATTAACATATGGGATTACCTTTCCATTCTATGGAAAAAAATACATGTTTATTCAATAACTTTTAGATCTTAAGGTATCTAAGGAACCAGTTGAGAAACAGGGAACTATCTTGGCCAATTTAGACCAAAAAATCAAACAACCTTATCAACAGGTACATAACATGAAAAAGGTGTAAAAATCCAATGTCAAATTAAAAAACCCTCCCTTTTATCTCTCTTTGATATTAGGTGACAACTTAGTCCATAATTGTATGGTAAATAGTGGAGCTAGTAGCATTGTCATGCCCAAACAAATTATAAACAAGCTTGGTCTTGTCTATGAGCCAAATAACAAAAGAGTATTGCAATTATATGGATCAACAACAAAGATAGTAGGCATACTCAAAGTCTTAAAACTGAAATTACATGCTTGCATCAATGTGTTTATTAAACAAGATGTAGTTATAGTGGACTTGCCTCCTTATTTTGCCATATGCCTATCAAGAGACTTTAATTCAAATATTAGAAGATATTTGTCAGTTGATTGGACATAATTAATATTCATAACTAGGTATGGTACTAAGGTCATAATACATTCTGAACCTATTGTTATATTTTATTTGGAGCCATATATGCCAAGTATGGTGAACACTAATTGTGTTATCTCAAACAAGGTGCTAGAAAATAGTGAGGTGGAAACTAAATCACCTCTAGATGGAATCCCAGATATTTTCCTTAATGAATGGGCCTCTGATTTACATGAACATGATCCCTACAATTTAATTGAAGAATAAGGACTTAGTTTCTATTATCTTCATAAAAATTATGCACCAATTCCAACATTGATGAAAGATGAGTAGCCTAGTGATGGGATGTGGCATCTATATTTTGATGGATCCAAGAACAAACATGGCACTGAAGTTGGAATGATGTTAATTTATCCAACTAGTCAAAGTTATTTCCCTTCTCTTAAGTTTTATTTTAATTTTTCCAATAATTTTATTGAATATGAAACACTAGTGCATGGTTTGCAATGGGCAAGAAACATGAAGGTTAATTCCTTACAAGTCTTTAGAGATAGTGAACTAGTAGTTCACAAGTAAGGGGAATTAATATATGAAAGAAACTAATACTTTGGTCCTATAAGAATATAATATGGGACCTATTTGAATACTTTCAAGCCTTCAATATTCAATTCATATTAATAAATAAGAATAAGCATATAGACAAGCTAGTTGCTATTGGGTCATAATTCAGTATCCCAGATGACATAAAAAGGGAAAAGGTTCAATCATATATCAAGGTAGTTATGAGACCTTATATCACAAACAACCATGATAATTAGAAATTATTTTAAGATGATATTTATATTTTTAGATTCTTATAAGAGGAATTTGAATTCTCCTCAAGGAACCAAGACAAGCATTTAAAGCAATATGGTGACCAAATTATGTAATTAAAGACAAAGAAGTTGCCTAAAGAGCTGGTTACCCTTGAAAACATATTCAAAAAAGATGATGAATTAAGAAAATAATATTTTCCTTGTCAACTAAGGAATAACAATATAAAAATTTAGAGATTTCAACTAGAAAGTGTTTAAAGCTAGGTAAACTTTGCACATCTTCAGAGAAAGAAGCTTTTATCAAGTTATGTTCAAGTTTTGTAGATGTATTTACATAGCAGTACAGTGACCTAAAAGGTTTTAATCCAAGTCTATCTCAACATACCATTGAGTTAGAAGATGAGACTAGGCCATTTATACAAGCTAAAGGCTAATTAACCCAAAGCTTGAACCTCTAATGATATCTAAACTATACAAACTCATTGAGTTAGCCATAATATTTCTAATTAAGCACTCAATTTGGGTGGAAAACCTTGTTTAATTATGGAATAAGAATGGTGAAATAAGGCTATGTGTTGACTTCTATGACTTTAACAAGGCCTCTCTAAAATACCAATATCTATTACCATTAATGGAACACATTTTACTTTATCTAATGCTAGAGCCACATTTTATAAGGCCATGAACATGGCATTTCAAGGTATCCTCAACAAGTTTATTATTGTTTATCTAGATGACATAATATTATTCTCTAACAGTACATATGAGCATATAATTCATCTCAAACAAGTGTTTGAAAGATGTAGGGAATTTAGAGTGTCTTTGAATCCAAAAAAGTGTGTTTTCTTTGTGTATGAAGGTAGGATTCTTAGACATGTAGTTTTAAAGAATGGTACAAGCATAAACACTGATAGGATAGAATCAATTCTTGTACTATCATTGCCTAAGCACAAGAAAGCCTTGTAAAAATTTTTAGGCAAGATCAATTTCATAAGGAGATACATTTTAAATTTTTATAATTTAGCTAGGCCACTCATAACCATGCTAAAAAAGGGTCAAATTTTTAGTTGTTCCAAAGAAGGAGTGTGAAGCTTTGAAGATATCATGAAATATATAGTTAATGCTCCTACACTCTTGAAACTTGACTTTACAAAGGATTTCTTCTTATATACTTATGCTAATATTGACATAATTTTAGGTATTTTCATGCAGTAGAATAAAGAGACTTTAGAGCATCCAATAACCTTTTTCAGTCAAGTCTTAGAGGAATAAGAAATAAGGTATTATTTTATTGATAAGTATGTTCTTTAAGTCATAAAGTCTCAAAAAATGTTTAGGTACTTGCTATCTAATAATAAGATAGATTTGATGGTTTCACATCTAAGTGTTAAATATTTTCTTTTGAACAAAGATATAAATGACAAGAGAGCTGGTTAGATAACCAAGGTCATGGAGTATGACATTGAGATCAAAGTTACAAAGCTGGTTAGAGGCAAAGGACTTTGTGAACATCTAGCCCAAGATTTGTTGGAGTCTAATGAACTCCTATGATGTCAAAAGATGAAGAATTTTCAAGTGATTAGACCTCATCTTCCAACTGGTTCTAAGATATGATAAGATATCTAAAAGATGGTTTTTATCTTCTTCATCTCACTCCTTCAAAAAAGAGATATTTTAGATTGTAGTCAGTTCTTTTTCTTCTTGTTGATAATGTATTATTTAAAAAAGATATCAATTATATACTACTAATATGCATAGAACTAGGTCAAACACAGAGGTTACTTGAGTAGTTCCATGATGGACAAAGTGGAGGACATTATTCAATCAGGATCATAGCCCATAATAGCATTAGAAGTGGGTATTACTAGCCAATTTTATTTGGTGATTTCCATGCATAAACCAGGAAATGTAGACAGTGTGCCTTGTTTGTTGGAAAGGTGAAGCTTGAAACATTACCTCTCTAACTAAAATTAGTTATCAACCATTTTTACAATGGGGTTTGGAATTTATTGGTGTTATCAACCCCCCATTAAGCTCAAGACATAAGTGGATCCTGACTTAGATTATTTCACCAGATGTACAGAGGTAGTGGCATTAAAAGAATACAATGATATAAATGTTTTGGACTTCAATGAAGGTTTGCTTACCAAATATGGGGTCCCTTCAACTATAATTTTTGATAATGTTATGTATTTTTTAGGATCTAAGATCAGTCAGTGGGTAGTTCAACATAGTGTTTTTCTTAGTACCTCATCAAACTAGTATCCACAAGTTAATGGCCTTATTGAGTCTACCAACAAGAATTTGTTGAAAATCATTAGGATAATTGTAGAAGACAATCAAAGATCATGACATCTCAAATTGAAGTCAGCTCTATGGGCTGATAGGATTACCTATAAAAGGTCAATTTCTAATTCTCCATACAAGCTACTATACAGTAAGGAAGCAAGAATACCTATTTGAATTCCCTACTTTGGAATTTATGCATTAGCTTGAACTTTTGAAGAATGAGCCAATGGAAATAATATATCTTGAGCTCATGGAGATAGAAGAGACAAGGCATCAGTTAATTTTGGCTATGAAAGCCCACAAAGCAATGACAAAGAGATATTTTCACAAAGGAACTTCATCACAAGATTTCCAAGAAGGCAATTTGGTCCTTAAGGGGGATGAGGATAGAGCTAAGATAGGAATGAACACAAAATTTGATTATCTCTAAAGTGGTCCATATACAGTCTCTATTTATAAATACAACAATGCTTTCCACCTCACAAGGATTAATGGTGAAGAGATTCCTATCCTAGTCTATGGGGTACACCTTAAGCACTACTATTAAGGAAGCTAAGTCCCCTATACATAGTTATTTTTTTCATTTTTTCTCTAAATATTTTCTAACACATTAGTTTGTGTCCTTTATATTTTATCCTCAATAAGTGCTTTTGTTTGCATAATTGTTTATTAGTTTAGCTACCTTTATTTTTAAAGTTAGTTTCCCTAATTTAGTTTGTTTTATTTCCCTATTTTTTGGAATTCTTTTGATTTTGCAAGTTAAAATACTATCATGAAGTCATGTAAATGGTCCATGTATTATCTATTATGAGTTAGAGTAATGTATATAGTCTGAGCTCTCAAGTAGAGTAGGCATGTTGCCCAGCCAAGTCACCAAAGATGTTGACCAAATTTGGTCTACATATCAAAAAATATGCCTAGTCCAAGAGTTCATTGGAAGAAGTAGGATCTTCTTTTCTACAATTTCAAAGAGTAGGTATCTAAACAATTTTTCATAGTGTCCAAGCCTTCAAAGATCAAGAAAATTTTCAAGTGCAGTTTAAGTAAAATCTAAGTACAAAACCCTTTTTGGACTAAGTCTTTACTTGAATTCTTTCAGACCTTTTATTTGACTAAGTGTTCATTCTTTTGGGCAAATTATTTTATGATTTTATTTTGTTAAGCTAATTTATTTCGGGACCCTTTTTGGCTAATTGTTGAATTCTTTTGGACAAACTATCAAAGACAAAGTTTCTAAAGGCATGAATCCTTTCAGACAATATATTTGAAGTAAAAGATAAGGACCTATTTCTTTCAAGAAAATTATCCAAATAATTTTCCCAAATGATAAGTATTCAACAAAGTGGTCTGATATAGAAATCATGAAGGGTAAGTCTTTAAGCAAAGTGTCCTAAACACTTTTTTTGAAAGATATATTTTTCAAGTAAAGTCACCAAAGCATTTTCCCAAAGGGTCTTTTCTTGGGAAAATGAACCATACAGAAGTTTTGAAGGGTCATTATTCAACAAAGTGGTCCATTTTCAAAAATAAAAAGGTTAGTTTTCAATGAAATGGTCCTATACATTTTTTTTGAAGGGTATTTTATTCAAACAAATAGTGCCCCAAACAAAGTCCCAAAGGATCTTTATGTAGTAAGGTGCCCTATATAATTTTCTCAAAGGGTCATTTATTAGGACAATGGTCCAATTTAAGGTTTTTGAAGGGTTTGTTTTCAAATAAAGTGCCCCAAATGAGAGTATAGAAAAAGGTATGAAGGAAATAACCTGCAAGATTTATGATCCATATAGTTACACATACATCAATTTCAGGCTACAGGAAATAGCTGTTTGAATTCAAAAAGTCCAAGATGGCCCCAAAAATGTCAAATTTAAACATAGAAGATGACCATTGTTTTTAAAATCTACAATGGTCCAATGATTCAATATGAGCAAAGCTCTAGATGGAATAAGTAGACCCAATTGAGATCATGTAGAGTGCAAAGCTTTTGAAACACTTTGATCTCACTTGAAGTGTAAGTTGTCAATGTTACTATTGACCAAATTTGACCTCTAGTCAAATGGGGTCAACCCCTATCATTTTAAATTTTTTAAGAAGGTTTACATGCATCCTTGAGGTCGGACATTGTCCTAGATATCTTGCTTAGCCATGTCCTAGTCTTGGTTAAAGTTTATTCCTCTTGAATTAGCCTAGTCAACCATGGTCAACTTGGTCAAACCCTAGCTAAACTTGCCCAAAAGTCAATTTTGTGTAAATTTGTCCTATAAATGTTTTTAGAATGTTTTAATGTGTCTACAAGTCATGAATTATTTATTTCCTAAGTTTCATGTGCAAAAAAGGGATCCTTTGGTCACTTTCTAGCTCATTAATGAACTTGTACAGAATTATAAAAGGAAAAATTTATCACCAAGATCAATTTCAACATGAGAGAGGTTAGGATCAGGTAGGATCAATCAAATGGTATCCAGATGTCAATTATAAATAGAAAATGAGAGTTTTTCCTTACTTTTAGGGGGTTTTGGGCACTTGTATGGTCCCCATGATCAGATATTTAGATAAAACATGGGTGGATTGTCTATTAACCTACCCACACCCATTTAAATGTTTTAACTTCAAGGATAAAGAAAAAAAATTGCATCTAAAACTCAATTTTCTTTATCTTCCTCTTGGCATGCAGAGAAAGGTCGACTTCAGATGCTCACCATGGGATGTATAATTTGAGTTGGAATAAATTATATTGGGGGTGGATATTGATCTAACTATAATTAATTTTAATAATATTATTTTGTGTTTTTTTGCCTCCTCTTTTATGAATTATTGTTAACACTCTAGGTAGCTTTTTGGGAAATTGCATTGAAGAGGGGGTCAGTGTTTGCATTCTTCTTCATTTCTCTTGTTTTGGTCTAATAATTCCATGTTTTAAAGGTGTTATTTCATGTTTTACATCATTCATTTAGTTTGAAAGGTCACTAAGAATTCAAGGAAGCCTTCTCTAAGCTTATTTTCCACTTTGGGTCAGAATTATGCCTTTCTCTAAAAAAAAGTGCACCTACATGTTGGGTAGTTCTCCATGCCAACATGAGGGATTATAAAATGTTATATCTCTCTTGGATTTCATGAACATATTTTAATAGCACAAGCCTTCTCATAAGGACTAAAACTATACACTTTTTAGTGTTGCTTCTCACTACCCCTTTTGACTCAGTCCAACCTGTAGGAGGCCACGAACAGGGAACAAAAGGAATATGGAAGATGGAGATGGTCTAGGGGTATTTACCAAGGTTATATGGAGTGTTTTTAGTATTTATCACATGGTAGATCATAATTCACTCACCAAGGACCTAAAGAAGAAGTGAGATTACAAAATAAAAAAGATAACTAAGTTTTGTTCCTCAATCCCTAAACATCCCAAACAAAGATCCTAGGGATCTTTTGGGTTTTCTTAAGATGAAGCTATGTTTGATTTTGAAGAATACTCTTAGGCCAATATTTTATTCCCATACATGGACAAACTTCATGTCAAGTTTGAGCTTCAATGGGCAAGGATCATGTGTGCTTTGAGACCTTCCAAAATGACAATTGTTTTTGACATGCCCAATGGGACTATTAAGTCCATTATTTGAGAAGTTTTGGTGTTCTGTGTAAGACATAAACCTTTAAAGGAAATTATAATAAACATCAATGATGATTCTATATACATATCTGATAGTTGAGTAGCGTAGGTATACCAATTGAAGTTGTTTTCTTATTCCATACTCTTTTGTGAAGTGATTCATGGAGATTGGTGAGTTTGAGCTTGTTTTAACACAAGTTGAGGAGCTATGCCCAACTTTGCCTTTTCCTCTTGATTATGAGTTAGTTCTTATATGTCCTTATCATGATCCTCATCAAGCATATATTTCCAATGGTCAGACCTATCAAGTTTGTAATCCATTCAACCCACCTAGTTCTCCTCCAAGCCTTTCCATTGCCAATTTCAAAATAACTCTCCTTGGTTACCAAGAATACATGATAGACCTTGACACTAGATATGGCTGTGGTGAAACCATACCTAGTGTTTGTATTGAGAATGTGAGGAATGCATTGAAACAAATCAAGGAGTAGATACCCATAGAGGGGGATAATTGGCCCAACCTTACCTATGAAATGTTTGATGTATGTGGTTTGATATTTAATCTAGAGGAAGATTGAGAGTTTATGAACAAATCCCACCTTGTCAACTTCAAATTTCCCCAAATTTAGCTTTAAGTGTGCCATATTTGACTCTTTACAATTCTAGTCCAACCATGTTTCCTAATACCCCAAACCCCTCATGTACTTCCCCAAGTTTCCCCTCTTGGAAATCTATCCAAGAAAGCGGCTCAAGGGATGAGAACATCATGGTTGAGCAGGTTAATTTTTTGGGAGAGGGTTTTTAGAGGGAGATATTAAACTTTGAACCTCATCTTGAAAGGGAGTGGGAATTGGCCAATCAAGCCTTGAGGTATTTCATCATGGCAATGGAAGATAAAATATCTAAGCCTACTCCTTTAATTACCAATCAAGATACCGAACCTTAATAAACTCCAAGTTTATTAGACATGTCTTTTACTCCATCAGCCTCTCAATCCCATGAAGCTATCTTTGAAACCACCTTCCCTAGATGGAAAGATGTGATGATAGTTCATGGGGAAAAGAACAAGTCATTTTTAAATGAAGAAGTTGGTAGGAGACACAATCCTAAAATCACTCAACTCCCTCCCACCCCTCCTCAAGATAACATTGAATCCATCCTTATACCCCCTCAAATTGACCAAGGTTACCTTCCTAGTGTGGAGAATTGTCTTGCCACTTGGCCCAAACTCCTTATTTTTGAGATTACTGATGTTGACACCACCAAAAGGGAGTATGAAATTCAAATTTCATATTGGATAAAGGATGAGAAGGTGTTGATTGATAATGAGGAGACATTTTCTTATAATGATGAAGGAAAAGTTAAGGGAGAGTTGGTAGAAGAGCTCCTTTTGAATCTCTTTTTGAATCCCATAGAAGAAGAGGGAGAAGTCTCTCTTGTTTTTCCATTTTATGACTCAGACTAGTCAGCTAAGGAAGACTTATGGTAGAGGTTTGAAGACATATGTAATGAATCTAAAGGTTTCAAAGAGCCTATAAGTCTTATAGAACTCACCCCAAGCCATGACAAGCAAGAGGTTGTGCCTAAAAAGGAAGACATGTGGCAAATATACTTGTAAATGTTTCAAGAATATGAGGGTGAGAGGGTTGATTCCAAGTTTAACAAGATCAAGATGAAGCAAAGCAAGCGCATGTTGAAGAACATCACCTCCAAGAAAGTCCAGCTCATGATGGAGCCATCTATGATTATCTTAGACTTTTTGAAGGTGATCTAGAGTTTGTTTCTATATCCATTCATGAAGCTACCTCCACCAGATTCCAAGAAGAGAATGAAAAAGAAACACTCACACATAGTCATGATATAATCCACTTTGAAGAGTTTGAAGACATTGTGACCATTGAGAAGGATGATGGGATCCTTCAAAGAGAGATTGATTCACAACAAGCTGTCCCATGTCTAAGTATACCAATTTGTCATGAATAGCTAGGAGGATAATAGTATGAGGCTTACTTCAAGGTTTAGGAGGACCTTATCTATTTTGGAGACCTATGGAAGATGACTTCTTTGGATGATGTACAAAGACAAGGAACAAAAAGAAGGCAAGATTCATTGTTGTGTTTTTATGTGAGTCCTTTCCTTTTATGTGTTTTGAGGTCAGATTTACTATCTTATTGATTTTTCAAGGTCTGATCCTAATGTTTCCATGTGTTTTCTAACTCCCTTGCCCAATGGATAGGATAAGGCTAGTAGTCCTTAACATAGGCAAGCATGTTACCCCTAAGCGTTACCAAATTATTGACCAAATTTGACCTCCAATCAAATGAGGTTAAGCCATGCCATTTTAAAATTTTTAAGAAGGTTTACATGCATTCTTCAAGTCTCATATTGTCTTAGATATCTTGCTTATCCATATCTTAGTCATGGTTGAAGTTTATTCCTCTTAAATTGGCCTAGTCAACCATGGTCAACCTAGTCAAACCTTAGTCAAACTTGGTCAAAAGTCCATTTTGTGTTAATTTGTCCTAGCAATGTTTTTATATGTCTACAAGTCATGAATTGTTCATTTCCTAAGTTTTATGTGCAAAAAAGGGGTCCTTTGGTAACTTTATAACTTATTAATGAACTTATGTGGAATTATAAAAGGACAAATTTGTCACAAATATTAGTTGCAATGTGGGAGAGGTTAGGATTAGGTTAGTATCAGTCAGATGGCAGATAGAGGTCAGTTATAATAAGAAAATAAGATTTTCTCCTTGTTTTTAGGGGGTTTTGGGCACTTTGTAAGGTCCCCATGATCAAATATTTATATAAAAATATGAGTGGTGTCTCTTCACCTCCCCACATCAATTTCCACATTTAAAATTCAAGGAAAAATCAAACAATTGCATCTATAACTCAATTTTCTTCATTTTCCTCTTGGCATGCAAATGAAGGTCTAGTTCAAATGCACACCATAGGCCATACAGGTAGATTCAACAAGAATGGTCTTGGGGGTGGATATTAATCTTAGTATAATTCACTTTCATGGAAAGAAGTCTTATATTGGTGCATTATACTTTATGAACAATCATTAACAATCTAGATAGCCTGTTATAGATTTGCATCCAAGAGGGGTATAATTATGCATATGTTTCTGAGTTTCATAGGTCCTTAGAGATGTGTGATCTTGATGAGGTGTTTTTAGGATGATATAAATCTCTTTCTATGATGTTTTCAATGACTAACACTTCACCTTTTCATTTCTTATGAAGGAGTTCTCAAATAGTGCTTATTTCTTGAAATTTGCAAAGTTGGGTGTGTATTCTGAGTTTCATAGTGTGGAAAGTAGCTCCATGGAGGTTTAAATGTGTTTGGATCCATGTTTGGAAAAAAATCATTCAATTTCATTATGAAAGATCAGTCAACTCCTTCAAGCCAAGTTACCTTTTTCCTTGTTTACTACCTTGTTAGCAAAGTGTACTTATAGTCAGCTTCTATAAGGGCATTAGTAGGTTGAATAGATAATACAAAGAGTGAATCCATGGTGGGATGTATTTCTTAGGTTCTATCATTCTCAAGAGTCATGATTTTGATGTTATAAAGACTAGAATGGGCTATAAGTGGGATTTTCATTCAAAGTTCTAAATGACTGAGTTTTGTCCTCTCAGTCCATAAATGGACCAAACACAAGTCCTTGGATTTTTATAGATTAGTGCATAGCCTAAATAAAGTGTTTATCAATGCCCTTAATTATTTGGTATATTAGTCCTATCTACAAATAATTCACTTGATAATTTTGAGGTCACTAAGACTAGAATGAGATGGTTTTGAGACCCTTAAAGTTTGCTAATAAATCACTAAAAGTAGATATTGATGTCTGCAAGATTTCCAAGGAAGGTTTGATGTTTTAACTATAGGATGAAGTCATATGCCTATTATTTCAAGAGGGAGCACTTAAAAGCAACTCAATAATCAAAACTGAGCATTCATTCATGGAAGAGGCAATGATTATGTCATAGGACTTATCAGGCCTATCCCTTGTTTGTACACAGGGCAAAGAGGTAGTGAAGGCATGTTTCAAGATTATGTTGAAATTTCCTAGGTAGGAAAATAAATCTTATTATGAATGTTTCAAGATCATACATAAGATCCATAGGCCCTATACTCCTAAACATGATTCAAAAGCTCTAATATAACCTACATCAAGCATGGGTTATGCACCTACAGCTAGGGGTTTGATCACGGTCAAGAGTAAGGTGTTTTCATGACCATTTGAAGTATTAAATTGAATGAATTGATATAATATGATTCCAAGAACATAATAAAGGTTGCATACCCATCAGGAGGGCTAGTTACTCATCAAAACCTACCTTGACAACCTATAGTTAAGCAAAATAGGCATCTACAACTACCCTATTTGGAAGTTGGTCTCAGTCAACAGTAGGGAAGATTTTAAAGCTCAAGTAGCATTAAATTAGATGAAATGATGAAAATGGAGTGATAATAAAATTACAATAAATTTTTTCACACATTTTGAGGTCAAATTCATCCCAAAGGCTAATGCTCAGACTTGGGAAAATAGGTATCTACAATCACGATTTGAAGGTTGGTGATTGTCAAGAGTAAAAAAGGTATTTTGAGGCCTAATTCATTTATTAAAAAAATTAAATGAATATTTAATGATGAGTAGATATATACATGGTTTGTATGGACTTTGGAGAGGTAAAACTCAGCTATAGGTAGGGTCCTAGACTGTCTCCATCAAGAGAGACAGTGAACAGTTGACAGGCCTATAAAGCTTTGAGAAAATTTGAGGATGGAGAACTCAAATTGGCACATGATATTAAGTTATAAATGGGATTATATGATGTTATATACCTTTGTAAACATGATATTATAAAGGCTTTTAAGAAAAGATCCCCTGTTCACTATCACAGTCAAATAGGGGCATAAGTAAGGGAGGAGCCTATGAGGGTTTGATACCCTATCAAGAAAATGGATGGTCTAAAAAATTATAATAAGGTCAAGTGACATAAATTAAAGGTAATTAAACTCCAAATAACATAAAAATATCTATCCAAACTCTTTTTCTTATAAGCAATGTTATTTCAGTTTATACAGTTAGGTTAAGAGGACCTTGTCCTAAGGGGTAAGTGATGATTCTCAATATAAATAGGCTTTATAAATACCTAAAAATCTTAATGAGAGTTGAATAAGTATTATAAAAAAAATTAATTGAATTTTTTCATGGTAATTTCATGAAAGGAGTAGCTACATGGAGGTTTACACAAAAACATGTAAAAACAAGGTTTTTTGACCCTTTTTTGGCAAGGTTGAGTTGGTTGGATCACATAGAATTTGAATATGATGAAATAATTAGGTAAAATTATTATTAAATAAATTTTAGAGATACAAAAGTTTTCAATTTTTCCATTAAATCAGGCCTAATACCCTCTATTTTGTCTCAGAGGTAGGTCAGTCCTCTCATGCAAGAAGTTGGCAGTTTTTGGAAAAGGAGTTAGATAGTGAACTAAAGGTCATTATAATCAACTAGCAAGGTTTGTAAAGTTTGGGGAAATATTGTAGAACATAATTAATCATAATATAATATTTTAATTTCAAGGATATGATCTATACAAGGATTTTTTTAAGTAGGCCTAGAGGAAAACATGCAAACCTAACCCTTGATGAGGTGTCATTTCAAGTTCTAGCCTTCTCTAGATGTTCCAATGTTTTGTGTGATTCCTAAAGGGGTAAATTTGATTTTTTAATTATATGGTAAGGCATTTGTGGTGATTATTTTCATCTTTTGGCTCACAAAGTGCTAACGGGCCTATTGACATGGTATAACCCTTGTTCCAAAATAGGGGTAACTTCTATTTGTGGGTTTTGTTGAACTATAAAAATGTTTTGAACATGTTTATAGGTCATAATAAAAGGTGAATAAGTTTTTTTTTGGCTGAGAAACTCCTCTGTAATCCATCTCCAACTCCAAGAATACATAGACCCTTACAAGAAGCATGAAAGCCACTCAAACGTCAACTTTGGACACTCATATCTCTCGGAAACATTTTCATGGGACCCTGAGACAATTATAAATGTTATAGAGATCCATTAAGGATATCGTAGTGGAATGTTTCAAGGGTTTTAACATATAACCTTTATGAACAAAGGTTAAGAGTCGAAGTCACTCAAAACCCTTATAAAACCCTCATAAGGACTTAATTGGAGAGATAGAGAATTTTGAGAATATAAGTGAAAGGGGATGGCCATGAAACCACCTGTAAGTTTTATAGGACTCTTAGAGGATCTCACATGTGTTTTTTTTGTATAAAATTATACAAAATAGGGGAAAACTAGGCTTGTTTTGGTCATTTTGAGTGGTATGAAAGCTACAAAAGGATTTAGAAGATGAAACAAACTTTGGAAGGAATATTTACACTTAAGATAACTCCAAAAATTAATTTAATCTCATATTCTAAGTTCCCTAACCAGACTCTCACTTTCAGCCAATCCAATGAGCCAGACTAGTGAACATTTGAAAAAATGGAGAAAAGTAATTAGGGAGACCTTTTAAAGGTTTTTTTATTAAAACTAATGGTATGGGAGCCTTTGAAAAGTGTTATTCCCTCTTTTTCATGGATCAGTTGTGAAAATTGAGGAGTCTTGAATGCCAAGTGGAGAAGGTGCATGGAAAAGAGCCTTTTAGAAACTGCTAGTGATGATTTTGCATGTCGAAAAGAATAGGGATAGTCAAGCATAAATCCAAAATATATGGGGAATTTTTTTTAACCCCACTTACTTAGACCAACCATTAGACCTAGCCATATGTAGGGATAAGGGTAATTTTGAAAGGCAACTTAGGTGGGTAATTTATTATGCCAAAATGGTAGTTTTGTGCCAGTTTTCA
Source organism: Torreya grandis (assembly GCA_037957365.1). Lineage (NCBI taxonomy): Eukaryota > Viridiplantae > Streptophyta > Pinopsida > Cupressales > Taxaceae > Torreya > Torreya grandis. The sequence continues at coordinate 1,228,874 of JARHVA010005318.1, forward strand.
ATATATTTATGACTTGTTTTGGACAAGTATACACTATGACATGGAATAGACCAACCCAACTCTCTTCCACATGCAATTTTAACTAATTCTCTTAGATGTACACATGTCCAAGTGACTCTTGGACTTCCCTTCTCTCTACCTTCCCATTTCTTCTATAAATTTTGGCCTTTTGGCTATTATATGGATCTCTCCACTGGGGTATGGTGAATCCATACCAAAATTTTGTATTGAATAAATAAATATAGTTTTTTTACCTCATCCAAGAATTATCTAAGTGTATATGATGGTTATTTTCTTGTGCAAGTGTATCTTAGCTTACCTTCACATGTAAATTTTCCTAGTACCTTATGACTTCAAAAACTTCTCTTTGCAGGTCAAAAAGAAGTGTCAAATGGAATTGCAGGTGTAGTGAATAAATTTTCCAATAGTGTGTCTTAGAATGCCTATTGTCTATGTCTTCCTATCCTAAGCTAATTCCAAGACCCCATGTTGAAACATTAATGCAAGAAGAAGGTTGTTATTAGATGTAGTGCATGTTAGGCTTCTCTTGGTTCAAAGTAAATGTCAAGAGTGTGAGTAGAGTAGACATTTGGTGCATCACCTCTAGTAAAATATGTTTACTTTCAGTTGTTCTAACCCTTTTCATGCCCCCTAATTTTTTAGTAGTAGGAACATGAGTTTAAATGATGCATCAAGGGGAGTTATCCCCTAATCTAGAGATTTACCTCTTGATAGGGATACCCACAGCCCTAAGGTGGTTCCATTATGCCACTTGAATGAGGATAAGTTTTTCCCATCTCCTCATTGGGTGCATTTAAGTGACAACAATTATAAGGACTAGGTTTAGAGTTGTAGAGACCTTACAAAATGTCAAAAGTGCCTGGAACAAGTGTGGAAATGCAAGGGATCCATCTAGTTCTTCATTGTATTCATATAGGCATCTTGAGTCTAGTATAATAAATTCTAAGTAGGCACTTTTTTGAGGTCATAATTGACACACATCAATGAGTTAGGGAGAAGTGATCAAATGAGTTATTTAATTTAGTCTTGAGAACATATTCACCAAGTCCAAAGCACATCAAAATATAAGAAGACCCAAAGTTGGCCTTTCAAACAAAATCCATACTTAGCTATTTTCAAAGAAGTTTAAGCATATCTAAGTGAGCATCTTCACAAAGCTATATATCATACATGCAATAGTTGTAGGGGAAAATGGTCATATGGGTTGGTTCACATTTATGCCAAAAAACCTATATGCTAAGTGATAGATCTTCCATCAAAGTGAAAATGAATTTATGCATGTGAAAAATTGGCTCCTCCATCAGATTTCAATGAGTTTCCCATACTTAGCCAAATGAGCTCGATTGTTGCCAACACGTCATGCAAGAATGAATAGACAAGTCAACTTGAGAATTTTATATCTTCACTTAGAAATATCTTATAACTTGTAGATCAAATGGTTTAATTCCTTTCGGTAAGAAGAACATCTCTTGAAAATTTGGTACTTCTGTGCCTTTTGTGCTTCAAGTTATAGATCGACAAAGTTGGTCAAAAAGCATAAGATGATCACACAAATTTCAAGTTTTAGATAAAACAAAGGAAATCCATTTGAGATTAAATTTTATGGTCACATGAATGTAAATTATGGTCATGCAAATGTCATTTGATAGGAGTGAGAACATTAATTTTAATATTATGGACTAACCGTTAGCTTTCAAATAGTGGGTCCTAGTAGATTAATGGTTGGTATTTGATCGAGCAGTCAGATCTAATGATGAGTGGAGGTCAATTTGGTCAGAGGATATAAAGATAAAATGAGTTGAGGACAAGTTTCATAATCATGTTTAATTGGTAAAATATTGATGACTCATGGGCATCTATGCATAGGCAGATCAATAGAGTGAGTAGAGTCAATAAGTCAGCATATTTGTGGGACCAATGAGTATAAAGATAGTTAGGTATAATGTATATAGTTTGAGTTGTAAATCAATAGAAAACAATCAAAAGTACATGTGTAAATATAAAGGATCCAAGAGAGAAAGCAAACTAGGGTTGAACCAAGGACACATTTTAGAGACCAAACATCATCATTAAAGCTCTATATAGGTAAAATAGATCCTTTGGGTTGAATATAGAAGTTAAAGATATACCAGTGATGGTGAAGCAAAGTCAAGTAGTTTGTAGATTTCTCATAGATATTGTGACTATGTGAAAACCAATGGTCTAAGATTGGTTTTCACATATAGTGGGTATGTGTCTCACCTCATCATGGTTCACATTTTCAAGTTCAAATGGACACCTAATATAGATGTGGCACTTTTTAGCTAATTCCAGGACATGATCCTCATTAGCAGATCAAGTAGATAATGACATGGTTCCAAGAAGAGATAAGGCAGTTGAATAAGGGTAGTAGACATTTAATTATTTTATAGAATTTGTTCCTTGTTGATAAGATCCTATGTCATTATCCTTGAGAGTGCTAATCCATTGAAATGTTTTGGTATTTTTCCAATGCACAACTCTCTCTCTCTCTCTTTCTCTTTTCTATAAATATATAATTCTAAGCCTTGAAATTGATCCCTCTATCCCTCTTTTTGGTATGACTAGACTCTGTCAAAATTTGTATTGTGATACCTTTTTGATACAATAAAGACTAAATTCCATCCTTTTTCCTAAGCTGAATTGAAGTGTGTTCCATGAATTCATGCATTGTGGTTAAGTGAATGTATGTTCCTTGTTTATGTCTAGGTTTTTCTCACCTTTAAGAAGTACTTAGTATTTCTTACAAGTCATTATAAGTGTGGTTTATAGTTTATTATCTAGTTTGAAAGTTGATATTTACCCTTTCTTGTTGATTTGATAACTAATCAATGCCTTATCTTGAAATATTTATGTGAGATTGATGTTTTTTGGTCTTGAAAGTGTCTCATAGTGTGTTTTGTGTGAGTTAGAGTGATCAAATCATTGGTACATCACCACTTTTACATGATTTTATAAGTTTTGTCAAATCTCTCTCCCTTTTCTAAGCAAGTGCTAGTTTAGGTTTAGTATAGATGATAGATCCATAAGGAAATCGACCTTCTCTGGAGGTCTAATCTATTATTAGGACACCCACAACCTAAGATCAGTCCCATGTTAGACTATATTTGAGTAGAGGACCTGAATAATCCCCTTCTCAATTAGGGTGAAAATCTAAAAAACTAACAAGTAGTTTAAGTATGTGCATATTGGTGAGTACAATTTATGGCTCACATGTTTAGTGGACTTGTTAGTGAAGTTTAGTGTCCACTCCACATGCTCTAGTGGGATGTCCACTCAACACTTTAAGTAATACTCTCCACTAACATTAAACAAATGTTTTATCTCTCATTTTTATAGGGGCTCTCCCTAGTACAGATATAAAGTAGCAGAACACATTTTTAACACATTAATATAGTTCAGTTTGTTATGTTGATACATTAGGAGCTTTCATTATGGTAGTGGATAATTAGAAATATCCTGGGTGAGTTTTCAAACTCCAATATGGTATCAAAACAAATTTAGTATCCATTATTCAGTGTTTTGGCCTTATTTTTTAATTCACTTTTATTAATCTTTTGCATTATATGACATTTATAGTTTTTTGGAGATTTTTGCATAGGTTGTATTATTGCTTGATGATATTTTAGATCAGGGTCATATTATTATTGATAAGGGTTTTTGTGGCATTTTTATAGGCCTTATAGTGATTTTTTTAATTTTATTATGTGGTCAATACATATAGTCTCTTAAATTTTTGTTTGTCCAAGGCTATACTAATACATCAACATCCATTAAGGACTAACATTTGACCCATTTGTTTTCTTGAATCTATGTGGTGGGTTGTAACATTTAGGGTTTATATTATTTAGTCTCTATTGGTTTTTACCTTCAGCTTAGATTTACATTGAGTCTCATGAATCCATATTGAATTGTTATGCTTTACCATGGTATGTGAATACCTATAAATTTATGATCTTGGACTCTCCTCCCTTCCACATCTATAGGCTCAGCATCCAAGTCATTTACTCAGATCCACGGCTCTAATCTACACTTGCATATTCATTCCCTCCATTCTCACACTCATGGACAATAAAATTATTTTGAGTGTTTTGCAGGATGGGTATATTAGATATATGTTTCATTTTTTAGATTCCAATACTATGGATTTTATAATAGTCTGTTTTGGGAGTTTCAATTTTAGCAAGGTTTGATAGTTGTAATATAAGGCTTTTTTTTTGGTGGAGAGTTTGTTTTTCATGAATATCTTCAGTTTTGGATTTGAATGTCATTGGATAGTGCTTACCCTAGGCCCCATTCTACTCTAGCACAAACTCATTTGAGTTCTCACCTTAACCACTAATTTCTCTCTCTTCAAATCCTTCATCACATAATATATGACCTCTACCTACACTATCAAAACTTTGGCAATTTTACACTCATATCTGGATAAGAATTAGGTCATGTTAAGCCTTTTTGGATACTATGGGAGGAGGCATGCCATCAATTTTTATTTGGCTTCAACCATGACCTCCTTTGCTTTTAATTACCTAAAGTCCATTGAATATTCAAACCAGCCATTTTTTATGCCTAGTTGTGGATTGTTTCTCCTAACATTGCTCCTCCAACATACCTGGTGGTTGCTCCTCCAATACTCAATGGGAAATATCCCACTAATCTCCCATGGTTTTATCTATAGGCTTGATACCTTAATGTTTTAAATTTTTAATTGACTTAAAAATTCAAAACAAATTTGATGGGATTTTTTATATTCAAAGGAAGTGGTGAATGATTTGAAGTGGGGGGGGGGGGGGACATTTTTGATTGAGTGGGGAAAACCTTTGTAAGTGTTGGTTAATGTAAATAAAGGAGAAACTTACTTAATATGGGGATATGTATTAAATTAGGGGGAACTTTATTTAAAGTGGATGAGCATTTTATGAAGGGAGACCTATACCATTTTATTCTAAGGTGCTAATTCATTTTTTTTGACACCTACCTTCCATATCAATTTATGAAGATAGAGGGTGAGGTTCAGTCTGATAGGAAATTAGACCCCCTCAAAGGGGAAACAAACTTGATCTTGTTCCTTTATCATCATACTTTCAAACTCACTAATGCATTTTCAATGGTAAATAATGTCCATTTAGATGGAATTTTTAATGCAAATTTGCTTATTTTTTGCCAATTCTAAGCCCACACAAGTTTCAAGTTATGATTAATGTCAAGGGTGATACCCCTCGACCCCACCTTATACCATGACATGGAATGTGACAAGGAATGTGTTATGGGATTTACCCTTAGAACCCATAAGGGGCATTTCCCCTTAACCCCACTAGGGGTTATCACCCCTAAAGCCCTGCACCATACCCCTTGTTAAATTATTCTAAGTGTCAAAGACCATAGGGTGAGGTATGATATGATAAGTGGTCATATCCCCTCACAAAAACACTTTATTACACTTGTACTCATTATATATGTACACTTACATATGCATTTTCAGCATACCCCTCTATTCTTGAGTACATTTTTGGTATCACTTATGTTTTTCTAGAATCTATTGTACCTTTTAGGCCCACTATTTTATAATATGTATATTTTTTTCATTGGAATCATCTAATGATAGAGCTCCATATTTTGTTCAATTCACTCTTCATGAGGATAGTGAGTTATATATGAGCTCTGTTGCATCTTCACTTAGGCCTAAACAACCTAAGATTATAGTTATCAACTCTAATAATCTTAACACATTTTTAGATGGTACCTCACATTCTCTAGTTGTGTACTTTACACCCACTCATATCCATACATATTCATCCACCATTAGTATTCAATTAGGGTGGATTATCAATCTTGGTAGTGTAAATAACTTTATTTGAGAGTATTCTATAGGAGAAGTTTCTCCACCACTCAGTGAAAGTAATACAAGATTGTGAAAATAATTATTTACACTAACCAAGAGAAGAGAGTATGCAAACAAATGGATACTTGTTACATAATTAAAATAAAAATGTATAACTTAAAGTAACAACATACCATAACAAGTGATTTACATGGGGAACCCACTTTCGGGAGAAAAAACCCACACTTTAAAGTAGCTCAATGTATTATTCAAATCACCAATATTACAAAACACTTGCAGAGCAAGCCTTCATAGGATCATTACTAGTATATTATACATAGGAGAAGAATTGGTTCCATAGAGCTTCAGTGTTTCTGCATAACTCTAAAGCTTACAAATCTTAACTATAATCTTACTAGGCTTCTATAAGATTCTCACAAGCTTCATTGCTTCATACAATTACAAAGGAGAACACATATTATTTATAAGATTATAATATAGAGAAAACTTCATGGGAAAGGAAGAAATGTGCCATCCTTTAGTGGCATCATTATTTAGGAATAGTGACATGCTTCTCTTCTATATTGGTCAAAAGTGGATCCTCCAATTTCCATATGCTTCCAAAACTTACCTCTACTCACACATGTGACTCCACATGCTTCCAAAAAATTGTCCATCATATTTTTTACTTCTCCTCCACTCAAGATCATAAGGCCAACAAAGAGGTGCACCCCATATTCATCTTTGTCAATTTACACCTAAAGTAAAAACATGTTCATCACAAAAGACAACAACTTGTCTCCTTAGTAGAGGGGTATACCCCACTTCCACTCACATGAACTTACATCATGTAGATTTCTCTATAGGCCATGCCAAATCACCATAAGCCACATCAACACCTGCATTACCACCAACATCACCTGCGACATCACTTACACAATCATTTCCAACTGACCATTGCCAACTCATCACATGAATAGTGACTTTGAATAGTAACTCATGAATAGTGTCCTAACTTTTCAAGGTTGAGACACCTCAATTCCTAACATTATCCCACTTTTTTAATACCTTGCATGACCTATAGTAACCAAACCAACATGAACTTAATAGCTAGGGGTCCAAGAGGCCCATATAATCCAAACACCATCTGAATTTCTTTATCCTCATGGGATTAGTCAATGAATATACAACATTCATCAAAGTCTCCACTTTTATCATCTCCACTCTTCCATCTTCTACCATGTCTCTCAAAAAATAATATTGAACATCAATATGTTTGGTCCCAACATGAAAAATTAGGATCTTTGCTAGGAAAATAACACTCTAACTATCACAATAAACTATCAGTACACCCTATTTCAATCCAATATCTGAACATAGTATCTTAATCCAAATGGATTATTTATAAGAATCAGTATATGTTATATCCTCTATCTTTATAGTGAACAAATAGGCCATAGCCTATCATTTACTCATCTAACTTATTGCGCCACCAAACAAAGTAAACACATAAGCACTTGTGGATCTTCTACTATCAACCTCACCTACCCAAGCTAAATCCACATAACTAATAATGTCAAGAGGATATCTCTCTCCAATAATGTTACCATATTAAATTAAGAATTACTTTGATGTACCCTAAAAATATCTGAAGACCCTTTGAATTGCATTGCAATGAACTCTACCATGATTATACATATAATGGGAAAGAACTCCCATTGCTTGGGTAATGTCAGGTCTAATGCAGACCATCACATACATCAAACTTTTGATTGCACTCTAGTAAGGCACTTTTCTCATGTCTTCCATCTTTGATGGGGATGTAGGACATTGTGCAGTAGATAACTGTGTTCCAACTAAAAAAAGAACACATAATGGTCTGAAATATTGCATGTTAAATATTTGTAATATAAAATTCATATACTTACTCTATCTAAGACATAGCTTTATGTTCTGTCTATATCTCCTAATCTCCATCCCAAGAATGTGTCTCATAGCACCAATATCTTTCATCTCAAGTTTTACTAAGAGTTGATATTTAAGATCTAAAATCAAAACTTTCCCATTACCAAAAAACATGTCATCAATGTATAACGCAATAACTAATAAATGATCACCATTAGTTTTATAATAAACACAATGATTAGATTTATACCACTCAAATCCCAAACTTAATTCATATGTATCAAATTTCTAGTACCACATCATAGGAATCTAATTGAGACCATACAAGGATTTATTTAACTTGAAACCAAATTTATTTTACCTTTCACCACATAGTGCTCTGGTTGTGTCATATAAATCTCCTCCTCCAAATCACCTTGAAGGAAGGCAGTCTTCACATCTATTTTCTAAATATCTAAATCATAAGTTGTAATAAAAAGAAAAAATCTAATGTATGTCATTTTTAGCAATAGGAGAAAATATCTAACCATAATCAACACCCTCAACCCGAGAGTAACCTTTTGTAACCAACTGATCTTTGTACTTTTCAACATTGCCATCTAAACCATTATTTTTCTTCAACATCCATTTGCATTCCAACAAGCTTACATCCTTCAAGTAATGGTACAAGGTCCCATATATCATTTTTTTTCAAAGCTACCATTTCTTCTTCCATAGTAACTTTAAAGGACTCTGAATCATTCATACCTAAAGCTTCTTATGTAGATCTCAGTTCATCAATGTTATTACTCAAATCAAATATACATCTCCAATCATCAAGAGAATACCTTTCTAGTGGTTGTCTATGCCTTGTAGACCTTCAAACAAGTTGAGGCGGAGGTTTTTATTCATTTACCTCCTCTTCAAAATATTTAGAGTTCAATGAGCTATCCTCTACTTCTTGTCTTTATTGTGGCATTGACTCAACTTTCTCAGGTGTAGGAAGAAGTTTAATCACATATTTCTTTTATATTTTATCTGGCTATATTGTAATAGAAGAAGGCTTAATTTCTATAAAAATAAAATTTCTTGAATATATTACCTTTTATGCTACCAGATCCTAAAATTTGTATCCTTTCACACCATAACTATACCCAATGAAAATACATTTTAGATCCTTATTCTCTAACTTTGTCTACTTCTCCTTTGACACATGCACATATGACTTGCAACCAAAAAATCTAAGATGTCTCAATGAAGGCTTATAGCCGAACCACACCTCCATAGGCATTTTATCAACAAAATTTTATGTAGGATACCTATTGATTAGGTATCATGTAGTGGCTACAACTTCAACCCAAAACCTTTATTCTAGTCTAGCACCACTAAGCATACTCTTAGCATTCTCCATCAATGTCCTATTCATTCTTTCTACAAATCCATTTTGTTAAGGTGAATATAGAGTTGTTTTATGTATCTGTATACCATAATATTTATAGAATCTATCAAACCATTAAAGCAAAATTCACCACCATTGTTAGTTCTCAAACACTTAATATTCTTTCCAGTCTACAACTCAACCATTACTTTCTTTCCAGTCTGCAACTCAACCATTGCTTTAAACACTTTAAAACGATTGAAAACTTTAGATTTATTCGTAATAAAATAAACCCATGTCATTCTATTGCACTCATAAATAAATGATACATAATATGTGTATTTTGAAATTGAAGGAACATTAACAAGACCAAAAACATCATAATGAATTAGATCCAATACACCACCAGATTTATGAGAACATGAGTAAAATTGAGCACAATTTTGTTTATCATAAGCATAATGCTAATAGAAATCAAATTCAATATTGTAGTCAATCAAACCTTTAACAAGGTTTTTATTCTTTAAGGCCCTAGGACCTTTTTCACCAATGTATCCAAGTCCATCTCTAGTGTCATAACATAGTCTTCTCTAAAATAAATTTTAACTCCATAGAATGAGCACCCTTAAGTACCCAAAAACCATGACCATCTACTTAAATAGTGACTACCTCCTTATCTAATGGAGTATTCTTAGATGTAGTCTTCATAGAAGTACTATTACACTCAATTTTTCATGCATCAAATTTGTATAAATCACCAATCCTAACACTTTTAGCTATCAGCATATCACCTCTAACCATCTTACAACCTGCTTCAGAAAATGTAACTTGCACACCCACATATACTAGTTTTCTCATAGATAATAATTTATGAGTTAGCCCTAGGATATGTAATACACCATCAAAGTGTTAAATATTTTCATCTATAAATATTATTTAACTCTACCACAACCAATAATGGTTAGAAAAAAATCATCACCCAAGTACACCTTACGTCCATTAAACTCTTCATACTTAGAAAACTAATTTCTATTTGAGGTCATATGGTAAGATGCACCTGAATCAATTAGCCATGCATCATTATTTGCATGGTTTTCCAAGGCTATAATGAAAGAATCACTACATTCCTTCTTGGATTCATAATTAGAATCATACTTCTTCTTTTCTTCTATACAATCCAATCAGTAGTGACCAAGTTTTCCATAATTCCAACATCTCACCTTGGAATTTTTAGGATATTTAGATCTCCCATGGGACTTACCCCTTGAAAATATTTCAATCTCCAAACTCCCTAATGTGATTTTCATCTTAAAATTCTTGTAACAAAGAACTCTAAATATCTTCTTTCATAAGTTCCACTCAAAACTAGATTAGTTCAAAAAATCCAACAAACCCACACCTAGAACCAAAATTGGTCAGGTTCTAATACCACTTGAAATAAATACAAGATCATAGAAATAATTCATTACAATGACTAAGAGATGAGAATATGTAAACAAATGGATACTTGTTACATAATTAAAATAAACACATACAACTTAAAATAATAGCATACCAACAAGTGATTGACATGGGGAAAACATTTTTGGGAGAAAAACCCCACACTCTAAAGCAACTCAATGTATTATTCAAATCACCAAGATTATAACACACTTGAAGAGCAAGCCTTCACATGATCATCACCAATATACTACACACATGAGAATAAATGGTTCCATAGAGCTTTAGTGCCTTTGCACAACTATCAAGCTTACAAAGATTAACTACAAATTTATTAGATTTTTACAATCTTCTTATAAACTTCATTTCTTTGTACAATTAAAAATGAGAACACATTTTATTTATAATATTAAAATATAAATAAAACTTCATAGGCAAGAAATAAATGTGCCACCCTTTAGTGGCATCACTATTTAGGAATAGTGGCATGCTTGTTGTCTTCTATATTGGTTAAAATTGGATCCTCTACTTTCCATATGATTCCAAAACTCTCCTCCACTCACACATGTGAATCCACATTCTTCCAAAATATTCTCCACCATCTTTTTTACTTCTCCTCCACTCAAGATCATGAGACTAACTAAGAAGTGTGCCCCATATTCATCTTTGTCATTTTGCACCTAAAGTAAAAACATGTGCATCATAAAAGACAATAACTTGTATCCTTAGTGGAGTATGCCCTACTTCCACTTGCATGCACTTACATCATGTGGATTCCTCCATAGGCCATATTAAATCATAAAAATCCACATAAACACCTACATCACCTACCACATCTGTTGAACACAACTATCTACTGAGAGGGGGGTGAATCAATAGATGAGCTAAAACTATTTGATTTAAAATTTTAGAGGAAATATAAGTTCATATGAAAATTAAAGAATATATGTAAAGAACACACACACACACACACACACACACACACACACAGAGAGAGAGAGAGAGAGAGAGAGAGAGAGAGAGAGAAGAGAGAGAGAGAGAGAGAGAGAGAGAGAGAGAGAGAGAGAGAGAGAGAGAGAGAGAGAGAGAGAGAGAGAGAGAGAGAGAGAGAGAGAGAGAGAGAGAGAGGAGAGAGAGAGAGAGAGAGAGAGAGAGAGAGAGAGAGAGAAGCACATTACACCAAATTTATATGTGGAAAACCCAAAGGGAAAAACCATGGTGAGAATAGCTACTAGAACCTACTATTCTAATCTAGCCTCACAGTTAAATTCCTCACTGGTAAAAACCACATTGGTTACATTCAAGAGAACCCACTATTAAGGAATCACCCACTCCTTATCTAAGCACCAAATCAATCTATATGATGGTACCAACTGATTAGAATTATGAAACTAAAACTTTAAAATACAAAAGAATTAATGTCTATTTATTTATTACAAGTCTTATTTGTAACTGCTCACTCTCTACTTATTCTATGTGTGCTCTTTCCTCCTCTCTTCTCAGTCTCTACACATTATCTATGTACTTTTCCTTCCTCTCTGCTCATTCTCTACACATTTTCTATGTGTTCTTCCTTCCTCTCTGCTCACTCTCTACACATTCTTTGTGTCTTTTCTTCAATTACAATAATAGCAGTGGTACCAAGATCAGTAACACTTTACACAAGGTTTTATATGTCTCTTATATGGACAAATGAGTCTATGGTTTCATATCTACAATGTTTTCACATTTCCACTCCTCTTAACTAATTTTAGCTCTTTGTTCTCATTCAATATGACTTTGACATATACATTTTCCTATGTCTCAGTTCATGCATCACTCTTCAATTTTTAGATCTCTTTACTATATTTGGAAACTTCTAAATTTAGGTCATAAGTGCATCACTTATTTAATTTAGAATTGATTGGTTGGATCAATCAATCTCGATCTCCATGTGGACATATCGAGTTTATCACTAGTTATGTGTATTCCTCCACTTGATCATTAGAACATATTAAATGTGGGATTTTTATTTTTTTCTTCACACCATATATAAGTTCTTTTATTGATTGTCAATTTATTTTTTACATCTTTCTATCTCCTATATCATTGGATCACTTTCACTCCTTTTTACTTTTTTAGATATGCTCGATCTTTAGCTCTCTATTATGCCATTAACCATAGGTCACTTTTCTTTACTAACTCCACTTCACTTCATTGGACCTTTCTTATCAATATTTTTATGTGTTTTTTGATCTCTGAAGATGCATGATCTTTACTTTAGCTTGGTCATTAAACTTTAGCATGTTTACCTCATCTCATTTCTTTTAGCATCTTTGAGATGCTTCTTCTTCGTTGATCTCTTTAGACTTGCTCAACCTTTATTTGGCCTTGATGTTTCTTCTGAGTTACCTAGTAAAGACTTTTAATGGTGCTTGACCCATTTGACTATATCCTTTGAGACTTATATTTTTGGCATATCCTTCAGACTAATTATTGTAGGCATTTTGTCTACAGGGCTTTAAGACAAATTCTCAACAAAATGTCTAAGTGCCCTTCAAAACTTTTGGCATGTACCATTTAGTTCTTTTCAAAAGACCTTTCAAAAACTTTGCAAGTGTCCACATACCCTTCAGTTTTTTGTAACAATCCCTTCAAAAATTTTGAATGGTCCACATACCCTTCAGGGTTTTTGTAGTAATCCCTTCAGAAACTTTGAATGGTCCACATACCCTTCAATTTTTTTTGAAAATATCCCTTCAAAACTTTTGAATTGTCCACTTACCTTTCAAACTTTTTGAAATGGTCCCTTCAGAACTTTTGAATGGTCCACTTTCCCTTCAGACTTTTTAAAATGATCCCTTTAGAAGATTTGAGTGGTCCACATACCCTTCAAGTTTTTTGAAAAGATCCCTTTAGATTTTTAAATGGTCCACTTACCCTTCAATTTTTTTGAAAAGTACCCTTTAGAAACTTTGTTTGGGATAATTTATTTGATAAATAGTTGGTCATTTTTCCAAAAGAATTATCCAAGTCCAATTCAAGTTCTCAACATTGCTTGACTTATAAGATTGAAATAAGTAATGGAGGTTTGGAAACTCGATCAAATCCACTAGACCAATTTGGGTTCTTACCACTGCTTAACTTATAAGATTGAAAGAAGTTAAGTCATTCAAAAATCCTGATCAAGTCTCCCTTGACCCATTCGGGTTTTTTACACTACTCAACTTATAAACATGAAAGAAGTTAAGTCATTTTGTAAACTTCATCAACTTCACTAGACCCATTTGGGTTCTTGAGACTACTTAGATTATAAAAATGAATGTAGTTAAGTCATTTTAGAAACTTGATCAACTTCACTAGACCCATTCAAGTTCTTGATACTACTCAACTTATAAACATGAAAGAAGTTAAGTCATTCTATAAACCCAATTAACTTCACTAGACCCATTCAAGTTCTTGAGACTACTTAGCTTATAAAAATAAACGTAATTAAGTTATTCCAAAAACCCAATTTACTTTTCTAGACCTATTTAGGTTCTTGAAACTACTTAGCTTACAAAAATGAATTTAGTTAAG